>LR812525.1:6333311-6758759 GCA_903798195.1 Danio kyathit | reverse complement strand
TTTCCCAAAACCATCGTTAGCCAACTAAGGTCGCAAGTTCCGTCGTTACAAACAGTTTGATTTGACGTTTCCCAAAACGAACATTTCCAAACTGCGTCGCAAACTACACCTCCGGAGCTGTAAAAACAGAGTTCCTGGCTGTGTTTTATTCCCACTTACCCCCCTATGCCCTATTCGTTATGTTTAGAACATTCTAACATTTAAACTTGGAATGATTAAAAATATTTGAACAAAGCTGTAGGTGGCCTAGGTATTATTTAAACGGAGTGACTATTTACACTAAGTGTAAATAGCCCGCCTTGTTGGCAGAGGCTATTTACACTAACTCCGCCCACGGTAGGTTTAACCAAGGTCAAAACTGTCGCGACGTGCCTCAATCGGGGTCAAATGCTGGTCAAATTAAGGCGCGAATAATTGAATTTTGCGGGAGCGGAATCATGGGATTGATCAGACGTTGGATGTATGCGGTGAAGTGAATCGGAGGAACGCGTTAACCTGCTAATTTCTTGGTAAGTTCTGTTTTTAACTTTATTGCATTTTTATAGTACTGTTACATGTTTTTTTTAACGGCCATGGATGTTACAAGTGGTATTATGTGTTTAGTTGGTTATTTCCACATCATGTAGATGGCGTGTCTTGTTTTGTAACATTATGCTAATAATAGGGATGATAAGAATCATGATTTGCATTACTGAATTGGCATATTGCTGCGATATACCATCGAAAAAGCTATTTATGTGACACGATGTGTTCTACTTGTATTACTTACAAACACACAATATTGTATGCAACGTAAAATTCATTTCTCAAGTGCATTTTTCTAATCTTTACTGGTGCTATGCTTCCTATTCTAATTTTTGTGCTTGTGACCATCTAATTTTTGAGCAAAATTAAATTCATATTATAAGTTTGATCGATTCCTGCATCCTTATTACTTTTTGATTTTTGCTTCAATGCTTTCCTGGTGAAAAACAGCATATGCTGGTAATGTAGGTGTTAATGCAGGTTTGCTCGTTTTGAGACCAGCATCTAAACATGCCTTACCAGCACAGGCTGTTTTTTATTTATTTATTTATTTTTATACACTCACTTCAATCAATGTGCATAAATTTGGCTTGAGGTTGGAGTTTTGAGATTCACATATTTAGTGAGTGTCTCTAAATTTCAGCATTTGTACACATAACAGGAACAGTATGAGAGATTTCATAAAACCAAGTTTAAAGTGTCAGGTATAGCTTGCCTCTTTTTATATTTTGGCTATTTCAGGAAAAACTAAACTAAAATGATATTTTTCTCTACTAATGGTAGTAACCGATGTTGATGTTTAATTGTTTTTATATACTGTTAAGTATCAGTTTATTGTTAGTTCCAGTTTATCTTTGAATGAATGGAATACTTGGGAAAATTTACAACTGAAAATATTAACATTGCATATTGTGATTTTAAGACTACTAAGTTATTAAACATGTGTCTTTCTTTTTTTAATACCAAACTGATTTCTGAGTTTGAAAAACTATTATGAGTAAACTATTGTTTATCAATTAAAGTATATATTTTCAACCTTTTCACTTATTAATTCAGTTTATTTCCTCAATAATGAATTTATTACTTTGATGCTGCTATGCATATACATTTATATTATCTATTATTTGTAAATGTTCCAGTATGAGTAAAAAAAAATCTTTATTAAATCTTTTCATGTTACCTGGTAAAAAGTCATCTATAAATGCATCATTAATTTCATTATTATTTACTGATCCATTAATGCCTTAAGATAGTGTCATACCGCCACCTACTGGGTGATTTTAATTTAATATCTGTACTACCTTTTATTCAATATTAAGTTAATAATTTCATAATCTAATACTGAAAAAAATGTGTACTGATTGTACTTTAATAACTATTGACCTTGTTTCTTTTAGTTTAGGTTGTTCATGCTTATCTGCACTAGGCATGGGCCGGTATAAGATTCTGACGGTATGATAACCTTGGATAAAAATATCACGGTTTCACGGTATTACGGTATTGTAATTACTGCTCTAAAATATATTCTTTTTAAATGTCTGGGTAAAAATACTAAAAGTTTTTTCCCCTTTGAGCACCATATATTTTATTTTGAGAAACATTTATAATATTTTGGAGCAGTAAACGTGCCAAGCTAAATAATGAAAATGAATCATTGACCTCTGCTGTCTTCATTAGTTTCAAAAACACAAATTTAAAATGGCATCTTTGGATATCTTTTCTGCTGGAGATGCTGTTGTTCAAAAAAATGTAAAAAAAAAAAAAAAATCTTACACATACCTTAGGAACGGTATTAGAGAAAATTTTGGCGGTATGATAACCTTGACTTTTCCATACCGCGGTATACCTTGAAAACGGTTATCGTCCCATGCCTAATCTGCACATCCTGGCCTCAAAATCAGAGACTAAAGTGTTTGTATATCAGTGTTTCCTTGGGCAATTTTGGAGGAAAAGAGACTAAAACATGGATATATGAGAAGGCAAATAATTTATATTGTTTTTTTTCTCTTTTCCATCTATAATCACTTTGGATATACAAATCTTTTTTAAATCACTTTTTTACAGGTGCAATTTCAGGATTTCCAATGGGCTTTTCTACTAGTGTGCAGGTTCAGTCAACCGTTCTAAGTTGCTTTCAACATTCCAGAGCGCAAAGTCTTTCTATCTAATTCACCCAAAAGTACAGCAAAGCAACGTGGATTCCTGTTCCATTGGTGGTATGTATTATATGCTATACTGTGTTCAAGATTTTGTAGTAGTATTTGGTTTGTGTGTGTTATTCTTAATTGTTGTCCTTTTACTGTAGTGCTGTACAGTGACTCTTTTTCTTTCTAACAGCAATTTCACAACGACATGAGCTTGTTTGGTAATAGAAATCCAGGAGGGCTGGACATCGAGTTCAATTTATGTCATGCTACAAACTGCTGGGTCAAGTTGTGGTGTTTTTCTGCTAATGGTTAGTTGCCAAATAATTGATGATACAATGCAGAATTAAACTTTTTAATTTTTTTAATTGTTTTATTTTAGGGCAACGCAGTGGCACAGTGGGTAGCATGTTCGCCTCACAGCAAGAAGGTCTCTGGGTCGAGCTCGGCTGGGCATTTCTGTGTGGAGTTTGCATGCTCTCCCTGTGTTTGCGTGGGTTTCCTCCAGATGCTCCGGTTTCCCCCACAGTCCAAAGACATGCTCTATAGGTGAATTGGGTAAGCTAAATTGGCCGTAGTGTATGTGAGTGTGTGCAAGAGTGTGTATGGCTGTTTCCCAGTGTTGGGTTGTGGCTGGAAGGGCATCCACTGCGTAAAACATGTGCTGGATAAGTTGGCGGTTCATTCCACTGTGGCGACCCCTGATTAATAAAGGGACTAAGCCGAAAAGAAAATGAATGAATGAATGAACGTTTTACTTTAAAATTAAATCCAAGGTGTGTAGCTGTTTTGGCTCATCTCAGATGAAATGGACAGTTCATCCAACAATGCAAATGTGCTGTTAATTTACTCCTCCTCGGGCCACAAGCTGTAGATTACCTTGTACTCCAGTGGGACAGTAAAACATATTTTTACCCATGGTTCTTGGGGATTCATATGATACAAATTGATGGTCAATATCTTTTGAAAAGTCAAAGGCAAATTAATCACCTACACCTCGGATGGTCTGAGAGTGAGTAAATTAACTAGGTAAACTGCGTTTTTAAATTTGTTTTCACATAAAATGTCACTTGTCTCTATACTTCAGGTTTCCTGTAGACGTCTCTAGTGTTAGTCTAGTTGTAATGGTACTCTACACTGCATGTCTAGACATCTCTTTAGAAAATGTGATCACAAATAATATACAGGAGCATCTCAATATATCAGAATGACATCAAAAAATGATTACTTTCAGTAATTCAATTAAAAAAGTGAAACTCATTTATTATCAAGATTTATTGCACACAGACTGATTTATTTCAAGTGTTTATTTATTTTTATTTTGATAATTGTGGCTTACAGCTAATGAAAACTCAATTCAGTATCTCAGAAAATTTGAATACTACTTATGACCAATAAAAAATAATTTGTAACACAAATGTTGGACTACTGAAAGGTATGAACAAGTACAGCAATCAGTTCTTGTTTTTATGATTAACTTCAGTAATGTGACATGACATGGAGGAAGTCGGTTTATGGCACTGTTGAGGTCTTATGAATCCCAGGTTGCTCTGATAAGAACCTTCAGCTCTTCTGTGTTGTTGGGTCTTGTGTCTCACATCTTTCTGTTCACTATAGATTATTTGAGTCTTAGATTAGGTGAGTTTGCTGGCCAATCAAATGCCGGCATAGCATGGTCCTTAAACCAGGTATTAGTACTTTTTGCAGTGTGGACAGGTGTCCAAGTCCTGCTGGAAAAATCAAACCTTTATGGAGATGCTAATTTGATTTTCCAACAGGACTTGGCACCTGTCCACACTGCAGAAAGTATGTGTTTTAAGGCCCAAGGTATCCCTGTATGTGACTGGCCAGCAAGCTCCCCCGACCAAAACCTCTTATGAAAGAAACTATTGTGCATTGTGAAGAAAAAGATATGAGACACCAAATTCAACAACACAGAAGAGCTGAAGGCCACTATTAGCGAAACCTGGGCTTCATCAGCAGTGCCACCAACTGTCACATTGCTGGAGTAATTCATGCAAAATATCCCCTGAACAAGTATTAAGTGCTGTACATATTCATAGTTCAATATTTCTGTGTTAAATCCTTTTTCTTTTATTGGTCTTAAGTAATATTACAGTTTTCTGAGATTTGATTAGCTGTAAGCCACAATCATCAAAATAAAAAGTAAACAGAAATATATCAGTCTACGTGTAATAAATCTATGTATGAGTTTCACTTCTTTAATTGAATAACTTAATGTACAACTGTTTTTGATGACATTGTAATTCATTGAGATGCACCTGTAAATTGATGAGAACTTTATATACTTTATATTATACAACTTGATATTATATTTTGACCATTTTTTTAAAGTAACATTAAACTTTTTGTTAAACTATTGTAGTACTAGTGTACAAACATTTTATAACTTATCACATCATTAGGCAAGCCTTCATCTTGTCATCAAAGATCACTGTTGCTTGTGTTGTTGGAAATTCCTAGCTCTCCACTGAAACAGGAGCAGGAACATGTTACAATGTTGTTGGTAGTTTTAATGCAACATAATATGTAGAGACAACTAATTAACAAATAAATCCATTGTTTTTTCCCAGAAAGAAAATAAATGAATTCACCCAGCAGAAAGACATAGATGTGTTAAAATAAATTCAACACAAACTTACTGGAAGATTGGAAAGTGAATAAGTGAGTTGTTCATGTGAATGTTGTTTTAGCCTAATTTGCAGAGACAGCTACAAGTTAGCCATTCATATGTTTATTATTGTTTTTGTTTGTTTTTTGATTGTTTTCCAGAATGGAGAGGCCTTGCATCAGACGATGATGCTTTTCATGACAAGAATGACAGAAAATAAATAAATTGTGTTTATTTTAATATGTGTCATGTCTGTTTCTATATAGATTTAATTTATGTTTCTATACATTTTAGAACAAATCATATAATCCTAACATCGTTATATCTATAGATGTCTTCAAGGATTGAAAATTAAACTACAGTAATTGATCCTGCATTTTTTTCCACTGATTAGTATATTTTGTTTTAGTTGATAGGAGTAGTGCAACATTTAGGTGTACTTTCTTTCAGCTCTTAGTGCAAATATATCCCTTTTATTAATACAGTATAAATATCATACATGTACCTTCTGCTAACATTTTGTTTAAATGGCATATACTGCTAATACTTAGTGTAAACAGCATCTACCATCTGTTAACACTTAAGTGTACTGTAAACAGCATTTACTGTTTATTAATATGTAGTGTAAATACCATCTTATAACTATAATTGACAAAAACAATTATTAAAATTGTTTACACTAAGACTTGCTAAATAAACTGTATGCTTAATTTTTTAGTGTAAATAGCATCATACTTTTAGTAACACTGCAATAGCGTCTACCTTCTATAAACACATTGTAAATGGCATATACATTCTATAAGCACTGAGTGCAAATAGCATCTCTTGCTATTTGCACTTAGTGTAAATAGCATCTCTTGCTATTTGCACTTAGTGTAAATAGCATCTCTTGCTATTTGTACTTAGTGTAAATAGCATCTCTTGCTATTTGTACTTAGTGTAAATAGCATCTCTTGCTATTTGCACTTAGTGTAAATAGCATCTCTTGCTATTTGTACTTAGTGTAAATAGCATCTCTTGCTATTTGCACTTAGTGTAAATAGCATCGCTTGCTATTTGCACTTAGTGTAAATAGCATTGCTTGCTATTTGCACTTAGTGCAAATAGCCGCTGCCTTATTTAAAAGCGGACTTTACCTCACGTCTTCAAAGCTTGTGAAAACAAAAAAACAAAGCATACTTAATGCTTTTAATTTATGGATTATTTATTAAGTATCTGTACATGACATGGGCCTGTTGGTTAGAACAATTCTGCAGGTTTGCATGTGTCAAATTGTAAAAGTATACTTTTCAAAAAATAAATAATCAATATCTTCATAATAATAATAATAATCATCATCATCAATAATATTATAAATATTATTATTAAAGTTATTATTATTATTATTATTATTATTATCCATTTTCAACCGAAATAGGATGTTATTAGATACGTTTTACAGAGTTATTACCGGAGAAATTCTGTTGCTGTCGGTTGAATAAATGAATGTAATGATTGAAAATACATTGGCTAATGCATATACACATTTAATGTAGCTAAACAAGTAGGCTAATGTGTAATTTGTTTGCTTTGGTTGTCACCATTTTAATAGTTTCATGACGGTGCAATGGTGCGCTTCTGTTTGATTATGATTTGACATTCTTTTTCTGTCTCTCTCCATGAGGTCGAAGAATATGGGTGAAGCAGGGCAACTAACATTGTAAATGCAGATTAATTAGCTATATTAAGATGTCGCTAACATTTAACACCAGGTGGAAAATAACTGTTTAGGCCCTATAAAATTTTAGTATTCTTATTATCCAATTCCTTGTGACTCATTTCGTATATTTTATATACTTTATTAAAATTTTTAAACAAAACATTTCCTTTCTATTGAAAACAAATGTATTTCCAATCTGCTATGTGGGGGAAAAAAAAGAACGTGTTTATCAGTCGCTGGATTCGAACCGGGTTCATGATCTATGGCCTCAAAACATGTTGCCAGGCATTTTACGAGCTACGCCACACCACCTACTCTCTTCTGGTGGGAAGTACTCAACTAGCTTATTCCAAGGAGGTGCGCTATTTGAGCAGCAGCACTTAAAATATAAAATAATAATAAAAAGGCCGCTTGCACGGCATCTGTGTGTAAAGATTATTACTTTATTTTTATATTACTATTATTATTCATTTATTCAAATTATTTTTGGCTTAGTCCCTTTATTAATTTGTGGTCGCCACAGCGGAATGAACCGCCAACTTATCCAGCATATGTTTTACCAAGTGGATGCCCTTCCAGCTGCAATCCGTCACTGGGAAATATTATTTGTAGTAGTAGTAGTAGTAGTAGTATTAATAATATTATTATTGCTGTTAGGCTATTTTCTGTAGCAACCTTGTAATTCATTTCAGTGTTTTCGGGTTGTTGTTTTTTCTGGTTAAAGCACAATAGGCCTTGCGCCATTAACACCTCAGACAGACAAGCATTTGGTTTGAGATGGGGGAAGGGGTATGTCTCCAGTTTTTTTCTAGGCTAGGTTACAAATATTTGACCAACTGCCACTGCATTTAAAACACTCTCGTGCACTCAAAATAGGTTCCCTTTTGCTATTAATGGCGGTTATGAAATTAAATAAATATATCCGCAAGCGCTGTTAGCCGCATGTTCTCAGTTCATTCTCAGTTTATGGAAATATGTTTCTATGCACAGCAACTTGGCTCGTAGCATTCGCCAAAACTAATATATTTTTTTACGTCAAAAACACAAAACATAACTGAATGGTGTGTTGCCTGCTGAGCAGGAGCGACAGCAGAGAATTTCGCTTGGCCAAAATCATCTTAAATGGACCGTGGAGTTTGTGTACCCGCACAAAGAGACTAACTTTAATTATGTTCGATTGTAGCAAGCTTTAAGCATGGCAAAGTTGCTTGAGTCTATACTGTATGATCTGTCCCGCGACATTTGAATCACATCCAGATAAATTAGTCTAAATCTGAGATAATCGAAAGCCACACTGCTTTAGAAAATAAATAACTTTAGATGTCGATACCACGCATTTTACACAACTACAAACACACATTTAACACATTTGGGATAATTATTTTACCAATGATGCAGCATGGGGAGATTGCTAAATTTGCAGTAACTGTAGTGAAATGAGAACACAGCACTGGTCTGCAAAAGCACTTCTCTAGCGTGTAGCCTATCTGGGGTGCGATTCCGAAAACCCTTGTTAGCAAACTAAGGTCACAAGTTGTGACGCTACAAAGATAATTCGTTGATTTGGTCCAAATCTGTCATTCCAACAAACATTTGCAAACTGCATCGGAAATTTCTATGCTACACCTCTGGAAATAGTTGCTGGCTGTGTTCTATTCCCACTTATCCCCCCTTTGCCTTATTCGTTTAGAACATTCTAACATTTAAACTTGGAATTATTTTTAAAATAAAGCGTTAAAGTCACCACTCTTAGGCATAATTTGCTTACAAAGCATTTTTACAGTTCAGTTTTAGCAATCTTCATGTTTACAAGTGCGCTCCCTTGCAGAAACATATGTCTCCAAAGCTTGTGAATATTAACACTACAATGGCCAAACATTTGGTTTGAGATGGGGGAAGGTGGATGTCTCCAGTATTTTTCACAAAGATGGAGAGACAAAATTCCTGTTTATCTTTTACCTACACACAGGCCGCAGGCCTAGTTATGTTTCTATGCACAGCAACTTCTGGAATTAACTGTTAATTAAAATATCTATATTAGAAAAAAGCTTTAAAAACGTTTTTCTAAGAAAATTATAGTGAAACACTATATTGATTATTGAAAACCTATCAGGTAGTTTTTACATTTTCTTTGCAAATTGATGTTGGTGTCGTGAATGATTTGCATTCGTCAAAATTAATATTTTTTTACGCAAAAACACAAAATACAACTGAAGTGCTGCTTGCTGAGCAGGAGCTACAACAGCAGAGAATTCCGCGTGGTCCTAAAGCCTTCTGCCGACAGTTATTTTCAAATATGCGCAAGGCGAACCAAACAATAGACATGCCGTTCCCCGACATCCTTACAAACAACTTCGCTTTAAACTGTAGCCTATTTAGGTCCCATTTACACTGACAAGTTTTAGTTTATTTCCTATAAGCTGTTGTATATACTTATTGCAGCATACTTTATTTTTATTGTTGATTATTGTTATATAAAATATATAGATTATTAAAATAAATATTTAGCAAAAGAGATATTTGTATTTCATATATTTCACCATGCGTTTCATCTGATAGGCTAATCTTTATAGCCCCATTAAACACATTGTCAAAACCCACACAGAATTTTTCATATATATAAAAAGGAAAAAAGGCAGTAATGTTAATTATTAGACTCCGTTTTGTTATATGCGATGTATAGCCAAGGTTCTCTCTTAGGAAGTCTGAATGAAAACGTTTTTCAAAACTCTGTTTCCATGGTAGAAAAGGAGGCTTTCATTTTTTATTTCTGAATGAAGGGGGAATCTATCTCAGTCTAATTATTATTTTTAATGTTTAGCCTATACACTGTGAGATAGTCTAATCCAATCCAATCTTTTATTTTAGGATAGAAAATCACACTAAATGAATTTTAGTGAATTGTTTTTATCCCGAGATAAATAACATTTTAGAATTGCATTTCAAGCTGTCGGGATCTCCTCATGGTTGAATTTGGTGGTTATCCGAAAAAAGAACAAATATCACCGCGCAGTAGTTGCTTTTTAGATGTAATTTAGGCCTTTATTTAGCTGACAGCTCAAGCACAGCCGCAATACCGAGAGAAAAAGTAAATAATATATCAATTAATATAAACAACTCGGGCGCGCACAATGAACCGCGAGTGACAGAAACAGAAATTAATTAAAATAATTTAGCCCACTTTGCAGCTTTCTTTTAAATATAACAGGCCTATATAAAATAGCAGACAGACTGTTTTGATGAGGTGTTTTCTTTTTTATAATCTGGATGTATTTCAATATAATTTTGATGAATTAGCTATAACTTTTGACTGCCTTTTCCTTTTTCATGCTGTCATGCCACATTATATTTCACACGCATATGCAAGGTGACTGAAATTGAAAATAAAACATAAAAGGTACTGAGCCATTAACAGTTTAAAAAGTAAAAAAAAAAACAATTATAATTTGGAGGAGAACTGTGACGTTTTGAAAACTGAACTGAAACTAAATGATTAAAAATAAACTTTCGGGATTTAGGCTAATTTATGTCCTGCGGCAAAATTACTTTTATTATAATTTTAGTGATCTGCTTAAGGTAGGTCAGTTTATTTTTATGCTTTTTATGAAGTAGCATTCAACTTAAGAGCTCTTTAGACCATGCGCCGGACGTTTCTCCATGTTTCGCTGTTAATGTCTTTAAGTAAATAATTATTTAGGCCTATTTAGGCGGTTATGAAATTAAATAAATGTTCATTCTCTGTCCATTTCTCTTTCACACGCATGCAGAGCGAACAGCCTGCATAAAAAAAAAAAAAAACTGCTTGTTTAAAAGAGCGCATTATATCCACGAATGTCTAATAATGATAATATTAAGCTAATAATATATCCATAATGCTGGGATGCGTTGTGCTTTGACTGGATATCTAGTTCAAAAGCAAAATTATTACCTGTTTACAACCCCATCATTTCTTTGTGCAAATTATATTGTTTTACACAAACACGCATTTAAAATAAAATCCAATATTAGTTTTGGTAAGGGCTCGTTTTTATATAAACTATAAATGTCTTGCAGTGATGCGTATTTATGCCAGTCTATAAAAAGATAATATAGCTCGAAATACTTAAAAATTTTAGAGAAAGTATGTCAAGTTTGCACAACCAATGTTTGGTCTTATTAACCTGCAACCTATAATTAAACATCATGTAGCCTACTTTTTGATTACTTGACCTGCATGCGGATTAACCAGCACCCCTACACCCGTCGCAATGCTGCGCAAGGCGCGAAGCATTTGTTGTTTGCTAGTTTCAGCTCGACGCTTTTTCAGTTTATTCATGACAGTTTGCGTTTTTATAATGTTGTTATTAGCAGTATTATTTACTATTTGTAAATAATATTTGCCCACCTGTCAGGTTTTAGACAATATGGGGTGTAGCATGTGTGTTTGGAAATAACTCAGTTTTTTGACAACACTTTATTATTATTGTTCATTTATTCGTTTGCTGGAAATTAGAACTAAATTTAGAAATAGTTTTGAAACAACTCTTTGCGCTAAACAAACGAAAATAATTATGTATAGGCTAATGGATGTCTGTGCGTATAACACCGTTGCTTATTCATGAGAGTGAAAGTGAAAGTAAAAAATTAGGAGGCTCTTCTCTCATTCTCATGAGCAGCAATAAACAACACTTTAAAATATAAGCAGTTTTATTGTTATTTTCTAAACTACTAGTGTTTTGAATTTAATAAATGCATAATAATGGTGATAATAACTGTGAAACCATGATTATTCTTCAGACTATAATCGTACAACCAAAATCTATAATTGTTGCATCCCTAATTGTTACGCAGTTTAAAACATTACTGTGGTGGGAGCGCATATATTTTATTAATCTATTTGCTCTGAAACAATTAAAGGTTTTCTTTACTTAATATACAAAAATGAAATTTTATTATAGCTGATGAGCCTACAAAAGTTGATACTGTACGTAATTTGTGTAGTTGTATGTCTTTATGTTGAATTCATATGATAATATCCAAAATAATAAAAAGGCTGCTTGCGCGGCATCTGTGTGTAAAGATTATTATAAACTACTACAACTAAATTATTATGCAACACCCTTAACTTTACAAGAAAAACATATGGGCGATCATAAGCAACAAATCCTAGAAGGGTTTTTCTTTCTTTCTTTCTTTCTTTCTTTCTTTCTTTCTTTCTTTCTTTATCTTACTATTACTATTATTACTATTATTATTATTATTATTATTATTATTATTATTATCAGGCTATTTTCTGTAGCAACCCCTGTAACCAATTCCGTGTTGTTATTATTATTATTATTATTATTATTATTATTATTATTATTATTATCTATTTTGCTGTGATGGATGTGCTGCGTTTGACTGGCAATAGTTTTTAGATTACTATATGTTTAAAAGCGAAATTGTGACATGTTGCACATGAGTACAATGTACGTAGAAAAATATAATGAATGCACTGAATGCAAGTGCGGTCTGCAGTTATCTTACTCGTTCCTGGTTCCGTGACGTTTTGAGGTTTTTCAAAACAAAATCGATATGGTAACAGTACTTAAGCTGTTAAAATATGACTACAATATATTTTCTGGTGTTTAATTTTGCATGAGCAAACAGCAGTATACCCGAAATTACATAGTTTTAAAGATAATCATTCAGTCTACCTTCAGCGCTTGTGAGAGGTTGCCTCTTAACAAACTGTTTGACTGTGTTTTTTTTCCGACTATATCTGCGAAAGTAAAACAACAAATTATACTTTAAAGGAGAACATTGATGTTCTGGAAAAAAAAAAAAAAAAACTGAAATGAAACTAAATTATTAAAATTTCCTCAGGGCCAAAGCGGGTTGATTTTTAAAATATTAAAGATATAGATTAATAAAATAAATATTCAACAAAAGAGACATACATTTCATATTTCACCATGCATTTCATATGATAGGCTAAACTTTATCAAGCTGTCGATATCTCCTCGCGGTTGAAATTGTTCGATATCCGAAAAAAAGAACAAGTATCAGCGCGCAGTCTAGTTGCTTTTTAGATTTATTTTAGGCCTATATTCAGCTGACGCACGCACAGCCGCGATACCGAGAGAAAACGAAGGCTAAATAATATATTCTTTAACCTAAACGACTCAGAAAAACTTTGGCTATATAGCCTACTCGGAGAGGACGAAATGACATCTAAACTGGCTGCAAAATATATACACCGTTAGTAGTTAATCAACGCATTTGCCTTATTTAAAAAATCTACTCGTTTTAGTCCTGCAATTATGATAACTTTTAGAGATAATGTATGTTTTTATCAACTTTTCTGTCACTTATTTCTCATTTGCTAATTATTTTATATATACATTATTAATTTGTTGATTTTAATATATTACAGGCTATTTTATATACATATCTAAAATCCTTTGGCATTCAAATTTGCTTTGAACTTGAAAAGAGAGAGAGAAGCAGACCTGTCAGTGTGTGCACATTGCTCCTGAATAGCATTTCTTTTTCATGTCAGTCTTTACTTTAACCTATCAAAAAGAAAAGTGTCATAATAAATACAATTATTATTAAAAATGAAATTATGATTTGTTTATTGCATATACTGTATAGCTAACTGTTTATGCGATGTGGGTAAATGGTGTGTTTCAATCCGGCTACCACCGCAAGTATACTTCAAACCTGCGAAAGCACTGTAATTGATACAGTTTTCTCCAATAAGGTGGTGTAATAAATACATTTAAATTTTTATTAAGTGTTGTTCACAATAAATAATAATAATAATAATAATAAACATTAGTTTAAAAAGTATTTTGTGACATGACGGTTTCAGTCGCGGTCCATGTGCGCGCTGCGTGTAATAAAGACAATGACAAGCCTTAAGGTTCATGTTGACTTTTTGTAAAGTATAGGCCACTATAGCATATAACAATTTTGTTGTTTACATATGATATTGCATTAATTTGAATACATGTTTTATAAGCTGTAAAATGAAAGCCTCAGTTTTCTGGGAAATTATTATTATGCAAACATCAAGAAAAACTTTGGATTTGTTTGATTCGTAAATTAGGCTACATAGGCTATTTAAAATTGTATATTATATAAGCCCTATACATAGCCTATTTGTTGAGTTTATGACACGGCTCCAGGCAGCAGAGGCGATCAGCATCAGCAACTTGTCTGTCAAACTGTGACCGAATATCCTTCTTTCTGTTAATATAGGCTTCTCTGAAACAGTGAATATTTCACTTTAATTTTATTTATGCTAGATTATTAATATATTTAACAAACCAACACAATCTCAAGGCAACTCGTGTTTGGTGCTGAAGCATACTATAGCAGACTTGTTTTAAAGCACTTCACCCCAAAGGTTATTTGTTATTATTTATTCCTTTAAATAATGTAGCCTGGTTGTCTTTTTAATGATTAGTGAAGGAATTATAATGCTATGTTTCATTGATTATCTTTATTTACAAGTAGTACAGTTTTTACAGCTAATGTGTAAGCTATTTCTGTCCGTTCGCATCCCGTCCCTTTGTGCCACCTGGCGGCATAGTCGCAAACTGCGGTCATACCTAAAAAACACGTGCTTTTTTTTTCAATGCGGCGGCGTTATATTGAACGGCGGTAATAGTCATTTTGAACTCTCACCTACTGTATGTATATATATGTATATGTATGTATATATATATATATATATATATATATATATATATATATATATATATATATATATATATATATATATATATATATATATATATATATATATTATGGAATGCCATTCAGGAAATTTTGAGTATATGGAATGGAATAAAAGTCTGAATATATTGAATGAATCTTGGATATATGGAATGAAACTTGAATATATGGAATGAAACTTGAATATATGGAATGAAACTTGAATATATGGAATGAAACTTGAATATATGGAATGAAAGTCTGAATATATTGAATGAAACTTGAATATATGGAATGAAAGTCCGAATATATGGAATGAAACTTGAATATATGGAATGAAAGTCTGAATATATGGAATGAAACTTGAATATATGGAATGAAAGTCTGAATATATGGAATGAAACTTGAATATATGGAATGAAAGTCTGAATATATGGAATGAAACTTAAATATATGGAATGAAAGTCTGAATATATGGAATGAAAGTCTGAATATATGGAATGAAACTTGAATATATGGAATGAAAGTCTGAATATATGGAATGAAACTTGAATATATGAAAGTCTGAATATATGGAATGAAAGTCTGAATATATGGAATGAAAGTCTGAATATATTGAATGAAACTTGAATATATTGAATGAAAGTCTGAATATATTAAATGAAAGTCTGAATATATGGAATGAAAGTCGGAAGATATGGAATGAAAGTCTGAATATATTGAATGAAAGTGAATATATGGAATGAAAGTCTGAATATATTGAATGAAAGTCTGAATATATGGAATGAAAGTCTGAATTTATTGAATGAATGTCTGAATATATGGAATGAAAGTCTGAATATATTGAATGAAACTTGAATATATGGAATGAAAGTCTGAATATATTGAATGAAAGTCTGAATATATGGAATGAAAGTCTGAATATATTGATTGAAACTTGTCATTAGCGCCATCTTGTGTTATTTATTTTATACCGTTTGAACAATGAGCGAGTCGGCACGGAATTTAGTTGCTGCGTTTTTTTTGCGGTCACGCCATCTGCGGTTCCGAGAGAGACGGTCACGCTGTCTGTGTTTCAAATTGCAGTGCGCGTCTACTTGGTGTTGCACTTTAGATTAAACACTCGTGTGTTTAATGCGCTGCAGTTTTATAATCTTGTTTCAGTTTTATTCGCGTAAATGAATTCAAATGAGAGATAATAAAAAAATGGTATTTGCTGTAATTGTGTTTTATTTGCGAGTTTAAAACAAAATTAATAGCATATAAAGCCATTACCCGGCTGTCATAACTATTCACATTCGTTTTCATATTCACAACCTACTATTTAGGTGTTTACTGTGTAATTATGACTGTTTTATTGGTTTATTTGTGTTTTTCGGTAAATATTTTCCCTTTTTCATGTGGAATGTTGCTAAATTAATGAAAAAAAAACTAAATTATTATTGTACAAATGTTTATTTTCACTACTTAAATCACATATAAATAATAATATACCAGAAGCATGTAAAATACTGACTTTTTTTATACAATCATATTTGGAAAAATCATTAAAAAATAAAATCAAATTGTTTTCTGCCAACTCCACCAGATTATTGTTCTACATGTCCTAATGTACCACTGTGCTCACTTTTCATATAATATTACTGTTTCATATTTTAATAATAGCGCGCTAAAATCATGCAAAATACAGTGTTTTTTTACTGTACGATCATATTAGAAAAATTATTTAAAAATAAAATTTAATTGTTTTCTGCCAACTCCACCAGATTATTGTTCTACATGTCCTAATGTACCACTGTGCTCACTTTTCATATCATATTACTGTTTCATATTTTAATAATAGCATGCTAAAATCATGGAAAATACAGTGTTTTTTAATGAAGAGTATTTGATGAATTTGATTTTATTTTTTAATGATTTTTCCAAATATGATTGTATAAAAAAGTCAGTATTTTACATGCATCTGGTATGTTATTATTTATATGTGATTTAAGTAGTGAAAATAAACATTTGTACAATAATAATTTAGTTTTTTTTCATTAATTTAGCAACATTCCACATAAAAAAGAGAAAATATTTACCGAAAAACACAAATAAACCAATAAAACAGTCATAATTACACAGTAAACACCTAAATAGTAGGTTGTGAATATGAAAATGAATGTGAATAGTTATGACAGCCGGGTAATGACTTTCTATGCTATTAATTTTGTTTTAAACTCGCAAATAAAACACAATTACAGCAAAACAAAGAAATAATAGCATAGCCTACATGCAAAGTCATGATTATTATATATCCAAACATGAATAAAAGTGACCATTTTTTTATTATCTCTCATTTGAATTCTATATCCAAACATGAATAAAAGTGACCATTTTTTTATTATCTCTCATTTTAATTCATTTACGCGAATAAAACTGAAACAAGATTATAAAACTGCAGCGCATTAAACACACGAGTGTTTAATCTAAAGTGCAACGCCAAGTAGACGCGCACTGCAATTTGAAACACAGACAGCGTGACCGTCTCTCTCGGAACCGCAGATGGCGTGACCGCAAAAAAAACGCAGCAACTAAATTCCGTGCCGACTCGCTCATTGTTCAAACGGTATAAAATAAATAACACAAAATGGCGCTAATGACAAGTTTCAATCAATATATTCAGACTTTCATTCCATATATTCAGACTTTCATTCAATATATTCAGACTTTCATTCAATATATTCCGACTTTCATTCAATATATTCAAGTTTCATTCAATATATTCAGACTTTCATTCCATATATTCAAGTTTCATTCAATATATTCAGACTTTCATTCCATATATTCAAGTTTCATTCAATATATTCAGACTTTCATTCCATATATTCAAGTTTCATTCAATATATTCAGACTTTCATTCCATATATTCAGACTTTCATTCAATATATTCAAACTTTCATTCCATATATTCAGACTTTCATTCAATATATTCAAGTTTCATTCCATATATTCAAGTTTCATTCAATATATTCAAGTTTCATTCCATATATTCAAGTTTCATTCCATATATTCAAGTTTCATTCCATATATTCAAGTTTCATTCCATATATTCAAGTTTCATTCCATATATTCCGACTTTCATTCCATATATTCCGACTTTCATTCCATATATTCAAGTTTCATTCCATATATTCAAGTTTCATTCAATATATTCAGACTTTCATTCCATATATTCAGACTTTCATTCCATATATTCCGACTTTCATTCCATATATTCAAGTTTCATTCCATATATTCAGACTTTCATTCCATATATTCAAGTTTCATTCAATATATTCAGACTTTCATTCCATATATTCCGACTTTCATTCCATATATTCAAGTTTCATTCCGTATATTCAGACTTTCATTCCATATATTCAAGTTTCATTCAATATATTCAGACTTTCATTCCATATATTCCGACTTTCATTCCATATATTCAAGTTTCATTCAATATATTCAAGTTTCATTCAATATATTCAGACTTTCATTCCATATATTCAAGTTTCATTCCATATATTCAATTTTCATTCAATATATTCAAGTTTCATTCAATATATTCAGACTTTCATTCCATATATTCAAGTTTCATTCCATATATTCAAGTTTCATTCAATATATTCAGACTTTCATTCCATATATTCCGACTTTCATTCCATATATTCAAGTTTCATTCCATATATTCAAGTTTCATTCAATATATTCAGACTTTCATTCCATATATTCCGACTTTCATTCCATATATTCAAGTTTCATTCCATATATTCAAGTTTCATTCAATATATTCAGACTTTCATTCCATATATTCCGACTTTCATTCCATATATTCAAGTTTCATTCAATATATTCAGACTTTCATTCCATATATTCAAGTTTTATTCCATATATTCAAGTTTCATTCAATATATTCAGACTTTCATTCCATTCCATATACTCAAAATTTCCTGAATGGCATTCCATAATATATGTATGTATATATATATATGTGTATATATATATATATTATTTATTTATTTATTTATTTATTTTTTTCTGGAGAAAGTCTTATTTGTTATTTCAGCTAGAATAAAAGCAGTTTTTAATTTAAAACAAAAAAAGGTCAAAATTATTAGCCCCCTTTAAGCAATTATTTTTCGATAGGCAAGTTATTGTATAATGATGGTTTGTTCTGTAGACTAATAGCCCTAACCTGCCTAGTTAACCTAATTAACCTAGTTAAGCCTTTAAATGTCACTTTAAGCTGTATAGAAGTGTCTTAAAAAATATCTAGTCAAATATTATTTACTGTCATCATGGCAAAGACAAAATAAATCAGTTATTAGAAATGAGTTATTAAAACTATTATGATTAGAAATGTGTTGAGAAAATCTGCTCTCTGTTAAACAGAAATTGGAGAAAAAGAAAAACAGGGGGGCGAATAATTCTGACTTCAACTGTGTGTGTGTGTGTGTGTGTGTGTGTGTGTGTATATATATATATATATATATATATATATATATATATATATATATATATATATATATATATATATATATATATTGTAGATCTAGATTGTTTGGAGCAGCATTTAGACAGAAATAACAGATATGGTGTTATCAGCAATTAGTTTCAATCATCTGAATGCAGACACATTTTCACTGTTCAGTTATTAATGAGAGAGAGCTGTATTTTATAACTGTAGTAAACATGTTAAATTCAATATAACAGCAGCAGCTAAAGATCTTCTAATTTAGTGATTTGTATCAGAGTAAAATTGGTTATTAAAAATTAGGAATTATTTAGGGCGCAGCTTGGATTTATCCACTTGTGAGATGTGGGTTAAAGTGGTCGTGTCAATTATTTGAATAAGTTCATTGAGCATCACTTATTTTAATTAGGGCTGTACAATTAATCAAAGGTGATTGTCGTGTCCATCTTGTCAGTAAAGCTGGTTGTTTATTCTTGCTGGCTAGAAAATAACAGAAACATTATCTGTACATTGTATTGAGTGTAGATTGTACCCTCATTATAATCTGTGATTATAATCACTCCTGTTTGCTTTTAGCATGATGTGACAGGATTCTTGCATTCAGAGTAGACAAATGTCTGTTAGTGAGTGACTGAGTGGGCGGAGTCTCTGCTCGGGAGGCGTGTTTATGCAAATATGCACACCCCTGTTATATAACATGCCTCACTGGCATAGGAGTGTTTTTACATCTTAATTTAAAAATGCTTTGGTTATAATGTAGATGTTTTAAACAGTGAAACTTGCAGAATCATGTATTGAGCACAGAGCCTTTATGTCACAAATCTGATGTTTCACAAGAGAAGTCTACTGTATGTGTTTTGAGGAGGCTGTAGTTTATATTTGATATTTACTCTGTCTGTGTTTCTGTGGCTATTCATGATTGTAATGATATAAAAGGATTTTAGCAGATGATGAAGATGAAACAGGGTGGACATTTAATCAAGGCAGTTTTTTTACTGAAATTAAATGAAAAATCATGATGTGCTCAATACTTATTTCACCCGCTGTATAATCCCAGTCCTAATGCTAGCCGATAAGCATTTCGCTTAAAGTGCTGAAGTGTTACAATAAACACATTATTAAACATTTTGTTATTTATTCTTGTTTTTGTCACATTAAATAGAAAAAGATGTAGTAAAATATGTTTAAATCATAGAAAGCAATGTCAAGATAATATTAATCTTTTTTTCCTCATGTGTGTATTAATGCAGTGAGACCAAAGCCTGTATTGAGAGTGAGTCCAGATCAGCGAGTGTTCATTGGAGAGACAGTCACTCTCACATGTGACATAAAGACAGGAGAAAACATTCAGTGGACCAAATACAGCTGGATTAAAGCCCATGAAAACACTTACTATGAAAACTATCCACACACAAGACCATCAACAGTAGAGTGGAGTTTCACAGCTGATCATGTATATGTCAGTGGTAAATACAGCTGTAGAGGAGAGAGATCAGACTCACAGTCATCAGACACCAGTGAGGCTGTTACACTGACTGTATCAGGTGAGTCTTTATAATCACATCTCTTAAGTTTGAATTTAAAATCGTTATTTGTGACTCAAAATGTTTCTTGTGCTGTTTTTATATTAGCCACATCTCTTCATTTAAGAAGGAAACAGTTCACTTTTAGATTTTCTTTCAAATAAGGAACTGCATGAGATTCATTTCATAGAACAGACACACTACAACTTAAGAAAGAAGTCTGAGAGCCTCAAATAATGTGTTTTTATTCGTCACAGAAATGCAATCTAGCTTATATTTACACAGCGTTTTCATCTAATACACTTTGAAGTGATTCACAACACCCCACATCACCATGAAAACTGGATTAACAAATACACATAGCCTTTCATAATTCAAGCATGGACATATTAAATTACATTTCACAACAAACATTAATTTGTGTCTTTCTTTATTATCAACATACCTCACTATGCTCAACAATGAATGTGATAATCCTTCTACCATCAGACATGAGTGAAGTTCACTTCAAAATGATGCAACGTGTAAGAAACATTTGAAATAATATACAGTATCAGCTCAAAAGATTAATGTCTCTCATTATTGTCCGCCTGCCATATTTTTAAGCTTACTAGCTCACTACAGTGTCAACAAAGGGCAATTTCAGCAAAGATACGTGTCATTTCTGGATGTAGAAAATACACACTGTGATGATGCTGAGCTGTGGTAATAAGTCATTTTAACACACAGTTCAGTTCAAACCGAGAGTGACCGCTGCATATTATATCTGAAATGAACAACATTAATATGAAATGATCAGCAGTGTAACAATATATACAGAGAAAACGCTAAGATATTTAGATACCTATTCACTGTAGAAACAGTACAACAAATTTCTGAGCAAAGCTGAATTTAGCTGGTGTTTGTCTGAGAACTTGATGGTGTCAGATCCTCTTCATAAACAGCAGATCAGAAAACTATTGACGGCATATAAGAAAATTAGAAAACACATTAGGAAATATGGGAGAACATTTATATTGTTTTTAATTGACAGATTTAATCATTTTCACTGAAAGAGCTGTTTGAGTTACTTTATGTTTCTGTCCTTCTTCTCAGATTTACCCACACCTACAGTGACTGTGACACCAGACAAGCATGCATTCACTGGAGAGACAGTCAATCTGAAGTGTGGGATTGAGTCTGATCACAGTGACTGGACATATGAGTGGTATAAAGACAGAGACGGTGTACAGTTACAGTTGTCTGGTCATTACACTGTAAACAGAGACACTCTCACTATCAGAGGAGCTGCTGAGTCTGATCAGGGTCAGTACTGGTGTAGAGGACTCATACGATCAGTCTCAACACAAATAAGCTCTGAAGTTGATCTCTCAGTGTATGGTGAGTACTTCAATAAATACTGTGATAATGTGATCAGAAAAAAAAACAAATATAAAAATCTGCTTTAGATTAAATATTACAGTACTTTTAGGATATTTGCAACCCTTCCATAAACATTTAAATAATAATTTTGAATGTTTATTTTACTTTTAAATATTGTTAATGTCTTATATGTTGTGTATAATGAAATATATGAAATGTAAAAAAATAAAATGTGTTTAATTTTTGTATTTAAAACAAACCTTTCCTGCATTAACTGCAACATGAACAAATTCAGATCATTTGTTTTATGGTGTTTTAGTTTTTAAGAAGTTTTCAATTTTCAATCTAACACCAAACACTAATACAACAATTGAATAACAGACGTAAGCAATTAATAAACATTTTCATAAACAAAATAGAAACAATATGCTTATAACCAGTTCTAAATAAGAAGTGCAACAGGAAATTCATGAAGAGAAATAGAAGTGCTAGTGTTAGAGGGTCAAGTGTTGATGAAAAAAGATGTGCATTGAAAATAGCTGAAGATTAATCTGCTCAGGTTAATTTACTGTAGTGTGATGTGTGCTGTGATGTGCTGATTATGAGACCAGTTTAGATATTGCCTGAATGCAGTATATATGAATATGACAGGTTCAGAATGTGCCTGCACTTGTAGCTGTGATTGAGTTATACAGTATTTACCACCACGTGAGTTTCAGTTATTTCTATCTATGTCAGAGAGGAGAATCTCCTTCTGGAAACCTGTGGTCAAGTGCTTTCATTAAGAACAATAATGATGGACAACAGTTTATACAATCCATGATTTAAACCAACAATGTCCCACTAACAACCTCTGTTTACCAAGCAGTATTATGAACAGTCTGTTGGTTAGTTTTACAGATGAGTGATAGTGTAGTCGGAGAGAATAAAGCGACTTACAGATGCTGAAGTCTTCAGTCTGTTGAAGCTCATTCAGATTCAGCGTCTCCTCATATCAGCTTGTAGTTGGAGGTCTTCAGCTCTCCTTCTTCATTCTGCTTTCTGTGGAGAGTCAGAGGTGTTTGACTGAGGGCTGTGAATACCTTGTAGATCTCAATCTGTTCTTGTTCTCCTTCAGATTTAAATATTTTTTCTATTCTTCTCAGCTTTACCCACAGTGACTGTGACACCAGACAGTGCTGTATTCACTGGAGAGACAGTCAATCTGACGTGTGTGATTGAGTCTGAACACAGTGACTGGAAATATGAATGGTATAAAGACAGTGTAAAGTTACAGTCATATGATCGTCACTCTGTAAATGGAAACACTCTCACTATCAGAATAGTTAAGCCTGATGAGGGTTCATACAAGTGTAGAGTACTCATATATGGAAGATCAGTCTCAACACAAACATCTGTTTCTCTCACTGTGAAAGGTGAGTTGAATATCTCTTTAAGGTTATTTATTTTTCCCTTTATTTAGCTTAAGGTCTCTTCCACATCACATTTTTATTACACTTTTCATATGTGTACACAGATGTGAACCAGTGCAAAAAAAAAAATAAATAACAGATGGAGAGCAAACACATGTATTTTGGAAATTTAATATATATTTGAGCAATATCAGACTTGTAGCTGTGTAAAATGGCTGTATATCAGCACTGCTGTGATTTGGCCTGAAGGCAGAGGAACCAAACTTAATAACAGCTGTGCTGATATAGACAATATTGCACTGATACAAGTGTGATGTAGCCTTCATAAAACAGTGCAACAGCACAAGTGTGTAAATAAAAAGAGACAATTAGACTGTATAAAAAACATTTATGTGAGAAAATACTTTATTCCACCACAAGTTGTTAACTGCTGAGCTGAACCCTCTTAAACAACAACAAAATATAGCTTTAGAACTAGTACAAAATTATACTTTTTTCATTGCAATATGTAGTGTATTGTGATGTTTCAGTGATGATTCTACAGAGGATGTTGTGTACTTTTGCTGTTATTCAGGTTTTTAATGCCATATGGAGCACAACAAAATCAATAATCCACAGATATAGGTGTGTGTGTGTGTTTCTACATGTGGACATTCACCAACATTATACAGCAACATACAGAGCTAAACTGTGACACTACTATAATGTGCAAGAGATAGAAGGGCATTGACTGAGAAATGCCATGTAATTTATTCTTCAAGCACTCCTCTTCAGATCAATCTCCTCTTAATAAAGCATTTGTTCAACAGTTAAATGGATTTTCCATGTTGATTAATGTTAAATCAGTCAAATCTGTTTGCTCTGGGACAAATAACAGATGACTGAGACCAACTATTGCCATTAGAAATATCCAATACAAATATATATTTTAACAAAAACATATTTCAAGTTTAACCACTACAGAGATACATCTCAGTCACTGGTAGATTTCATCACAACAGTGTCCATGTAAAGCTGCTCTCGGTGGGTACATGAACAATAAAGACCCACTGAAGTGCTGGAACTCCTCTATTATTGCTCATTAATCCTCTCTGTGATTGTTGAAATACTTTTTCAAATAGGCAGGTCCATTAATAATGAAATGTAAATTGGATATCTAGATTGCTATATTCTCACCTAAAAAAATGACCTCCTCCATGACATTCACAGAGAAAAGCTTCAGGCAGAGTGAAACACATACAGAATGTCTGAGCTATTTCTCTAACAGATGAACTCTGACATTTGAGGATCTGAATTTGTTCTTGTTCTCCTGCAGATTTAAAGACAAAGCCTAAACTCAGATCAGATCCTGCAGGAGCTGCACTGACTGGAAACACAGTGACTCTGACCTGTAACACTGATCTGTCCACCGGATGGGACTTTTACTGGTACAAAAACACACTCGACTCTGAGATAATGAAGACAAGAACAAACTCCTACAGAATGAAGATTGATTCAGTGTCTGATGGAGGCCAGTACTGGTGTAGAGCTGGAAGAGGAGAACCAGTCTATTACACACAATACAGTGATGAACTGACACTCAGTGTTACAGGTGAGAGAAAACACAGAGTGAGATTCAGTATATCTGTATATCTACAGCACTTCTACAACTCTGAATCAAGACTAAATGCAGTAAATTGTGTTTGTGCAGAGAGTCCTAAAGCTGTGGTGACGGTGCGGCCTGATGAACATGTGTTCAGAGGAGAAACAGTCACTCTCAGATGTGATATAAAGTGGGGACGAAACACTGAGTGGACATACAGATGGGAAATGGAGCAAACAGGCCCATATAACCACTATAACTATAACCAGTATAAGCAACATAAAAACACTGTGAGCCGAAGCTCAGCACAAGAGTTGAAGATCAGCCGTGTTGAGGTCTTTCACCGTGGTAATTACAGCTGTACAGGACAGATGGACACTCAAAGCTCTCAGCGCAGTGATGCTGTTGCTCTGACTGTGTCTTCAGGTGAGTTTGTGTGTGTGTTCAGTATTATCAGAGTCTGTATCTGCTCCTCTATGGGTCTGTAACTCCTCATGTTTGGTTCAGATAAAGCTCAGGCAGCAGTGCGAGTGTCTCCACAGCCGTGGCTCGCTGAAGGACACTCAGTGACTCTGATCTGTGAGGTTCCAGGCTCCTCTACAGGCTGGACGTTCAGCTGGTTCAGAGATGCTGATCATCTGTCAGACAGCAGCAGAGGAGCTGGAGGCTCTTACACTCTCAGTCCTGCTGCTCTACAGCACACAGGAGTTTATACGTGCAGAGCAGAGAGAGGAGAACCAGCCTATTCCTCACAGAACAGCAGCGCACAGCCACTGTGGGTCACTGGTGAGGGAAATCAGCTTTCAGCAGCTGTCAGAGCTGTTGTTGATCTGAAATGTCCCAGTAGGTTTATGTCAGTGACAGCAGCAGTATATTTGTCTGCGTTTGCTCTCTGTCTCAGGTGGTTCTGCTTCAGTGCGTCTGGTGCTCAAGCCCAGCAGAAGTCAACACTTCTCCTCTGACTCTCTCTCTCTGAGCTGTGACTCTGCTGGATGGACAGTGAGAAGATACACACACACAAACACAGAAGATTGTTCAGCACAAACAGGATCTCCATGTGGAATCCAGTCTCTCAGCACATCTGACACTGGAGTTTACTGGTGTGAGTCTGAATCTGGAGAGAAACGCCATCCTCTGAACATCACTGTACATGGTGAGTCCTGTTTCTAAGATCACAGCATCTACACACATTCACATCTCATTGTTTTCTGTACAGCCAATCACAGACTGACTTGATGAACATGATTATTATTTTTTATTATTATTATTATTATTATTATTGTCATTGGTTAAAATTCATCTACAATTAACATCAATTTATAAGCATATCAATTTATATCAAGCATATGTTGTCTAGTGGATCTCAAGAAGGGCTCAAGAAGGTAATAAATTCATGAGACTGCAGATATGAATAGTTTAGTCATACATATACAGACTAAATGTTGTGTTGATGTTTGTTTGTTTGTTGTGATGTGTAGCTGGTGCTGTGATTCTGGAGAGTTCTGCTGATCCTGTGATTGAGGGAGAAACTCTGACTCTACACTGTTTACATCGATCTACAAACTCCTCCATCCTCACAGCTGATTTCTATAAAGACGGATCACTGATCCAGAATCAGACAGGAGAGATGAGCATCCCTACTGTCTCAAAGTCTGATGAGGGTTTCTACTACTGTAAAACAGAGAGAGGAGAGTCGCCGCACAGCTGGATCTCAGTCAGAGGTGAGACTCACTGCAGTTCTGCAACTCGCACTGGATTTTCTTCATCAGTGTTTATTGTATAAGACACTTGATTATTATATACGAGTCTGGCTCTTTGTTGTCAGTGTATATTAATCTCCAAATGACCTTTAATATAGAGCTATATTGTTCAGTGATGTGTTTGTGTTTCTATTTTCCGCATCAGATTCAGCAGCTCAGATTTCTGTCTTGAAGATTGTCAGTTTTCTTCTGGCTGTTTGTCTGTATCTGTCAGCGACAGTCGTGCTGCTCTTCAAAACCTACAAAGCGAGAGGTAAAACTTCTGTCTGATCCGTCTCTCAGACTCTGATTTCTCCAAACTGTAATAAGTGTTTTGTGTTTATTTCACAGCTCAATCTGCTGAAGAGCAAAGTCAGAACGCCGTAGCAGAGGAATAAACTTCAGTCTGATTTGAACACATTTAACACCTAAAGATTCTGAATGTTGATCTTCAATACTGATATTTTTGCAATATTGAATTTACATCATATAACATTTTACAACATTTCAGGAAAGATTGCACATGATCTATTAGTGTTATTAGTGTTTTATTAGACTTTAAATGCTGAATGTATTTGTGTGGTGGCTGGCTTTGTAACGATTTTAATAGTAAATTATTTTATTTTTGTATTTTACTGGTTGTTTTTGAGACCAGTTTGTTCTTCTAGATTGCTTAGTTTGTTCACAATAATGTGTAATAAAAACATTTTTCATTAGCTTTACATCTGTGTTATCATTTGTTAACCATCATCTAATGCAGGAACAGTGTCAATGTTTCGGCTGTAATGAACAGATGAAATTCAGAAGCTGGACTTAGTGACAGATCACCCAAACTGAACATTCTGCCATTTACTCATCCTCCACTTGTTCCAAACCTGTTTGACCGTCTTCTGTAGTACAGAAAATTAGATATTTTGAAGAAAGCTGAAAACCTTAAACCCCTGACCTCAATCTTTCCCCTTTATAACTTTTATATCTTGATGCAAAACCAGTTTGAATCATTCTTCGGCAAACAATGCTACAGTAGAAATGCTACAAAACATGCATGAGTTGAAAGTCATTTAAAAGACAGTATGGCTAGCTCTCAGAAGAGCCTTTGATTCAGCGCTTTACTTGGAGCTGGTGTGCTAGGTGACGGCCTTTGTGCCCTCAGACACAGCGTGTTTGGCCAGCTCCCCGGGCAGCAGCAGACGCACGGCGGTCTGGATCTCTCTCGATGTGACGGTGGATCGCTTATTGTAGTGAACGAGACAAGACGCCTCACTGGCGATGCGCTCGAAGATGTCGTTGACGAAAGAGTTCATGATTCCCATCGCTTTAGAGGAGATTCCGGTGTCACGAAGAACCTGCTTCAGCACTTTATACCCCAGGGGTGTTCAAACTCGGTCCTGGAGGGCTGGTGTCCTGGAGAGTTCATCTCCAGCCCTAATCAAACACACCTGAAGCAGCTAATCAAGCTTACTGGATATACTAGAGACCTCCTGGCAGGTGTGTTGAAGCAAGTTGGAACTAAACTCTGTAGGACACCGGCCCTCCAGGACCGAGTTTGGACACCCCTGTTATACACGTAGATAGTGTAGAACATTGTGATCGATGATCTGTCCTATAAATACAAAGTGATTTGTGTTTATAAAGTGTTGCACTTTAATGTGTTATCTCCTTTAAGAATGCACTCCTCATTAGTTATGCATGAGGAACGTACCACGAGGTTGTATGATATAGCATGTTCCGGTTAACAAGTGCTGTTAATAAAAGTAGTCTTCACATAAAGATGGACGTGTGTTAATTCTACAGAGGATCAGTTCACAACAGATAGCGTAGCTCTTCCTCTTGCTCCTCTTGCGGATTTATCCTCCTTTACCGGCGGTTTTAGTCACCGCCTTCTTGAGTGCGGATTTCGCTGGTTAAGACATGATTGTTACTGACAATAGCTTAGGACTGTAAGGGTGCTTTCACACTAGCACTTTTGGTCCGCACCCAGGTTCGTTTGACGTCATAGTACGGTACGTTTAGCAAGTGTGAACGTGTCTTCTGAACTCGGGTGTGCACCCGTCAACCGTACCCGAGTCTGCCTGAAAGAGGTGGTCAGGGGTACGGTTCGTGCAAACTCTGGTACGGTTCACTTCTAGTATGAATGCAATCGTACCAAATAGCGGAACTGAACCGCCAACTGTACATCAAACTATCGTTTTCATAACGTTCATTCATGTGTGTGTGTCACGTATTTTACCTTGGTGACAAGCAGGACTGAGCCAGGGCAAACACAGTGATACACAGTGATGTCTGCTTGTCTCCTCCAAAAACAGCTTCCGCAGACACTGCGAGATGTTCTGAATGTTTATAATATTTTTGCGGCAGATGGACGCGAGTCGCTTTCTGTATGTCCAAAACTAAAAGATTCAGCAAAAGCAAATCGACCACAATGTGCGGAAGTCTTTCCATTTTGGCGCTGCTTTCGTGACTGTCACCTAGCAACAGCCGTAAACAAAACACTAGCTCGATGACGCAAGCGTACCGGGGTTCAGAAGGAAAAGAGACAGTGTGAACACAAACCAACCGAGAAGGTGGCAAGGGGGGACAATCGAACTTGGGTACAGTCCAGGCAATTGAACCAAGTGTGAAAGCACCCTAAATGCTAACTCTTAAAGAGGGGAGTTGAGTTGGTCTGGGTGTGTTGGTTAGAACACCAAAGCCGGAGAAGAAATTGAGTTGAATGGTTTATTGGTTACAGGCATATGCAGAGGGGGAGCCAGTTGTAACTGTTGCATGTTTAGCTGTCTTCTAACAACATATATGGAATGGGCATGGATACTGGATGATGATTGCATTGCCTTGTGCTTAAATGTTCCTTAAAGACAGCATAAATCCACCTTTGCGTGCATTTATGTGTGTATGTATGTGTGTGTGTGCATATAGATACGAATACCAAGTGTAAATTTACCCAACAAACATGAACATCACATACAGTGCTGAAACTCATCGTGTCACCCATTTCATATTCCCAAATTCTTGCCTGAAGAAAGCGACAATGCAGCAGTGATCATGAGTGTTTTCTAGAAAAAGAGGTGAGTTAGTGTGCTAGTTGACGCTGGTGGTGGGCAGCCACTCTCCGCGACAGTATTTGGTGAAGCGATCTTTGAGGTGCTGTCTGTACTGGTCTCGTGTGCGGTAGAAAGATTTGTTGCTCTCTACGAATGACTGGATCTCATCCTGCGTCAGGCAGGTCTCGTCATCTGAGGTCACTTCAGGTTCATTCAGTAGCTCCATGAGGCTCTTGCGGCAGCCGTCTGCCGGAGCACAGGCCTCTTCACTGTGGAAATGCTGATGGCTGAAGCTGGATAAAGACTCGCAGGACACTTTAGAGCATGAGCTTCCTTTGCTTCTGCATGCATGTGTTAAAGGAGGAGAAGAAGACTCATGAACCACAGCAGATCCAGATCCTCTCCTGCTGCCATCTGATACACAGCCTTCCTCTGCTTTAGAGCCGTTCTCGTTTCTGCAAAGTGTACCCTTGTTTTTTCTTGTCTTTTTTTTGTTTTTGCCCTTTGTGCTGTCTTCAGAGTTGGCCCAGCACTCCACACAGCTGTCCACAGCGTCCTCCTCCTTCTCCTCTGAGCAGCGGTGAATGCAGGAGAATTCTCCCGTCTCATCATGGCTACACATGCCCTTAGTGCAGGCCACATCTGAACCCTCTCTGGAGCCTGTCTCGCTGCCCTCCATACTGGAACAGTAGCCACAATCACTGCCATTACTATGAGGCAGCAGAGCGTTCTTAGTTTTGGGGGAATGCAGAATGGAGGCGGTGGGGCAGGTGCAGGCGGAGTTCTGGCTGGTGATGATGACCTCCACACTGCCAGCAGACTCTTCTCCACTGCCACACGACTTACAGCCGCTGTCCACAGACTCTGATGAACCCTCATCAAGACTTTTATCTTTTTCCTCTTCCACCTCTTGTTCAAAACCACACTTTACGTCTGTTCTTGCGTTTCTGCCTCTTTTTCCCCTGTTTGAGCTCTTTGGCTCGCTCCTCTTCTGAGAGTTCCTCACAGAGCTGCTCCAGTCGACTGATGCCCTGAACTGAAAATGCTTATCTTAATGTCGGTTACTCACGAAACATGTAAGTAACCGTGAAGGCTTTTATGCTAATTTGAGAGAGGACTAACTGCTTCTTCTTCTTCTTCTTGTAGGGTTAATGGCGTTTGGCAGACCAACTTACATGGTGCATTCCCGCCACCTACTGGATAGGAGTGTGGAGCGCATAATGCAGTAAAAGCATGAGATCAAAAGACATATGTTAAGAATGGAGGGAATGAGATTACCAGAGGGAAGAGAGAACAGGAAGGAGAAGAGGAGATATAGAGAAAAGGAAGAAAGCACTTTTAATACCTGAATACATTTTCAATTCCTTTATTTTGCTTAACCATTCTTAAATTCTATTAATCAATTTTGTTTCTTTTAAGTAATTAATTAATTGTAGTGTATTTTAACTTGATTAGAACCATTTCCTAATAAGGTCTGAAGTGACAGATTATTTATCCCGTATAAGTTTAAGATTTGTACTAATTGGCATCTCTGTTTTTCATATGCCACACATTCTGTAATTACATGTTCTATTGTTTCTGTTTTCCCACATTTATCACAGCAGCCGGTCTCATGCTTTCCTATTCTGTACCTATACTGATTTAGCAAACAGTGACCAACACGCAACCTAGTTATCACCACATCATTCCTTCTATTACCAAACTTATTTCTAATACTACCCACACATCCTTGAATACAATGCATATTTCTACCTTTATCTCCATTATCCCACTCCCTCTGCCGTTTATCTGCCTCTTCATTGCCCACTACTCCCATGTGACCAGGAACCCACAAGAAGCTCACAAAAAGTCCATATTGTCTTATTTTAAATAAACTTTGCATTACCTCATTCACCATGTCCTGTCTTGCTATCGATGTTCCACTATTTAAACTATTTAGAACTGACAGAGAGTCTGTGCATATTACAGATCCTAAAGGTTGCACTTCCTCTATCCACTGAAGAGCGAGGATCATAGCTACTATCTCTGTAGTGAAAACAGAAAGACGGTCCAAAGTTCTTTTTAATATTTTTACTTGAAATTTTGGGATGTACACTGCTACTGCGGTTTTCTCATATTTTAGATCTTTTGATCCGTCTGTATATATCTGTATGTAATTGAAATATGATTGATTTATGTATTGTTGTAATTCTTTTTCATTTAACATATTTGTTTCCATGTTTTGTTTTTCCTCATATATATATATATACAAGTCAACTATAGGAAAAAGCAAAGGAGGAATTGCAGAAGTTGGCACAGCAGGGGCTATATTGATGCCACATAAACCCATATTTTGAGCCTCATCATTTGCTGTCCATCCAAAACTATCCATCTTTTTATTGCCATATTCCCTACATTCTTTCAATGAGGACTAACTGCTGGTTACGATTGAGTGTTTTCATGACCCCGCCCATAGAGTGAGTTCATTGGACACATTTAACCTTTCTTCGGTAACCCCGCCCATCAACAGCTACCGCCTGCCTTTATTTCTGCGCATTTTCAATAGTATGATCCTGCACAACTGGAGTAGCTGCACGTTCAGGACCGCATGTATAGGACCCTAGTTTTTTTGGGGCAGCGCCACCTCCCGGTTGGATGATATAGTGAAACTGCATTTCTAGGACCATAGTTTTGTAACAGCGCCACCTGTCGAATTGGATGAACTAGCGGAAACTTCAGTTTCAGGACTGCCTTTCCAGCGCCACCTACCTGATTAGATGATATAGTGAAACTGCATTTCCAGGACCGTAGTTTTGTAACAGCGTGGTTTATGTAAAATGCACCAGAGGTTAAAGTGTGAAACACCTGCTTTGAGTAACCATTTTACATTAAAACAAATACATTTACACCTAAAATATAAAAGAAAAATGTTGTTTAAACTTTACACAAAATAGCTGAGTCCCTTAAAAGTCTTATATTTCTTTAAAAATACTGTATATTTAAAAACCCGCTTAGATAGAACTAATTAGCTCAGTATTAGGGAAAATAAATTGAAACCAAGTTGGATCAGCATTTGCAGTCGCTAATATAAAACCAGAATGTAGAGAGTCAAGACACAAGAATGATTCAAGAATGTACGTTTATATAAATATCCACACACTCATTTTTGCATTAATGCAATACAACAGCACAAAAATGACCCCACGGTTTAATCAGCTGCAGCATTCAGACTGGTTGGCTGTAGACTTCAGCTCCTGTGAGTTAGAGAGAGGAAGAGAGAATCAAGTTCAAGTTTTATATATATATATATATATATATATATATATATATATATATATATATATATATATATATATATATATATATATATATATATTTCTAGAATATGTATAATCATGTATATAAACTCAAAAGGTTAACCATTTGTTGTGCAATTATTCATTTATTTTCTTTTCGGCTTAGTCCCTTTATTAATCTGGGGTCGCCACAGTGGAATGAACCGCCAACTTATCCAGCAGATGTTCTATGCAGCGGATGCATATACATACACACCCATACACTATAGTATACGGACAATTTAGCTTACCTAATTCACCTCTACCACACTCTCAGAAATAAAGGTATGCAAGATGTCACGGGGGTGGTACCTTTTCAAAAGGTAAAAATTTGTAGCTACAAGTGCATATTAATACCTCAAGGGTACATATTAGTACCTAAAAAGTACAAATATGTCCCTTTTAAAATTTTTAGGTACTAATATATACTTTTGAGGTAACAATATGGACCTTTTGAAAAGGTACCACCCCAGTGACAGCTCGCGTACCTTTATTTATGAGAGTGTATGTCTTTGGACTTGTGGGGGAAACTGGAGCACCTGGAGGAAACTCACGCCAACACAGGGAGAACATGCAAACTCCACACAGAAATTCCAACTAACCCAGCTGAGGCTTCAACCAGCGACCTTCTTACTGTGAGGTGATCGTGCTACCCACTGCACCACTGTGACGCCGTTGTGCAATTATTAAATTAATAAATGGCTTTACCATGTTTAACTGTAATATATATTTCTGGTTTAAACTTATGCACTGTTGGAAGAATCAAACAGGACACCCAACTCCAAACTCCAAATATTTAAGTATATAGGAACAATACCCACCAATTAAATGGTCTTCCTTCTTTCCTCAATTGGTTGTCTGTCTGTAAATTCTTCTACTTCACTGAAACAGAGAACAAACAATGTTGGGTTAGCATAAATATCAGTAATAAAAAAGTTTTCTGAGCATTGTACAAAATGTAAATCATATTCTAACCTCTAATGAACTGCTCTGCATCATCCAAAGACAAACTTATCAATGTCTGCTTATCAATGTCTATTAATGTAGAGTACATGCTAAACAAATAATAAAATAATAAATTAACTATTTGTTAATGCTTTATAATTTATTTATAGTATGCAGTTATTATAAAGTGTTACCCAATAGTTTGAGATCATCTCAATGAAAATATTCCTATAGTTTGTTTTCTTTTCTACAATAAGCCTATGCAAATCCAATCATATTGGCCATCACTTCATAGTGGCCAGGTAAAATAGGCCTACCTGATAGACATTTATATAAACAATGAGACTCTATTTGTTCAAGGCCTGTAGAATAAGCCTAACTATAACAGCAAAACATCTCATTCATCACTATAAAACGATGACAAAAACAGACTAATAACACATATTGTGTGGCAAACAGGCAGTCAGCACAGTTTTTAATGTGCTAATGTGATGAAACAATGAGTAGAGGAAGTTTTCACACTAATAAAATATAGGTAAATCTGAAACATTTCGCACATCAACGTGCTTTTATCATTCTTTAATTAATGTGCACATTTAGTCATCAAGCCATTAAATCAACATTAAACCATGGCCACAAATGAACAACGTCGTAATATTTAATAAAACTAGAACGAATTCTAGAACATTAATTCATAATTAGCAGCTCTCACTTTAGCTGTGTAAACCTCCTCATACTAAAATCGTCGCGTAAAGTTTGTCCCAGACCCTTGAAAGTTGGATAATCGTGCGGGCTAATCGGGCATTTCTGCATAAACGTTGCACAGTATAAAAGAGTAACAGTACAAATTAAACACATGCTTTAACAGTTTATAATAAAACGTAATAGAAAATCGGTACTCACACTTTCCTTGCCATCCATGTCGTCCATCTTAATAAAGCGTCTATATTCCAGTCCGTTAGGTGGCGTTGTCACAAAAAACTAGGGTCCTACAGATGCGGTCCTAAAAATGCGGTCCTGAAAGTGCAGCCACTCCAGTTGTGCAGAAACACCCTTCTCCGCATTTTTCATTATTTTCGAAAAGATTCACCGCGAAAGCTGTAAGGGTACTCTCTCTTCTAGACTGTCTAGAACTCTTTGGTATGTTTATATTTTTAACTGCTTTAAAAAAATTAGAAGATTGCATTGGTTTGATTTAACCCCATGCATAACATATATTCACACCTGATGATATGCACATTTAAACACCTAGAAACGCGTTCTTGTAGTGAAAGCATGTGTGGAATGACCGTAATATCCAATGATAATACGCCTTTAATGCAAAAAAAAAAAAAAAGTGTGGTTATGCTTGGCTACAGGACCTAGTTGAAACCAAGACCATGGGCGGTCCTTGTAAACGTCACCGGTTACGCATTTTCTACCCAACAAGCCACGAATTCCTTTAATTTAGTGGCGCGTATTCTTTATTTTGTTTATCTTTGTTTTTAACTACTTTAAATAAAGTAATTGCTTTATTTAAACGGCTTCGCTAAACTTACATCTGTCAAAACCACACAACTAATTACTAAAGTTGCTTTTTTTATGTAGGAAGTATTCACAGCATAATTTCAGCAGACTGTTGTATCTAAAGCATCCCTCAATTACAAAACCAAAAGGATGCCATCAAACTCTATGAAGTATTGTAAGAATATCTGATGCCATTAGGATGCTATGCGCTTTTTGGACGGCATATCTTTAAGATGTTTTTGATTGGCTATTGTCTGGTTATTGTTTCTACGGTTGGCCAATAGCTGCGCGTTTCTCTTTTATATTTTAGTGGCACCTCGCGGTCACACTGCGAGTTGCAGCCACAGGAGTCCTCCGCTCACCCTTCCCCTCACAGAGGAGCTACGGTGGCCGACAGTGGGCAGAGAAATGCCAAGCGATGAGAATTCTTTACAAAGGTAAATTGAGATTTTGTATTTACTTAATTATTGTTACTTGCCTGTCGTTGTTTCAGTGTTTTGTTCATTGACTTAAGCTATTTTTTAAATGATAATCTAGAACGGGGAAGAGAAGTGAAGTCAAATATTTTGTTTTAATTATCATCAAAGTTATGTTTTATCGACTGTGTTAAACATGTTAAATTGAAATTATTAATTGAATATATGGGACATTCTACCAGAAACGTACATTATCTCTGCTTGAAATAAAGACGTAATACAGTGAATACAAAGTATTTCATCCCAAAAAGTGTCTAAGACTGATGGTTGTGTTTCGTTTTGTCCACAAGATGTCGCTATGACACTGTTGTATCTTGGTATTTTGGGGTTTCGTGCGTTGTTTGAGCCTCTTGGCATACAGTGTTATCAACACTGATAGGTAAGACCAGTGGCGGCTGGTCAATAGAGGCCGCCCCCCTTCAAGTTAGACCCCTTTAATATGTTAATGTTTATTATCACAAATATTAACAAAATAAATTGATTTAATTATAACATTCTAACATTTATTGTAGTCATACTAACATTTATTGAAAAAAATGTATGAACAATATGTTTTCATATGTGTGCGGGGCGCCGGACTAATGAGTGTCTATGTAGGTACACGAACTTTTGCAATGCACGTGATATGACGATAAGCTCTAATTGGCTTTATTTTAAATTGTCTTTGGGGCCCAGCGCTCTGCGTCCTGAACCCTCCCATTTTTGTTGTTAGAACGAATCATATTTGTTTTTATATGATTGGCCTTTTGTGATTGGACCATTCTCACCAAAGAGCTTAGAATGCATTTTCTCGAGATGAAGGAAAATTCCGTTGTATCTTTGCAAAGATATCCGTTCACAAGGCGTTTGGATGAAGAAAAAAAAAAAGAATCAAGGAGCTTGGACCAGATCGACCGTCTTTGCAAATTCACCAGTAGTCAAGTGATGGCGAGCGCGCAAATATTCGGGGCTTTTCCAGCACTTGTTCTGACAAACGGAGTTGGCTGGCGGGGTTTGATGTAAGTCATGCCTTTACTGTTCTCCGTGTTTGCTGTTTAAAACAGCAGGACGCAAGAGAGGCTCCCCACCCCCCACCCCAACACCAGCCGCCACTGGGTACGACGTGTTCATGATAGTGTGATCCTTATCTAAAATACATCTTTGTTGTTAACGCTCAAAAGTTCTGTTTACTGAGATATTCTGTGTACTAAACTGTTAAAGATCAAATGCAGAGTTATATGAAGAGTTAAAAGGGTGTTTTATTTTTTTATTTTGTTGTAAAGTGATTAAGGAGATGTACGGCGTAAAGCCATTGTGTTACAATATAAGTACCAGTGGTTAATAATAGTGAATGTTTTTGAGATCTCTTTTATTGTATTGAGACTTAACTGAGTTTGTTATCAACACTAATAGGTGCTCTTCTGTCAAATAAATGGTCGAGTCACGATCGCGAACCTCTCTTTGCCTGTATCTCCTGTTTACCATCTCATAAACATATACAACACAACGCAGAGTAGCAGCGGTGGTGCTAGAGGCCAGCGACCATGCAGAGAGCGACAGGGTTACAGTTGATTTCTGTGAGTTGTTCTGTAAAGGAGGAATATGTCATTCATTTGGGCGTTAGATTGTTTTTCTTTATTAAAAACATTTTACAAATTTACAAATCCTGTCATTGTCCTTATCCTCAGCCAAATTGAACCTTCAGCTTTAATAGTTTTATGTTAAAAACTGTTATTTAAAAAAAAAAAAAAAAAATATATATATATATATATATATATATATATATATATATATATATATATATATATATATATATATATATATTTCAGAAATAGCAAGTTTAAGCTGTTATCATTCACATCAATTAACTAAAACATGAAATGATTCATAAATTCAACAAATAAATGCTATTTTACAACTGTCCCCATGTTTCTGTCAGTGACGTCACATTTGCATTACATTTTTTAAGACTATGACTCGGAAGTGACAGCATTTGACGAAGGAGAAGCTGATAGTGATCAAGGATGCGTTCTGTCATTGAATTGGATTATTTTTTTTTAAGGAGGACAAGCTTAAAGGTCAGGCCCGTCACATTTTTTATAAGTGAAAATGTACGTTTCTGGTAGAATGTCCCTTATTTAATTAAGGGGGGAACTGCAAACATGAAGTGGGCATAACTTGTAGTAGAGGCTCAACTTGAAGTTTTCAAAACCCACATGTCAAAACTATGTTGTCGATAACATAGCGCTGTACCCATCACAGTTATTAACGTCTACACCATAGACTGTAAAATATATGGATGTAGTATCCGTGACGTCACCCATAGGTTTATGAAGAACCCAAAAGAAGGCACCAGAAGGCGTGGCCGACCGTCGCCATTTTGTTATTGCGTCATCGCACCAACCCCGGGCATACAATACAAGGGCAAAGAGGCGGAGCGTGAGCGGAGCTACAGAGGCATGCTGCTTAGACGGGCTTTCCTATGGGAGAAACGCTTAATACTTCATCACCTGCGACTCGTTTGTGTTCTGACCACATGTGCTTGGTTGTACACTTTATCAACACTTTATCAAGTGTTTAGACTTTTAAAAACACTGTTTAATAAGCAACGTCATAAGCGCAATGCTTAGTGGCTCAATGCGTTACACATTGAGCCACTAAGCATTGTTCTTATGACGTTTTTCAACAGGAGGAAAGTGTGAATTACTTCCAGAAACGTCAGATATATTCTGTGTTAGTAAATGCAAGGCTAATTATGAAGTCCAGGCAGAACACTGTATGACAACGCTTCAGATGACTGTTCTAAAGCCTATAGCTAATAATCTGTCAGATTCTGGAGTGCATTACAGCTCTAAAGAATATTATAAATGATAAATGACCTTAAATAAAACAAATACATTCATAGAGATGGTATAATTTCACTCACCTGGCAAATAGAGGCCACGTGAATGGCTTGTGAGCACAATTAAGTGCACACAGCATGCCATATCATCTGATAATTGTAGGAAATAATTCCAAAAGGCAGCTGACTGTGTAAAGTCACATAAAACAACACAAAAATACGATGAATATGCCGAGATCAGCGGCTAATCAGCCGTAATCAGCTGAGGTGAAGTGACGGCGACCAGCGAGACCTAGCTGTCACTCAAGTGGCCACGCCCTTAATCATGCAAAGTTAATATAACCTAATATAAAGGAAACGGATGAGTTATAAAAAAATTCACCCCCTCACAGTTGTCACGAAGGGTAATATTAGCTGTATGAACCAAAATCTTTCTTTGTACCAGGCTGTAAACACCTTTTTTTCTGCTGTAAAGTTGGCCATTCTAACAGTGGGCTCAATAGAAATTTGCTCTATTATGGAGCCAGGACTAGCGGAATTTCGATGAATTGCAGTTTCAGTTACTTCCGTATTGGCTTCCCGAGGGAGAGCGGGAGGTTGCCGCTTGGTCTACACCTACCCCAACCCTAAACACAACCATCATTGTTATTAATGTTTACACCTACCCCAAACCCAACCATCATAGTTATCGTTTACACCTACCCCTACCCTAAACACAACCATCATAGTTATTAATGTTTACAACTACTTCAACCCTAAACCCAACCATCACAGTTATTAATGTCTACACCTTCCCCAACCCTAAACCCAACCATCACAGTTATTAATGTCTACATCTTCCCCAACCCTAAACCCAACCATCACAGTTATTAATGTCTACACCTTTCCCAACCCTAAACCCAACCATCACAGTTAATAATGTACAGCCACAAGTTGTGAAGGCTTTCATACTTGACGCGCTCGGCATTGTACTGTTATTTGCAGCCACAGGGGGCGACGCCGAGTAGGGTAACTGTCATGACAAAACAGATGAAGAAGTCAGCGAGTGGAGTTAAGTGTTGGAGTTGCTAAATAAATGACTATAATAATATATCAAATGACTTGGTTGTGGATAAATTTGGAGAAAACCATGAAACATTTGCTGAAAATTATCTCTTGTAAGTATTTCCGCCATCTTGCCAACAACATCTCGTTGTGACATCTCACACAGTTCAATGGGATCTCGACTGCAAGTTACTCCTCTAAGTTATTCCAAGTTATGCCCCTTCATAATACGCAGACAGATACACTTGGCTATATCTGGCAATACTGTTTGGAGGCTTTCCTTTAAATGTTGTTTTGGACAGTTTTGAAGCACAGGTCACATGTGTATCCGCTGTGTCTAATGTTTTCTGCTGTATGGCTGCATGATAAAAGTTATTGTGAATTACAGTTTGTGTCTCGTCTGCATATTTGACACCTCTAGATGTTTTCTGCAGATATATGTGTATCCAGAAGTGTTTGCTGCCTCATAGCATGTGGTTTCTCGTGTTCAAGGCCTGTTGTCGCATTGCTACTGTTTGTTTTGTTTCCAGGAACACTTTGACAAAAAGTGTAACAAGTGTGAGAGTTTTGTTCTATATACTTTACCATGTTTAGTTTCTGATGTTTTCAGATTAATACATGTTACTGTGTTTATTCAAATAGTCAAATCAACGAGCTCTTTTCATGCTTATATAAACAGCTGTGAATGTAAGGTCTCACAATTCTCAGTATATTAACCTGAAATAAACAGCTTTAGACTAAGGTACAGAATGAGTTGAGTGTCCTTGCATTTATTAAAGACCTTTAGGCCTGGTTTCACAGACAGGATTTAAGCCTAAGTCAATAGTAGGTCATAGTTTAGTTAGGACATAGTGGTGCATCTGAGGCCCAATTCACACAAGTAGATATGATTCTTTTGGGTCTTAATGAAACATTGATAACATTTTATGGTAGTATAAATAAACTTATTTTCCTTGTCAAAAACACCTCAGTAAACCGTTTCAATGGAGTATTTGAAGATGTTTCCGTCTCGCGCACGTATAATCATTGCATATTATTTTAATTTGGTTGACATTTAGCAATTAGCAATGTAAAATATATTCAGACAAACATCTATACAAAAAGTGACTCTGGTGTATGAAAATGTTCAGTTGCAGATTCTAAGGTGGTTACTGTTTAAATCAACAACAACACTGACAAACAGCTCTGCACATAATGGATGATGATCTGATGCTAAACACAAGTGAACTGAAGCTGGCGTTTACTCACTCCCGGGACCATTTGTGTCAAAGTTGATATTACCGCACTATATTGGTGTTTCGTAACATCTAGTTTTTTATGAGGTGAGTTGTTAGCCCAACGCTCAACCCCCACTCTGGAGGACCAGGACATACACACATACACTACAGACAATTTAGCTTACCTAATTCACCTATACCACATGTGTTTGGACTGTCGGGGAAAACAGAGCACCCCAGTGGAAACCCAAGTAAACATGGGAGAACATGCAAACTCCACACAGAAATGCCAACTGACCCAGCCAGGGCTTGTTCCAGCAACCTACTTGCTGTGAGACGACAGCACTACCCACAGCGGCACTGTGTCGTCCAAAGCTGGCGTTAGGTAAAAAAAAAACAAGAATTATAAATACAAATATTGCTTTTTTAGGACAAATTGTAGGTTCAGCTTTGGTTCAGCCAAACTAGTATGGTGAAAAAATTGTGCACACTAGCAAGTTTTCCCCCACTCTTTCAAGGACATAGCCTTTATATATATATAAAACTCATCAATTTCACGTGTGCCTTTTTAGAAGCTGGGCTTCTGTGTAAGGACACTTATGAACATCTACTTCTCAACACAGAGCAGACTGCATGCCAGAATCGCTTCATTGTTTAAACACACCATGGTTAGCAGCTTTTGCTCTCTGTTTACAAAAAAAAGAAGTGGGAGGAGGGCAGAGAGAGTGGTTTGTTTGTAGGAGGGCACAAGTGGTTTTGTGTAAACTGGCACCAAATTAAAATAGGCAGTGGTGGAAGAGTACTGAAAAAACATACTTAAGTAGAAGTATAATTACTTGCCTAAAAAAAGTAGTGCAGGTAGAGTAAAAATATCTGTTGTAAATATTACTCTAAGGCCCAATCCCAATTCTACCCCTTAGCTCTTCCCCTTACCCCTACCCCTAGTTTTGCGTGTTCCTCTGAAGGGGTAGGGGTGTCCCAATTATCTTTCGTTTGAAGGTGTAGGGCTAAGGGGAAGGGGTAGATAGCTCCTCGAACTGAGATTTTTTTCAGGACCGCACTCAAAACCAAGAGGTAAGAAAATTTCCCAGAATACACCAGCTACAACGGCAGCATAGCTGCACCCGGAAGTAACGAGATCCACAAATTTGTATTTTGTTTTGTCATTATTACAAATTTTTACAACAAACAAGCACATGTTTTACTACATTCATAACAGCGTTCGTGTTTTGCCATCATGCTTTAAAAAAATGCCAAAATAAAAGCCGCTAAATTTGGCTATCTATAATAATAACTCCTGTACAGCAGTCCCACAACATTCTGACACTTGATGACACTCAAACACCTTGTCAGAAAAGTCTAGTGGCTGGGAATGAGCTTTTTACAGTGTCTGCTATAATGTTAATGTTGATTTGGTGTGTTTACATAGATGAATATGGCCACTGTGTAAATGCACAGTACAGTTACGATCTTATTGCCACAGTAGATCGTTATGATAACATCATGATATACGATATATTCAAAATAACACAACTGGAATAACTACAACAGTCGCCACTGTCTGATCTCATATGAAGCATGACATATGATGATGTGTGCAGGTGCTGTTGTGCTCTCCATGTCTTAGGGGTAAAATTTAAAGCCCTTCCCCTTCACACTCAGTTTTAAGTGCCAAGGGGAAGGGGTAGGGGTACAAAAATAGAATTGAGATTGGGCTAAAGTGTAATGCTGCGTTCACACCAGACGCGGAAAGCACGGATAAATTGCGCTATTCGCGCGTAAATAGATGCGTGAACATTTAAGTTTATTCGCTTCATTCGCGCGTCAAATTCACTGCTGAACAGACGCGGATTCGCGTGATGGGCAGGGCTTCTGTCTGCCTGGTGACTGTAGCTTCGTTGCTAAATGGCTAATATGGATTTTATTGATAAAATAACTGTGTTTATGTGCTTTTATGAAGGCTGAAAAACAGCGTTGATACGTTTAGAGCAGTGTCTGAGTCTACTAGATACTTTCAGAGGTGCACCCAGCTCTGTGAGCTCATCAACTCCTCCAGAAACTGTACCTGGATGACGGAGGCTTTCAGCGGTGCTTCTGACTGAGCCAAGCCCAGTTTGATGAACTGTTGTTGGTGTGTCGGCTGAAGGATTTCCCCCGGGACACCAACAACAGGTGCTACGTCACAATCATGCCCTCACAAGACAAGAGCAAGCTCCTGATTGGTTAACACGGCGCGAATGTCCGCAGAAGTTCAGATTTTTGAACTCGAGCGATTTACGCGATTTGCGCGTTAAGTACGTCAAACGCGCAAAACGCTCAATTCGCGCCACGCCATTCACACGTATCGCACCATTCGCACAATTCGCGTCATTCGCGCCGCGCCATTTGCGCGTATCGCGCCGCAGGATGCCTATTTGCGCGTTTGCATTGACTTGACATTTAAATCACTCGCGCTTGACGCTTGTTCTGCGTCAGGTGTGACCGCGGCATGAGTAAAAAGTAGATCTTTCAAAAGTACTCAAGAGTAGTAAGTATTATGCTGTATAAAGCTGATGCATTTACATCTAATTTGTTGATGTGTGTATACGTAACATTCTGTAGTGCATTTATTTATTGCCCAGCTGGTGCACAACATCATAAGATGTTAATATTAGCTTAGATTTAGGTTGTGACGTCAGGTGACCAAAATTCAGTGTCTAGTCAGCGTCTAAGGACAACATTATTTTGATGTGCAATAAAGACGTCAAATGACATTGGTATTTGGTTGATTTTAGGTTGTGTTAGAAAGTGACCAAAATCCAACATCTTAAACCAACGACGTATTGACAACAAATAGGACATTTATTCGTCAAGTATGGCAACTAAATTCCAACGACTGATAGACGTCTTTGTGGTAAAATTCACACAACGTCAAGCTGTAACATCATTAGACGTTGATATTTGGTTGATTTTAGGTTGGACGATGGACATTGACGTCGACCTGACGTTGAGTTGAAGTCAACCTGATTTCATTTCCAAACAAAATGCAACGTCCCCACAACGTCGGGGTACAACATCAATCTGACGTTATGTTGACGTCTTGTGCCTGCTGGGTGTTTAAGACCATTTCAGTCATCATACAGTAAACAGCTGTCATCTTCTCATCAGTGACATGCATCTAAACAGTCTCTGGGTAATGCGTGTAAAGATTTTGGACATCTTCTTGGACACTTTTAATACTTTCAAACAGTTTGCTGCATTTAGAAACCACCCATGTCTTGAGGTAGTTCATTATGATGCGATTTGCCTTCTCTGTGTGATTTGATTGGACAGGAATCACAGGACTGATTTTTCTAATCCTCATAGACAAGAAAAAAAATAAAGTAGTGACAGCAGGTTAAAGGAAAGTAACGGAGTAAAAGTACTGATACTGCGCTAAAAATAGAAAAAAGAAAAACTACTTAATTAATTTTCAATAAATATTGGTATGACTACAATAAATGTTAGAATGTTATAATTGAATCAATTTATTTAGTTAATATTTGTGATAATAAATATTAACTTATTAAAGGGGTCTAACTTGAAGGGGGCGGCGCCCCAGCGCCCTCTATTGACCAGCCGCCACTGCATAAACTATATAAACTCGTCAACACTTTATAAGCTGTAATAAAGTATTTGTGAACATGTGCTGCATGCAGTAGACCAATTACAATAGCCTTTGTCACCCAAACAATCACCGCAGACTAGCATCACACAAAGCAGGGGTTTGGAAATAAAGAGTTGAAACCAGAAGTTTACATACACTCTAAAAAAAGGAACATAACCATTCTTTAAAAAATATCTGATGGTTAATCAAACTAAACGTTTACTATTTTAAGTCTGTTAGGATTACCTAAATCATTTACATTTGCTTAATGCAAGAATAATGATAATTTTTTTTTTGAGAATTGTTTATTAATTTCTAGACAGTCAAAAGTTTACATGCATTTCCTTTGAATTTATTTTAGCTTTGCTTTTAAACTGTATAACTTTGGTCAAATGTTTTGGGTATCCTTCCACAAGCTTCTCACAATAGTTTTCAGGAATTTTGGCCCATTCATCCTGACAGAATTGGTGTAACTGAGTCAGATTTGTAGGCTGTCTTGCTCGCACAAGCTTTTTCAACTCTGCCCACAAATTTTCTATTTCTATTTTATTTTCTATTATAGGATTGAATTCAGGGCTTTGTGATGGCCACTCCAAAACATTCCCTCTGTTGTCCTTTAAGCACATTTGAACTAATTTGGCAGTATGCTTAGGGTCATGGTCTGTTTGAAAGACCCATTTGTGGCCAAGTTTTAATTTCCTGGCTGATGTCTTGAGATGTTGCTTTAGTATTTCTACATAATGTTCTTTCTTCATGATGCCATCTATGCTGTAAAGTGGACCAGTCCCTCCTGCAGCAAAACAGCCCCACAACATGATGCTGCCGCCCCCATACTTCACAGTTGGGATGGTGTTCCTAGGCTTGTAAGCTTTCCCCTTTGTCCTCCAAATGTAACACTGGTCATTATGGCCAAACAGTTCAATCTTAGTTCCATCAGACCACAGGACATGTCTCCAAAAATTTGTCTTTTTCCCAGTGTAATTTAGCAAATTGTAATTTTTGTTGATTCTAGCTTGTTGATTTTCCCATGTTGTAGGAAGCAGTGTGTTTGAGGTTTTCCTTAAATACTATTGTGCCACGAATTAACTCAAATGTTGTTAATTAGCCAATCAGAAACTTCCAAAACCTTGACACCATCATCTGAGCTTTTTCAGAGGCATAATAATCTTATTGTATGTAAACTTGACTTTCAAGAAAAGTTATAACAATTTCTCAAACAATATCTCTCTCATTATTCTGCTGTTAAGCACAATAGAAACAAATGTGATAATCCTAACTTACCTAAAAGAGAAAAGGTTTAGTCACATTAACATCTGACCTTTTTTAAATGGCTATGTGCCTTTTTATACAGTGTATGTAACTGGATTGAACTGTAGGTGAATCCCAAATCTCATACCTATGCTCTATTCTACACCATTTCGTAGTGTAAGAAATCAATCTACGTTAAAAGATCGATTTAGGAATTATTAGCTCAGATCAATGACTCGGCTCTTGAAGATTCGAATCATTGATTCGACTCAATTGAGTCGGATTGAATCAGATCAAAGATTCAATCTCTGTGTGTCCCGCAAATAGACAATCACATTTATTAATTCTCCATCTATATTATTTCCGTGGCCACCGGTCATAATATAACACAGAATAGGGTTACTTTTCAGCAAGGTAACACGATCTAGCTTGAGGCAAAGACTTACAAAGCACATAAACGAGAACACAGTTCTTTAAAGGAGAACAAAGATTTATTGAGCTACACTATTCGATACACGAGGCTAACTACGTAGTAATCAAAACCACAAACAAACAAATGCACACACACGTTCACACACACACACAGGCAGTTCAGAGGATGCAAAATGAATTTAACAAACAGTCCAGCCGATCTATTTCGTACTAGATCTTAGAATCACCTGAGAAACCACAAAAGCAGAGAATTGACTTATCTTTAACTGCTTAAAAGCATATGCACCCGATCAGATAGAGACAACGGTTGTTGCGTTACTTGCGAGTTAGTTGAAGTCTTCTTGATTCGGATTTCCCTCGCTGGGCTGGAGGGAGGAAACACGTGGCGCTGCTGATAGGTTGGCTTCTCTGTGACGTCGCTGGGGTTCACTCAGTGGAGTGAGCTGTTGTCCTGGGTAACGACTCCGTAAAGAGTCAGTTCGTGGAAGTTTCAGCGGTTTCCAAACTTAGGTTTGGATGAAGGTTTGTGGTGATGGCCTAACCGCGTGGTGGCGATTAGGGGCGGAGAAGCACCAGCGGGCGTCTGCCAGCTAATGCTAAAAGGGGCTGCGCATGTTTCCAGGGTTGCGAAGACAATTTAAGGGACACGTATTGATCCATCCCTCTAAGACTGTCACCCAATGACCGACTAGATGAGGGGCGGGTCCACGCCCCGTACCAGTGTAATCAGGTTTAATCATTAACCCACTGCAAGAGACTTTAGGTGATAAAATCTCTGGTAAGACTGTAACTATCTGACATCAAATGTTACAACACGAATATGGTTCGTATCACAAAATTCTCATTTACAGCAAAGTATTGCAAATAAAGAATCATTTTGTTCAACACTAAACACGAAGCATATCAGACACATACAGATCATTTTAGCCTGTTATAAGAGTAAAAACCACACATTATGAACCTGGTTGGTTGGAATAAACACAGCACATCAATACCTATAAATGTCATTCAAAATATCAAATTTTGCCTTGGTTATAACCTTTATACGAGAATTGTCTTTAAGTTTCTCGTTCATTTCTTTTCTTTGAATTCTCTGTCCATCTAGCTGAAATTGGAATGTCTCGTGGTGCATGGCCCCAGATCACATGATGATCATCCAAAAGTCTCATGATGGAGAGAATTTGAAGGGCGTCTTTGTCTAGTTGGTTAACGATTAACCAAAATTAGCTGCAGCATCTGTCCAAGTTAGGGCCAGAGTGTTGGGGGAAGACAATCGGATAAATTGGCGCCCTGTCACCCTGCCGGTACAAGCCCTGGAGCGAGTAAAGCCAGATGCGCTCAACATTCCAAAGCCGGATTCGAACTGGTTTTGACCAGCGAGTCTCTACAGTAGTATAAATAGTGTAAGTAGTGCATTTACTCAGAAAACTCTAAAAAGCATAAGTGCACTTTAAATACCAGGAGGATGCACTTATTCATCCTTTAAAATGAAGTAATGTTGGACACTTCACACACTCAACGGCCGCTGCTTTGCTCACGTAGTGGAAGGGGCAGAGTTTTCGGGCACCGATGTTTGATTACTTTATTCATTTTGGATTATGAAAGCAAAATTATTTTATGAGAGTGATTATAGCGCCTCCCGATGGTGAGTGGCAGGTATTTTTTGATAGTTTGTTCATTTATTTTACTAATTTGGCAATCGTCGAATGTCGGTTTAAATTTCCGCTTAGTAAAAAAACCATTAGTGTTCAGTTTGGGACGACACTGCATACATATACTGTGCTGTTGAGTGTGTAAGTGCATAAATACATAGTGCATAGTGTATAGGACACTTGGGACACAGAGTATGTTTAGTTCAGCCACTTGTTTGGGAGTCATTCAACAAATGACGTCATTAGACATTAGCTGGGTTTCCATTACCCAGTGTTAATGAGCATATTGAAATATCGCATGAGAAATGAGTGACGAACATGCCATTCATTCATTCAAGAAGAACCAGTGACCTTCTTGCTGTGAGGCCACAGTGATAACCGCTGAACCAAAGTGACTAATAAAAGTTCTTTAATTTGACTTTTAGTTTTCACTCTCACTTAATTGAGGTTTGGACTTATAAAGGGTTCATGCAAATATTGGGAGACAGAAATGCATTTGCTAAATAAACTCACACATGTCTAAAAAATCACGTTACTAATTAACTGTTTTCATAAGCCTCATCTGTGCAATCTTTAGGTGTTTATAACTTCACTAATAAGCATCATGGTGCCATTTGTGTTTGCATTCTGGTGTGATATTCCTTCTAGACTAATAAACTGGTACATTCTGTTTCCTTAATAGTTTCCTTTCTAAAGGACTTTAGATATGCACAATTATAACTTCCTCCCCCAACTTCCCTGTGTGCCAACTTCCTGTTTGTGTTTGCACTGCAGTTTCTTAAAGTTATAATTAGGCTAGGGTTAGGTTTTGCACCTCTAAATAAGCTGAAGGGTATTTTTGTTCAGTCTTGTTCTCTTGAGTTTCTTGTAGTGGAAGTCACATCATTTTTTCGGTTGTCTAAAATTAGCCAACGCCTTTCAGCGGCCTTGAGTGGTGCAGCATGAACATTCATACATCAATACACATCATTTGTATTTCCACATGTGCTCCTGTCTTCATCCAGCTCATAACTGAAGTCATGTTCTTCCCTCATGATTTCAGACTACAGAAATGCTTGTAGTGGGAAAATGTATGTTTAGTTTAAGAGGCCTGAATAATAAGTTGAGCTGATGATTGTATTTTGACTTCTGGTCTCTGATCAGTGGTTTAACCTTGCAGGGGGAAACAGGTTTGGTTTTCTGCATCTTTCACAAACCCCAAACTATAACCACAATAGCAAAGGTTCACATGAAATACTTTATAGACTTCCCTTATTATCCATCCATCTGTCTGTGTTCAGGAAGGCCTGAATGAAGCAGCACTTCTCACTTCTAAAATTATATCATGTTCATATTTTAAAGAAGAAGTAAAACTAAAAAAAGTAAATCTACTTGTTTAGAATAAAGCTGCAGATCTGTTGTAATCCTGTCACAAATGCACACATGAACACAGGTTTTCCAATTGCAGTTTTTGGTGCTCTTGTTGCATGTCATTGTGTTTTTTTTTATTATTTTTTGATTGTGATAACAGCTGGATTGATCAGAGTTGACACGTAAGTACTGTAGTGCAGAAACAGTTAACAGTGCATGAGTAAACTGCATAACTTTTACACTTGTTTAGGAAACAAAATGGTTCTGCATGCACTTAACACATTGTATTCATACACCCAAGCATTCATTCATTTATTTCAGGGATCACCAAACTTGTTCCTGGAGGTCCGGTGTCCTGCAGGTTTTATCTCCAACCCTAATCAAACACACCTGAACAAGCTAATCAAGGTCTTACTGGGTATACTTGAAACAACCAGGCAGGTGTATTGAGGCAAGTTAGAGCTAAAACCTCCATGGCACTGGACCTCCATGAACGAGATTGGTGATCCCTGATTTAATTATTTATTTTCTTTTCGGCTTAGTCCCTTTATTAATCTGGGCGGGATGAACCACCAACTTAACCAGCACATGTTTTTACGCAGAGTAATTCCCTTCCATCTGCTACCCATCACTGGGAAACATCCATACACACTCATTCACACACATACACTACGGACAATTTAGCTTACCCAATTCACTTGTACCACATGTTTTTGGACTTGTGGGGGAAACTGGAGCACCCGGAGGAAACCCACGCGAACACGGGCAGAACATGCAAACTCCACACAGAAACGCCAACTGACCCAGCCGAGGCTCAAACCAGCGACCTTTTTGCTATGAGGCGATTGTGCTACCCACTGCGCCACCACGCAGCCCCCCTAGCATTCAGTAAAAACCAAAATATAATCGGACCTTAAAATAATAGGTACCGCTGGATCGCGTCTCACTATAATTGTAATTTAATTAATCTTGTCTATTTTTAACGACTCTCCGTTCTTTTGAATCTATCAGGTAACGTGTCACAGCGTCAGTACACTGCTTCAATCTTTCGCTTTCACGCTTGTAGTCAGTAAATTTAGCGTAAACCTCAGATACTGTCTGTTGGTTCCTGTTGGTTGTGCACCTTTTTTACTAATCAAGTTTGTCGACGCCATTATAACGACACAGTTCACTCTGCCTATTCATGCCAGAGTCCTGCAGAAAAAGTGATTGACAGGTGGTAATTTGTGTGTAACTTATCTTTATTTATGATTTGGTTATGGGTAAAACAAAGACCATGTGGGTCAGGTAGTTGAAACGCTAGGCTACAAATAATTAATTTGTTATGAATTAAAAATTCATAAATAATCAATTCGCCGCCGCCTACGACGACGATGCCATCGTTCATCGGGATGTTTCACATTAGACATCGTACGATACTAAATTGTTCGACATCGCCCAACCCTAGTCACGCACAGTTCATAAATGCAGTGTTTATTATTATTATTATTAATAGATATGGAGTGATTTGTAATGTGCAAAACTGGTGCAAGTGTTGGTTAAAGTGTCAGAGAGATGAAAGGGTGTGTTTTCTACAGGTGGTTTGTCAAGCCCACTCACCTGTGTGAGGCACAACCAGAATCACATAATGTTTTGTCATGTGGTGTGATGGCTTTCTCCTGCTAAACACAACATGAAACTATTTTGAAAAAATGTTGGAAACCTGTAAGCATTGACTTCAGTATTTGTATTTTCTACATGGAAGTCAATCGCTGAAGGTTTTCAACTTTCTTCAACATAACTTATTTTGTGCTCAACAGAAGAAAGAAGCCCATTTATGTTTGTAAAGACTTGTGAGTAAACAGTAATTAAACCCTTTTTTTTTGGGGGGGGGGATGAACTATCCCTTTAATTCATGACAAGCTAATAACCTAACAACAATGGCTGAAAGTAAACAATACAGACACTGAGGGTCTCCTCACAGTCTGGCTGAAATGAAAGTGAAATCTACAGCAGGATAATTCATTACAGATGGTCTTGCATTAATAGGTCGGCCTTTTCCTCCTCCATCTTCAGAGTTTTGTCTCCTCCTCTCACTTCTCTTCAAAGTGTGACTGTTTAAACACAGGAAGTGTCTGTCTGAAAACACAAAACACTCTTAATGCAGTCTATTAGCGCGACAGGATGGGCTCCAGCGCACTGCCTCTCATCATCTGTGAGTATTTGATCATTTTACACACTATTGTCTGATTTTAATTCAGTTGAATTCAGCTAAAGATAAAATAAAAGTTGTCTGTGTGTAGAAGAGTGTTGAATCTATTGTTTTGCTGCTCATTGTCTTGTTTATTGGTCAGATTTAGTGTAATTATGCGTTATGTGTTGATCAGATGCAAAGGTTTAGAGAGCATGTGCTGAATGAGAAAGATGAAGGACCTGTGTGCATGCATGTGTGTGTTTGATCTAAAACCAGTAATGAGGTGTATTTGTGTTGAGATGTGCTGGTGTTGTTGTATATGAGCTTCAATCATTGAATGAATTCTCCATCAGAGGTGCAGAGAGTTTGAGAAGTCACTGATCTTATATAAACAGATTACAGTATTAACTATCTCTTTATTTTCAATTGACTTACAAGAAGTGGTTGTCCATTATAAAGTGGCTCTAAAACCTATTTGGACACTTAGATTGCATTTAAATGAGTGAATTTCATTGCATTTAACTGTGCCACACCAAGCGATATCTGCCAACAAGTCACGCTTGTGCTTTTCTCGGAACTAAGTTCTCCTTTCACACTTATTTTAATGTCTCGGTGTTATTTTCGAGGCTGCATGCAGTCGTTTATCCTTGTGTTCACACGTTTAGAGGCATCTTCACACATTTTATATTTGAGCGTTCAGTAGATTCAGAAAAAAGCTCCACTAATATACTGAACCAAACTCTGGCAACATTACTTTAAGTCCTTTTAAGGTCCCCTGAGAGTCTGAACAGCAGAAACACTGAGGACACTTGCAGCTCTTCTGTGTCTGCTTTACCAGCCTGATGATCTCACGAGGAAACTGTTTTACATATTGTCAGTTTGGTGGCTAATTCATGCAAATTCATGAGTTCAGATGAACCAAAGTATACGATTTTAAAAAGAAGGCATGGCAAATAAACCCCACTTCTATACCCAGCCATCATTGGAGCAAATCCTACTAAACTGTACGAATGAGATCAAAAAGTTACGAATTGGCGTGAGATTGTGTCTGCTTTACTGCAGCTCAACTGGATTTGCTCAATTTAAATTACGTGAAAACCCTAAATGTCCAAATTATTGTTGCAGCCTCTGCAGTGTGAGGCTGATGATGCCGTCACCAAACAGGAAGTAAGGCTGTGTATGTGAAGCTCTTTGGCCTATTTTGGTTTAGAGCGCTGTAGCTTGTTTTATTCTTGTGAAGAGTGCATTAACAGTCATTATAATGTTAACAGTTACTTCTAACACATATATGTGTTAGATATGTGAATGCATATATGTGTTGAGTCTCTTAAAGCTGTTGATTTTTATGTACTGTGATTATAATAATGTCATTGTTATATAAAAGGTGCATGATTTTATATAAGTTTCTTAATAGTGTATTTTTATTTTCATAAATCAGCAAATGCTTATGAAGCTTTACAGAAGTTCACATTTATTGCAGTTATTGATTGATAAGAATAATGTCATGGCATATGTTATGAATCAGGACGTTTCAGAATCAGAAAGAGCTTCATTGGCAGGTATGTTCACACATACGAGGATATTGTTTTGGTGACAGAGTTTCTACAGTGCAACAGAATTACAGAGACAGAACAAAAAACAGATAATAAATATATTTTAAAAAGTAGTGAATGCAAATATACAAATTGACAAGTGTATGTACAGATATATTACTATATACAACTTAATATGTGCAAATTGACATGTAAAGTGTGTTGTTAAATAAGTGTATATGTGTATAAAAGTGTATAGCAAGTAGTGATGTTGGTTCCACAATTATTATCATCAAGTGTTCATGAGATGGATTGCCTGAGGGAAGAAACTGTTTCTGTGTCGGGCTGTTCTGGTGCGCAGTGCTCTGTAGTGTCGACCAGAAGGTAAAAGTTCAAAGAGGCAGTGTGCTGGGTGTGAGGGGTCCAGAGTGATTTTGGCAGCCCTTCTGCTCGCTCTGGATAAGTACAGTTCTTGGAGAGTAGGGAGGGTTGTACCAATGATTCGCTCAGCAGTCCGAACTATTCGACGTAGTCTACGGAGGTCGGATTTGGTAGCTGAACTAAACCAGACAGTTATTGAAGTGCAGACTGTCAATGATTCACTGATTCAATGATGGAGGTGTAGAACTGTTTCAGCAGCTCCTTTTTCAGGTTGAACTTCCTCAGCTGACGAAGAAAGTGCAGCCAGTGCTGAGCTTTTTTGACAATGGAGTCAATGTGAGTGTCCCACCTCAGGTTCTGAGAGATGGTGGTGCCCAGGAACCTGAATGACTTCTCTGCTGTCCATGATGCTCAGTGGGGGGAGAGCAGGGGGGTTTCTCCTGAAGTCCACTATCATCTCCACTGTTTTGAGCGTGTTCAGCTCCAGATTGTTGTGACTGCACCAGACAGCCAACTCCTTAACCTCCTGTCTGTAAGCAGACTCATCACCGTCCTAAATGAGGCCGATAAATGTGGTGTCGTCTGCAAAATTTAGGAGCTTGACAGAGGAGTCTTTTGAAGTGCAGTCATTCGTGTACAGGGAGAAGAGCAGTGGGGAGAGGACACACCCCTGGGGGACGCCAGTGCTGATTGTGCGGGTACTGGATGAGAATTTTCCCAGCTTCACCAGCTGCTGCCTGTCCGTTAGGAAGCTGTTGATCCACTGACAGACAGAGGTGGGCACGGAGAGCTGAGTTAATTTGGGCAGGAGAAGAATTGGGATGATAGTGTTAAAAGCTGAGCTGAAGTCAACAAACAAGATCCTCACATAGGTCCCTGGTCTGTATAGGTGTTGCAGAACATAACGCAGTCCCATATTGACTGCATCATCCACAGACCTGTTTGCTCTGTAGGCAAACTGAAGAACTCTTGTGAGTTTGTGGGCTTGTTCTATATGCTGATGTGTATTTAGAATTTGCCATTTGTATGATGCATCTCCAATGTTGGTTGTAATATTGGTGAAGTAAATCCACACTTTGATTTTATTATTTTATTTAGCATTTTATTAAACATCATTTGGTGTTGACACTTTGAAATCTTATGAACATGCAAGTTTTATTGGAAAAAAATATATCATTAAATGTTGCTTTTAATAAAACAAGAGAAAAAAATATACATTTATATAATATAATATATTTATATATATATATATATATATATATATATTTCCGAGTGCGTTTATACAACAGTTCGATGGCACAATCGTGTATATTAGAAAAGAAAATCAAACACAGAGAGTCTAAAAACCCTTTTGTATTAGGAACTACTTTCTTTCGCAATTCATTCACATCTGCAGCTGATGTCAAAACAGCAGAAGCTGTTACTAATTCACCAACGTCACTTTAGAGCTAGTGTTTGAATGATTCTCTAGCGTAATGTCTAAAATGATGACAAAACGGCTGATTTTGCTGACATTTTAAGATTATAAGGCTGAATGTGACATGAAATGCCATCCATCTACAGAGATATCTCCCTACAGTCTAGTCTACAGTATTTCTCTGTTGCAATCGGTATATTGTGACCGGTGTCAGGTGTCCCAGCGTTTACCAGGAGACTTTTAGGAGTGAAAAAAAGAGACAAACTATTTCGCTCTTCCTATTGGCCTTCTGTTGACTACATACATGCCAGTCAAGGCAAAAGGAGAAGAAAAAGACACTCAAACATCCATCGCGAAATAAAATGTTGCATTATTGAAATAAAAGAATGATACAGCGGTAGAGCAACCATCACACACTTGCCAGAACTGAACCGAGCTCCCATGCATGCGTGCTTACATCTCAACAACAACCACAGAAGAAGTCCTCTTAAAGGGGACATGACATTTATATAGACCTTTTTTTTTGGCTGCTGCATGGAGGGCACCATAGCGACCAGCGTCTTCCGGTAGAATGTTTAGAACTTCCGTTTACAGTGTTTACAACTGGTAATTTGCGCTCCGAAAATGGGTTTTAATGGCGTTTTGAGTGGATCACAGAGTGTTTTTGTTACACAACTTTGAAAGGTGTGTGTTAAAGCCGTTATAATCTGTCAGATGTGGTTCAAGTGCGAGAGAAAAACGTTCTCCTAGTTCACGTGTCTGCCGTCAGAAATGCAGTGTGTGCGTGTGTGCGTTTCCCCAGCCTGTCAGCTGTTAGCTCAGCGGCTCTTCAACACACACACACATGCAATACTTCACTGCATCATAGAGCAAACCAGATTACTGGCATGAAACTTAACAGGTATGCAAGTCATGCAATTTACAAAAATGACCAATAAAAGTGGCTTACTGATACTCTGCTGGCTGATTTGCATGTTCATTATTATATTAGATATCGGGAGCCGTTTATGTTTCATTTGGTGTGATGTATTTACCACGGTTTGTGTTTTTCTGTCATTTCAAAACATCACTTTATTTTCACTTGGTCACAGTTATCAAATCAGTGTGTCAGTGGGACAGTACAGTAGGTATGAAGGTATTTCAGTAGCAATACTCGAGAGCTTGTAAATCTAAATGTGAGAACTTGTAATAATAATATTTGTATGTGTAGGTTGAAATGTACACTCACAGCTCTGATGTGAACAGCTGAATCCCTCGATTTGCACACACACACAATAATCCACACACTTGTGTTTTGAATTCGAAGTTGCAGAATAATAGTTGTGCATTTGTAAAATGTCATTCACAAATACAAAATGACAGACACAGATGTGCAAGTCAAATTTGATTGCAGCTTCGCTGTACAACCACAGGTCGGCGCTCACAACCTCTCAGATTTGCCAGTTCAACTACAAATCTCCCGCGCTCTGACTTTTGCTACACATCTTCCGCAAGCTCTGTCGCAGAACTCATCTGTGCACTCGTAGATGCAGAGGCGCGAGCAGCGCGGGTGGGGGAGGGGCGGGGCAGGGGTAAAGCTGTTTTATTGGCCGATGCCTGACCAATGAACAATGCCGGAAGCCAACGGGGACTCGGCTGCAGATGAATAATTTATATGATTATTTTATTATTTCGTTTTTTTTTTTTACTAATTTCTCAAAAGATGTTTGATAAATATCATTAACTCTACAGAAATGTATATACCAATAAAAGAGCAGCAAAGTCAGCATTGGCTAGAGCCAGCCAATGAGATGGGACGTTTCTGTACGTCAGCACTCAGAGGGTAAGTTTTTGTTTTTAATATTCATTTAGATGTTCAATACTGTTAGCTAAGCTAAGTACTGTGCTAGGTTAGGTGGTTCTGTAGTTTTTACAACAGATATATATAACAGAGTTATATAAGAGCTGCTTTCAATGCTGCCTTTGGTGATAATATAAGGTTCAAAAGGTACGATTTAAAAATAATATGTACTAAAATTAACCCAGATGAAAGAAGTAAGCAGTTGTAATAGTATTTATAGTAAGTAATGTTAAGTTTTTGAACCATACTATAGTAAATTGTATTATACTGTATATATTGCAGTATTTACAACTTTCTGTTAATGAATGCTACAGTACTATAGTATTAACTCTCACAAACTTCACTAAATTGCAGTATACACACACACACACGTATATATATATACATAGCTATTCAAGACAAAACATTCAGTGTACAAATGTAATAATAAAAGGTATTTATCTGCAAAACCTAAAACAATTTTTAAAGCAGGTTCATTTCTTCCTGATTTATACATCTACATACATCTGATTTAGGTTCACAACTTGCATTCTACAACATACGTGTGTCCAGTGTAAAAGCAACTGGGTGAGGGAGACACCATCCATCACTTGACTCAGGGTCCATATTGAGCATCTCTTCTGCAGCGTGAAGCAACACAAGCTGGACAGTCATCATCTCTCTCTATTACACCGAGCATCAACCAGCTTTACACAATAGCTTGCTTTCTGCCTTTAGTAAAGGCTTGAGCAAAATATTAGAGGAGATAACATTTGATGGATAATTGTGAACTTGAATTTATTCTTGTAAAAAATAATATAACACTTATACTGTACATAGGGCTGGGCGATATGGCAAAAAAAAAAAATCTCGATTTTTTTCATAAAGTTTGACCGATTCACGATTTCGATTTCGATTTCGATTTTTTTATTTATTTTTTTATTATTTTTTTTTTACTGTGTAACTACCTTACCAGTTTACCTTGTTCATTTAAATTTAAATAAATGCTGAAACTAGTTTTTTTCATGCTCACTTGTAAAAGAAAAGCAACCGTGTGACTAAACGTGGTTATGGCACTCTCTCATATAGGGTTGCTAAACATAGCTACAATAGAAGTCACAGCACCCGTATTTATGTAGAGGTCATATGTTGTGCAGCTTTGGGCAATTTTTATTTGGAGATAAAATGACCAAAATGTAACGTGAAGATTGAAAAGGATTGGAGGGGAAATAAATATTTCAAATCTCTGTACATAACAGAAAAATAAACAATGATAATGCAACAATAGTTTATCTGTATTAGTGGCATGGCAGAAATATATATTTGGACAGGCCTTGTCAAAGTGAGCGGGCACTTTCACTAATAAAAAATATAGCACTTAAATTATTTCATAACAATCAATAAAATAACAGCGGATTTATATCAAAAGTTGGTAATGATATAAAATATACTACATTTTGATGGTAAAATATAACCATTTAAATGATTTCAGTATTCAAACATTAAATAACGAATGCATCAAGTTAAATCTAAAAAACCGAATGAAACAACACAGCATATCAGGATATAAAGGACTATATTTAGCAAAATGCTGCTCTTTTTATCTTTGTAATTTTATAGTTTTATTTTTGTTATTTTAATTATTTTTTGTCTTCATAAATAACTAACGAGCTGTAGACAAATATCTGCTTGACGTTTTAGAAAATATTTGTGCGTAGCTCCACCACCCAGTATATATTAAAGATTACCGTATCTATCTATATTTAAATGTCTATGTCTATATTTAATATATCTATCTATATTACATATCTATCTATATTTAAATGTCTATCTTATATTTAACTGAATCCTATAATGGCCTATAGCTGAAATGTTGAAAATTGCTCTATTTTTATAAAACATTTGTCGATACGTATTGATATTTTTTTGCAGTACAAACTACCAACATTTAAGAATCCATATTTATTTTATTCATTCATTCATTTTACTTGTTTATTGATGCATATATGGGTTATGATTTAATTCATACAGTACCTTGCACAGCTACTGTGCCACTCCGTAATTCAAGCAAAAGTCCAAATTAAAGAAAGATTTGACTTTCTGCGGTTTCGGAATCGCCCGAATTCAGGCACAGTAGATGCTATTCTGTTTTTGCACAGTGTTAAGAAAAGCGCCTAGTACACACAACATAGCTGCTGTTTAGGCTGTTTTTGTTCTCTTTTTCCTGTATATGTAAAAGCTGAATCTGCTGTTAATAACGAACGATCCACTGTGACCTAAGTTGCAGGATAGGGGAAATAGTGTGGCCGCTTTAGGACTGCTTTTACGGGAGTTGTTCGACACGCATGCTGTGTGATGTGAGCTCTCGCTGTGTGCTGTGCGTGCGATGAATTAGAGGGAGAAAGTTTTATCCGGTTTTGTTTTATGTTTACTTCAGTAATTCCACCCGGGAGCTGTTTTGCACTGTGAAACTGAAAACACTGAAATAAGTAAAAGAAGGGCATGCATCGAGTACTTTTGTCCGTCTCATCATTTGCTCGAGCATGAATTAACGAGCTGTTACTCTGCCGCCGGACATTGCGGAGAAAGTTACACCTATCATCATGCTTAAAACAAAGAATTAGAATTATTAAGGTGGCGATCGGGTGCGGATATATATATCAGATAAAATAATATGTGCGGGCGGGTTGGATGATTAGAATGAAGGAGTGGACCTCCGCCTGTCGAGCCTTCTCTCCTCTCCTCGCGCGAGCTGCGAGAGACAGGCGGCTGCGGGACAGAGCCGCGACGTCAACACACAGAATCAGCACAATTCAGCACGGTTGTCTAACAGTTTAGAACGGTTTGGCACGATAGTGGAAAAGCGGCTTTAATATTTTTATTAAAAAAATCACGATTTCTCGATTTTATAAAAATTAAAATCGTCTTAAAACGTAAATTCGAATTAATCGAAAAAATCGCCCAGCCCTAACTGTACATAATTTATGCAGTGTTGCCTGCGGGTAGGAATATAAATTTGTAAAAATGTAATAAACATTAATGTTCAATGCAAACATTTAAACATAAATAAGATCAATCTGAGTGAACGTTTGCAGCAATGTAAATATTAATAACTTTAGATACTTGCTCTGTAAATATGCAGGGTTTTTGTGCATAGAGAATAATACGGTGGCTACCACCATCAAATGTGTACCACCTCCATCTGTTTCAAGTAGCAAAAATATAGTGAATGACACCACCTACAACTCATTTTTAACATGGGAAAAACCCTGAAATATGTACATATATGTAACTATACATTTGCACTGTAGTATTGTAAAAAAGTAAATATCTTTAGACATTTGCACTGCAGTTATGTAAATATAAATTATTTGACATTAATGTTAAACATTTCCCTTACAGTAATGTGTAAAAATACAATATTAAACAATTATCAAATTAAAAGTTGAGTGAGTGTGTGTTTGTTCAAATCTGTAGTCATCTTGACAGGTAAAAAAAGAAATGGTCAGCTTCCTCTCGAATGGTCTGAAGCATTTTGATGTCTTTGAGATGAGCTGGATCATCATGTCATCTTGAGCCTAAATAACTTCCTATTCAAGCTATGCAGCTTCTCTGAGTTCCTTATCGACCAGAAACACGCTGATCTCTCCTTTAAAGACACAAAGTACACAAACATGTAAATAGACAGATAGATGAATAGAGAAACGATGCAGGTAAGTAAAATATAACAAAAACCCTGCTCACTTAAAATAGTTGTGTTAATAATAACCCAACAGGTAACACAAAGATGGGTCAATTTGTCACCGACCTTCTGTTGGGTTATTTTAACCCAATCCATTGGGTTGTTAAGGTCAACCCAACAGTTTGGGTTACAAAAATAACTAATTTGTTGGATTATTTTGCCAAAAAGTGGCTTAACCACTATGTAATAATAATTTATTATTATTGTTATTATTTTTATTGTAGTAGTCATCATCTTTATATGTAAATAAAAAACACAGCTTTTGATACATTGGCAATGCTTTATTTAAATCCATGAATTTAGTGCCACTCCTCCCATAATAACAAACGCCTGAAAGCAGTTTAGTTCATCCCCAAGCATCAGGACAGGAGGGTTCTGTCTCTGATACTCCTCCTCCACTAAGTACCGAACGAAATACAAGTATTCACACATGAATTAAATAATCTCCAAAATTTATTGTCATAAATAATGCACCTAGAGGTTGCAAATCAACAAATTCTTGTTTTGCCTCCTGGTATGGGGGCCGAACCATCTTGCTGCACAATCTGTATGGCAGTGGAGAAAAGACAGCTGGCAGTGTTGTTAAAGCACCATCTCCAAAGCGGGATCTCCAAGGCTGCCTTTACATCAAACAGAAAAAAACACAATAATTAAACTCAAAACAAGCCCCTCATATCAAAGGTGAAATGCTACAAGTTGAGATTAAAACAGAACTGTTATACAGCATTTTCTCACCAGATGAAATGTTTGCTTGAACTGGTAGATTCAAGGCTCTCTTCTCTTTTTTGCAATACAAGAGAATCCGCAGTGATGCATCTCCCCAAACCTCAAAATGTTTATCTTTGGTGCGTGGGTATAAAATACCCGTCCTGAGCAATCTTAAAATAAATAAACAAAAACAGCACTTAAATCTATGTCATAAAAACAGTACACTGGATTTATTAAAGGTAGGGCTGGACGATATGGAAAAAAATTATATCACGATATATTTCTTAATTTCGGCCGATACAATATAATTCCGATATCGATATGGACAATATTAAGAAGACAGGAAAAAACTGCCAAGAGCGCACATAATGGATGGCTGTACCTACAAATGTCTGCAAAGTGAATTTGCAAAGTCTATAATACCTCCAGACTCTTATAACTTTAAAAAATAAAAATAAAAACAGTACAAAAAAACTAATGTTTACTTCTTATTTGTATTTAACCTTTACAAACAAGAAATGTGAAATAAACTATAATAAATAAAACTCTCAGACTCAGCTTATATATATATATATATATATATTTTTTTTTGTATATGCTGAATTTTTAACAATCAAAATCTTACAATTATGACATCCACATTGTAAAAAACATAGAAAAAGAATAATATTAATAATAATAAAAAATCAAAAAGAGTAAAGGCTACAATAATATTTGCAATAGAAGAGTTGTTCGTGTATATTCATAGTTCTGGTTGCTTTTCATCTTGAACGTCCTTGAACGGTTCTTTCTTTCTATTTATATTTGTGTATGTAATTACCTAGTTAAATTAAAAGGTTTAACATAAATATCTAATATATTTTATATAGTTTATTTATATCGACTAATATTTTATATGACACCTTTTCATTATTTAACAGATTTAATAGCTCTATTAATCACATTCTTTCTACTTCATCAGCTTTGCAATAACCAGATTCCTGATAAATATGTTTGAGTTTTATTTTGTAAGTGCGCGAGTGCTATATGCCAGCATGCGCATGTGGGAATATATGCAAGGATCGTCGTGTTTATATGCATGTGCGTGTGTATGTGGGTGGGTGTATGCATGCATCAAGTTTATATGTATATGCGCAAGTTTCATACATGTTTTGAACATTCAATAGTATAGGTGTATATGCGAGTGATTTATAGGAGTTTATGCACATGATGAAAAGCAAAGTTTGATTTAAATCCTACATGGTGCCTCATAGCATCTGTGTTTGCTTCATTGCCTTCTCTTCTGACACCGCTGGTTTCAGTGTCAGGGAGGTGGATGGTGGTGAGGCCACAGGTTGGCTTAAACTTTTATGTTGCCTCATCTTCTGACTCTCAGTATGTTTTATCGGGTGGAACTGCTTCAAATGGTGAAACAGATTTGATGTGTTGCCGCCGCTAGTCAGCTACACTCTCTGGCACACTTTGCAGAGCACCGAAACGAAGTTTATCGGAACTTAAAAAGCCGAACCACTTCCACACCACTGCATTAGTCTTTCCTTTCTTATCAACTATTTCGTCTGCATTCTTACTTGGGGAAGCTTGTTCATTTGCATCTGTATTCAGAGCACTCATTTTGTAGCTAAAACTTTCTGTGACGGCAACTGTGCTGAGCGCTGGAAGCGTGTCTGTGGTGTTCGACATCACGCAAGTGACATCATGCTCTTTCTGACGGCTGAACACTGAACGTTTTTCAGTGACAAGTGATACATGTATAAGTTCTTATATATATATATATATATATATATATATATATATATATATATATATATATATATATATATATATATATATATATATATATATATACAGGCAGTGCAGAATTATTAGGCAAATGAGTATTTTGAGCACATCATCCTCTTTATGCATGTTGTCTTACTCCAAGCTGTATAGGCTCGAAAGCCTACTACCAATTAAGCATATTAGGTGATGTGCATCTCTGTAATGAGAAGGGGTGTGGTCTAATGACATCAACACCCTATATCAGGTGTGCATAATTATTAGGCAACTTCCTTTCCTTTGGCAAAATGGGTCAAAAGAAGGACTTGACAGGCTCCGAAAAGTCAAAAATAGTGAGATATCTTGCAGAGGGATGCAGCACTCTTAAAATTGCCAAGCTTCTGAAGCGTGATCATCCAACAATCAAGCGTTTCATTCAAAATAGTCAACAGGGTCGCAAGAAGCGTCTGGAAAAACCAAGGCGCAAAATAACTGCCCATGAACTGAGAAAAGTCAAGCGTGCAGCTGCCAAGATGCCACTTGCCACCAGTTTTGCCATATTTCAGAGCTGCAACATCACTGGAGTGCCCAAAAGCACAAGGTGTGCAATACTCAGAGACATGGCCAAGGTAAGAAAGGCTGAAAAACGACCACCACTGAACAAGACACACAACCTGAAACGTCAAGACTGGGCCAAGAAATATCTCAAGACTGACTTTTCTAGGGTTTTATGGACTGATGAAATGAGAGTGAGTCTATATATACCAATATATATATGCATAATTATATCGAAATACCGGAAATGGGTTTAAAAATCATATCCCCATTATTGAAAAAAATCTAACGCGATATATATTGATATCGAATTATTGTCCAGCCCTAATTAAAGGGATATTTTACACAAAAAAATAAATATAATAATAATAATAATAATAATAAAAATACAAAAATCAGTGAAACACCCATACACTCATTCACACTCATAAACTACGGCCAATTTAGTTTATTAAATTTACCTATACTGCATGTGTTTGGACTGTGGGGGACTTGCAAACTCCACACAGCAATGCAAACTGACCCAGCTCCAGGACATGATAGATTCGCCTCTGCTGTTTCTACCTCTCCATATACCAAATGATGTTTGCTCCAACCTTAAAACAGACATTTTAAATTGTAAATTTGCACATGTATGCTGGACCAAATAACAACAAAATCATGTACTTACCCAGTTTACTAATGTAGAAAAGATAACTGGAAGGTTGCAAGTGGTCATCTCCAGGGGTACCTTAAACAGATAGAGAGAGAACAAAAAACTATGAAAATGTGCACTTTTAGCTGCAGGATTAGTCTTTAATGCGAGTTCTTCAGGTGCATCACATTTGCAAATTTGTTGGGCAAATAAGGTCCATTTTAGATGGTCAATTGTGCACTGATGTTCATCAGTGTGCTTAATTCTCATGCCCAGAAGCTTGCAAAAGAGTCAAACTCTTGATCACCGATTTCTACTGAAATAACTGGAACGTTTCAGTAAATTGTCATAACGCAATAAATAATATAAACAGTTTAATGTCTGTAATATCTCAATTTATTTGGTGTTCCAGGAGTGGAGTTCTGAAATGTCTGAACTGTGCTTAGACTCAGGGGCGCCGCTGGCCACCACGGGCCCTCTGACAAGCTAATTAGAAAATTATTGAAAGTGAAGAGCCGGGGTGGTTCGCGGGCCCTTTATAATGTCTCTGTGGGCCCCCTGAATATATGGGCCCTTAGAATCGTCCTAACTTCCCCCCCCCTAGCGGCACCCCTGCTTAGACTATATATCAGTCATCTGTACTTACCTGTGGCCTCATGTCTGATACAGAGTCTAATACCAAATTCACGCTGAAATAAGGCACAGAAACACTTTGAAAGAGGCATTTGTGTCTTTACACACTACCAGTGCTGTTCAGAGATGTATAAATGCATTTACAGAAGAACTAGAAATGTATCATTTGATTTTAAGAAATATGGTGACGTAAAGACACATTTACAGCATATGATATTGCTTAAGTGTGTGTATAGGTGCATTTTTACATCATGTAAATATTACAAAATACAGAGCTGTTGTTTTCTCACCTTTCTCAACAAGATTATCCTGGAGGTTCAAAGCTCGCTCTGTCCAGCCCAACCTACAATAAACAAACAAACAAAATAAACCACAAATTAACATGAGCTGACAGACAATATTTATTAGTTCAGTGGGTCACAGCATCACTAAAATCTCACCTGATTTGAAAACTGGGAAAGGACAATGTATGTTTAAGGGCTTTGTATTATTGTTCATTAGCATATATTACTACTATTATTATACAAAGCTAACAGATGTTACAATTCTTATATATATATATATATATATATGTATATATATATATATATATATATATATATATATATATATATATATATATATATATATATATATATATTTATGCACTTATATTTCATTGTTGTATGACATATATAACTGATTCAACATTTCTATTAGCATCTAACATTATCAGGGTGTGGTTTCATCCCTGTAGGTTTCTATAAGATGTAGGGAAAATGCAATTTACAGGGCCTTTAATATAGTACACACAAACAATAATAATAACATTTAACTTTCAACAGTTAATAATCAAGTACCTTGAAATGGATCATGAATCCTCTTGTGATAAAAGATGATTTAGCGAGCTTCTGCTCTGCTCTTGTCCAGTATAACTTCTTCATGAAATGTTGCGATCTATGGTTGCATTCCACAGCGCCCTCTAGCGGCGAATAATAACCAATTATAATATAATGCCCCGATTCCGTACTTCTTGGAAAAACTAGCAACTTCCTAAATAAAATGTAGCATATATATGTGTCTATATTAACATTTAGATGTTACAATATAATTTCTTAGCGAAAGAACAGGGTTTTTAAGACAACATACCTTAACCAAGACTGGACGCGACTCCGGGTTGATGTCTCCGCTGGGTCCTAAAGGCATTAATGACGGCAGAATATCTCAAATGTGTGTAATATTTTCTCCAAAACAGCTGTAGAGATGAACACGGAGGTAGAGAAAGGGTTTTTTTCCACGTATAGATCGGCTATGAAGCGCGCGCTTGTAATAATTAAGAGTCTAGGTGACACGGATATAAAAAAACACGACACGGAGAGGCAATTTGATAAAAAAAAATACATTAACTTACTAAAACACGTTTTTTAGAGTGTGTATAAACCAGACAAGACAAGCGTTTTGTTGCTATTCTTATATATAGCATAATATGCACCCCCAAAATGATCGATGTAACTCGAAATGTACAGTTTGAACCTCTTCTCTTTGCTGTTTGTTGTGACAGCTCTCTGTCCCATGACTCGATTAAAGTCATAGTCTTCACAGTAATCTGAGGAAACACTTATACACAGCGAGTGTAATCTATCATCCTCTCCTTCGCCATCCGTGTATAATGATCGCCGTCCACTGTTACTTATAAAAACTACAGAACCACATAGCACAGTCCTTAGCTTAGCTAACAGTATTGAACATATAGATAATTATTAAAAACAATAACTTACCCTTGGATTGTTAGATGCCTCCAACGGAGCAAGCTGCCCTTTGTCATGCGTGCTGCTGACGTACAGAAACGTCCCATCTCATTGGCTGGCTCTAGCCAATGCTGACTTTGCTGCTCTTTTATTGGTATATACATTTCTGTAGAGTTAATGATATTTATCAAACATCTTTTGAGAAATTAGTAAAAAAAAAAAACCGAAATAATAAAATAATCATATAAATTATTCATCTGCAGCCGAGTCCCCGTTGGCTTCCGGCATTGTTCATTGGTCAGGCATCGGCCAATAAAACAGCTTTACCCCTGCCCCGCCCCTCCCCCGCCCGCGCTGCTCGCGCCTCTGCATCTACGAGTGCACAGATGAGTTCTGCAACAGAGCTTGCGGAAGATGTGTAGCAAAAGTCAGAGCGCGGGAGATTTGTAGTTGAACTGGCAAATCTGAGAGGTTGTGAGCGCCGACCTGTGGTTGTACAGCGAAGCTGCAATCAAATTTGACTTGCACATCTGTGTCTGTCATTTTGTATTTGTGAATGACATTTTACAAATGCACAACTATTATTCTGCAACTTCGAATTCAAAACACAAGTGTGTGGATTATTGTGTGTGTGTGCAAATCGAGGGATTCAGCTGTTCACATCAGAGCTGTGAGTGTACATTTCAACCTACACATACAAATATTATTATTACAAGTTCTCACATTTAGATTTACAAGCTCTTGAGTTTAGCAACTGATTTATCTTCATAGTATGCTACGTGTGTGTGTGTGTGTGTGTGTGTGTCAAACATTTTGGTGAGTTACATTTGTTTGATTTGGTTATATATTTGAAAGAAAGAGAAACTGTTGACTAGCGAAGACGAGGCTTCATTTAAACTGCACAAGATGCCGTCTGACAATGAGGGAAAAATGCCTCATCAGTCCAGGAGGTGGCGCTGATCGACAACAGTATTAGTTCAAACATGATAAAAGCAGGTAAAATAGATTAAAACTCGTTTCAAAGATGTCCAAATGTGACTGTTTACACGCATCAGCTGCCGACCGGAAGTTCTTAGCATTCTCCTTGCGCATACACGCAAAGCATATGGGGTAATTTTGCGTTCTAAGAAAAAGGTCTATCTACAATCTATACACAATTTACAAAATACACTGATATTAGTATACTTACTAAATACTTTTATACTTGACCTTTAGTTAAGTATACTTCTTTTTCCTAAGGGTGTATTTACTGACTTGATCAGTTTTGTACAGCCAGGGGGAGTATTGCTGCTCTGAGAGCATAGTTGGGTCAAAGCTAGGGATGCTCCGATCAGGATTTTTGCAGCCGATACAGAGTATTGATTCCCTGCCATGGTGATCGGCTGATACAGTGTACCGATGCTTCAAGCTTTATAATGCATTAAGCACATTTCCCTCTAAGTATGAACCTTAAAAACAAGATCTAGCCTTACATAAGAGAATAAATGAAGGATGCTGCATATAATCCCTTAAACACGTCTCTTATAACCATTTAGGTGTGAACATGTCATGGCCAGAAGGAGCTTGACATAAAATAATTCATCCATTCAGCACAAAACACTGGAAATACAATGGCTGCACTTGCAATATAGAGAGCATCACTCGCGCGAGTTATACAAATAAACTGTAAACCGAGGTCCCACTGCATCTGTATATATTTTAGCTGCAATGGCGCTAGCGCATCGATTGATGTGTGATGCCCCCACACATCATTTACTTGTGTTGTGGCTGCTTGTAGGCTATGCATAATATACGGAAGAGCGCACGTGCGTCTCCGGTCCTGTCAGGTGTGGAGCGCGCACTCTCATTCCCATACAGCAGAGAGTGGCTGTGTGAAACTCCATCATACGCGCGATTCAGAGAGCAGAAATTTGTAAACGTGCGACAATGTACAGACAGAAATGACATGCTTTTGTGTAAATAAGATAATACATAAGGCTATTTAGCTTGTTTATTAAAAGAAGATGTGATCTGACGCTATATATAAAATACAACTTACTTGGCTCCAAGGGGGGCGGGGAAAGCCGTTGGGAGGGCGTGCTGCCCCCCTTATATAATGGTTGGGGAAACACTGTGTATAAATATATATATATATATATATATATATATATATATATATATATATATATATATATATATATATATATATATATATATGTATATATATATATATATATGTATATATATATATATATATATATATATGTGTATATATATATATATATATATATATATATATATATATATATATATATTAGTGCTGGGCCGTTATCGGCGTTAACGTGCTGCGTTAACGCGAGACTCTTATCCCGCGATAAAAAAAATATCGCCGTTAATCTATTCTCAAAGTTAGGTTGGGGGCTGGGTCTATTTTACCCAAGCTGTGATAACTTTCACCTATTAGCGCGGATGGATACCTGACCGGTGAGCCGTCTGCCCTTCTGAATCAAATCAGCAGGCTGCCTGACTCTAACTGCAGGTCGGCAGTTTCATTTTAACTCACGGATATTTCATTCATTCCTTCGTAACAAAGTGGGGTATTAGACGCAAATACGGAGAGAATGTTATGGAATTTAATAACGCATGCCAAAAGGTAAGAAAAAAAACTTCCGCATTTCGCGATGTGTGTGTGTGTGTGTGTTTGTGTGCGTGCGGTCCTTTACTGACAGCCGCGTGTGGATCTTTTCGGAAAATATGGCGAAAGGTCCTAAAGACCGCCGTGTTTACTTCAATAATGCCACTAATATCTGCATACTCCACATCTTAATTCCATTTCTGTTTAGTTCAGTTATGACTTTAGATGGATTAAGGTAATAAAAAAATCGCTGTTTGGAGCTTATGTGGGCCTACAGTTCAACATTGATGTTTAACTGAATAAACAGTAAACACAAGTACATCTTATTGAACATCATTTATTTTCATCACCAATTATCATAGTAGAACAGTTTCTCAAGCAGTTTGTGATGCATTTTTGAAACAGGAGATGAGCCCCTTGTCTAATGCACCACCTGGCTTGAGAAACCTGTTCTCAAAGACTTATTATTTGGGTAACACACATATTCTGAATGCCTTCGGCAGAATTCAAATGAGCCATTTTAATCTAGATTAATCTAGATTAATTTCGAAATTAATCTAGATTAATCTAGATTAAAAAAATTTATCTATGCCCACCTATAATACATATATATATATATATATACATATATATATATATATATATATATATATATATATATATATATGAGCAATTTCAGCGTTATGGATGTGACATTTGCAGTAAAATCTCAAAACATTAATTCACAGAGAAAGTATACGTTAACATTATATTGAAACATCTGTTTATATTTTCCAAAACAACTAACCACAGAGTTATGGGATAAGAAAATTATCAATCCGTAAACATCTTTATATTTTAAATAAGGAAAATAAACATGCCTTATGGATGTGACGAAAAAAGTCTGCAGGTTTACAGTCTACAACATACTGTGTAGAAATTCTGTAAATTAAACTGCACAACCCAAAAGTAACAGTGCTAATCAAAAGGGTAAGTGTTGGCTCTCTATAGAACAAATATGATTGATTTTATTTTATTTTACATTTTTGCATTTATACGGAAAGAGCTTCATTATGGATGTGACATCTCTCTGTTATGAATGTGATGGATGTGAAATTGCCACTTGTGTGACTTTTGTAAAACAGATATAATAGTTTGAAAACATTGACAGAAACATTTTTGAGTATTTTTAAAGCACTGTAAAATACTTTCTTGCACTAAAAACGCAGAAACGGTTTCCCTATTTTGGCAAATACGTAATTTGTTTCATGGCAAGGTTGACATTTGAATGGAATTGCTCATATATATATATATATATTAGGGATGCAACGATTATAAATTTTGGTTGTACGATTATAGTCTGAGAAATAATCACGGTTTCACGATTATCACGATTATTATGCATTTATTAATTTCAAAACACTGCTTTTAGAAAATCACATGAAAACTCATATTTTGAAGTGTTATTTATTGCTGCTCAGTAAGCAATTAATACAGCACAAAATAATATTAAAAACAAACAATAGCCCATTTCTCTCTTTGTGCTTAAAAATATGTAAACTTTTTGACATTTAAACATACATAATTTTTACACTGTAAATAAATGACAGAACAATGAATAAATAAATAAATAATGGTATTTGTCTAATGCAGGGCTTGAAATGAACTTTTTTACTTGGTAGCACTGTTTCTTCAAACTTCCAAAATTTTAGGAGCACCATAAAAAATTTAGGAGCACCCACCAAAAATAAATGATCACCACTGCAAATTGTATATTACAGATTTATTGCATTTGAAAACAACATCACTCAGAACTAACAAAAACCAGAAACAACTAACTAATTCTGTAATCACTTATTGATATTTGTGCAATAATTCCAAAATGAATATAACATATTAATGATGTCGACATGGGCGTTGCTAGGCCTATTTTAGGTGGGCTGTAGCCCCCTTATATTTCTACTCAGCCCCCCTAAAACTTTTGCGATTAGCTCAAACTGTACACTAAATTATCGCCTCAGTCCCCTGTAAATTTGATTAAAAAAACGGCGGCAGAATTTGGCTCCTCCCCGTCTTTTGTTTTTCATTTGATCGGCAAACCACAGCAAGGTGTGTGTTTATTGATAAATTGTTATAATATCTGCTTATCTGCAGTTCTTTGATATAGTTTATCACCTGTTTTCACGGCGTTCACCTCATCAGCACAGCTGTTTCCTTCAGCGAAAAATGTAACTCTTAAACTCGTAACTCTCAAAATGAACTACCTATATTGAACATTTTACAGTTCATGTGGCGTTAACTATACCATACAGTCTTGCACAGAAAGGATTAAACACAGTGACAGAACCACTTGGAGCAGGGGTGTCCAAACTCGGTACTGGAGGGCCGGTGTCCTGCATAGTTTAGCTCCAACTTCCTTCAACACACCTGCCTGGAGCTTTTTAGTATACCTAGAAAGAGCCTTGATTCGCTTGTTCAGGTGTGTCTAATTGGGGTTGGAACTAAAATACCCTGGACACCGGCCCTCCAGGACCGAGTTTGAGCAGCCCTGACTTAGAGAATGTACTCGTTTTAACTGTCACTGAGTCACTGACAGAGATAAAAACATAAAGTATTGTCTAGTATTAAAAAAATACTTTTTATTTATTATTATCATTCAGATCGACAAAAATGTGAATTAGCCTGTAAGTTTAAAAATATATATTTATATGTATGTCATTTAATTAGAAAAGTGGCAGTTTATTTATGTAATACACGGAAACAAAAAATGCACTTAAATATAGAAAGTGGTTTTTACTACAGTAAACAAGGGGGTTGGCCTTTTTGGCTTATTCAGAACTTAAATGGTTATGATTATATATATAAAAATGTTTTACCCTATAAGGAGCTGAGCCCCCCTAAAATGAAAATCCTAAAATCGCCCCTGGATGTCGATGACAACAATAATATACTTACAATGAATAAAATTATCATGCTGCCCTAAATGTGCTTGAATGTGAGTTATCTGCTATAAAAAGTTCTACTGTTACATTATGAAAAAAAATCTAGGGTTTGCATCAAACAAAAATGAAGCATTGCAGTAAGAAAATATAGATTTTGCACTATTCCCAGCCGGCACACGACCGACCTTCAACGTTGAAATATGGTTGAAATAAGGTCAGGTGTGTTTTTAACGTTGAAATAATGTTGATACAACGTTTAATGTTCAACGGTTGAAACTTCCTGCATATGACCAGGCTTCAACGTTGAAATGCGGTTGAAAACACGTCAGTTGTTGTTTCAAAGTTGAAACAATGTTGAATGATAAATGGTTGAAAAAAGTTACAGAAATCATTAAACAAGTCAACGTTGACATTTTTTAATCGTGATCTGTATGTTGAATTAACGTCGTGGCTTCACCCTATTTTCAACAACGTTTTTGGTGGTTACCATGGTATCATCGGAGGACTCGGCGCACGCGGCCACGCGCAGCGCTTCATGGGAAGTTTGAATCGTAATTACGGACACCTGCAGTGCAACAGAATTCAGAGGTAAGCATGTTTATCGATGCTTTACATGTTTTATTTATCCCCAGTCTTGTTTTACACACAGTTAATCTTGAAGGTGACTTTTGAGTTGTAGTGTTTCGAATTTTGAAGCATTTAAAACTTTTCAGTTTGGTTTTTAGTCTTGTTTGCGCTCCGGTGACGCAGCAGCTAATCTCGAGCTAATGCTACATGTTTAACTTTAGTCTATATTAGTGTTTTTACCTGTTTTAATTGGCAAATTCAAATCGATAAACTCCAAACGCGGTTTAAAGTTACTGAGCAACGTTATAAGACAATATCTTTTTTATACGCTGTATTGTTACTACAAAGTGAACTGCTGTCGTTTCACTGTTGTGTTGTTGTTTAATTGTAGAGATGTAACTTACTCCAGAGACGCTTTAACTTGCACAGCATTGAATGGAAAAGGCTTTGTCCATATGTAAGTTTACTAAGTTATCTGTTAAAAATCTTGGTGCTTTTGTTGGTGATATTCTCTTTCTAATCTGTTTCTTTATTGATTGTTAGGCTATGTTGTGTGATATTATATTGTTATATTGATATTATGTTGCGAGGTTATGCTATGTGACAATATTATGCGACAAATATGTATTTAGTCAGAAATGAATGCTTGAATTACACTTTGTACAGTAGCAGATAAGAGGTGTAATGTGTTTTAACTTTCTAGGTTTTCTAGAAGGTCCAGTTGAGGGCATGAAGAGGATGCAGATGGCCTAAACCTGTCAGCCAGGACAGACTGCAGTTCTTCACCATGCCAATGGTTTGTATGGATGTCTGACTACTACGGTGTTCTCTCAAGGTATTACTGGAGCAAAACAACAGTACCCGTTACAGTGAAATTTGTATTCTTAAAAAAATAGTGATATATGTGTAGCAGCAGTACATGTGATGTCATTGAGAAGTCATAAAAACAAATAAACATGCTATTTAAAAAAAAATCTAAATATAAAAAACTTGAGGATTAAGATGACAAATGAAATGCATCAACTGTCTTGTGAAAAGGGTCTACATAAGATCTCTGGTGTTTTCAAACTGAAAGGGATAGTTCACCCAAAATTAAAAATTTACTTACATTTTACTCAAGTGGTTTAAAACCATTATGAGTTTAGTCTGTTGAACACAACAGAGGCTATTCTGAAGAAAGCTAAAAACCTGTAAACATTGACATCCATAGTTGGGAAAAAAAACAAATACTGTAGAAGTCAATGGTTATAGATTTCCAGCTTTCTTCAAAATATCTTCTTTTGTTCAACATGGTGAGTAAATGATTACAGAATTTAAAATTTGAACTATCCCTTTTCTCTGTCCTACACGCAGGCTTTTGCAAAAGTGCTGCTCCTAGAGTTTTTCTCAACCTGTATGTCTAAAAAACTTTAAACAGCTTTTACAGTACATGTAATGGTTTACAACTTGTAATTATTAGATGTGGTGAATGTTTCATGATTCTTTACTGCAGCCAAGTAATTTTTTCGAGAATCTGAAATTTGAATTCTGGAAAATGCTGGCACCGGTGATAACTAAAGGCCTCCTGATGATATCACACCTAATTCTTCACTTCTCTTAGTTCTTCAAATCTCTTATAGTTAATATTTTTTCTTCTCCAACTTTTTGTTTGCTGGTTGCAAATTCCTCTTGATAAATCTTATTAGGAATTATCCTAAAAAAGCTGGCTACACATTGTGACTTTGAGAAACAGTTATCAAATAACCTTAAGTTTTTACTGAGCAATGTTATCAATAATATATTAAACATGCAATATAATAATTATTATAAAGTGAACTACTGTTGTTTCACTGTTGTTGTTTCCTTTTACTTTAGATATGTTCTCCTAACTAGAGGCGCACTACACAGCATTGAATGGAAAAGGCCCGTATGTAAGTTTGCTAAGTTCATTTTATGTCAAGTTTCTTTTTTCTTTGGTCGGTAAATAATGTTCTGTTTATAATTGCCTGTGTTCACAAACCAGCTTTGTCCTCGTTTCTTTATTGATTGTTATACTATGTTCTGGTGTGTGTTTTGTTTTCCTTTGTGTCTGTTTGTCTCTCTTGTATACTGCGGTTTACTCGTAGCAGTACCTAATTGTGTGTGGTTTGTATGTGCGTTCAATTTAAAAATAGAAATTTTGCATCAATCTTATCAAATTAAATGTAAATGAAACCCAAACAAGATCAGTGAAGTAGGAGTATTCAGATGGATGAGTCAAAATTATTGAATGTGACGATTTTATAGGACAAATTTGGATTCAATTAAAAATAAATTTGAGTTTGAATTTCACTTTGTATAATAGCAGATACCAACTTGGTTGTAACCTAGTATTTCATTTATTGCAGGTTTTCTGGAAGCTCCAGTTGAGGGTATCAAGGACATACCGATGGCCCTAACCAGTGTCAGCCTGGACAGACGTCTATTGCAGTTCTGCTACACCACACCAAACTCTCTGCTTTTCTATGGATGTCTGACTACGGTGTTCTCTGAAGGTGTCACTGGAGCAAAATAACAGCACCTGTTACAGTGAAATTTGTGTTAAAATTACAGAGAAAAGTTATTTTTAGAATTTGCAAATGTTTTTTCTTCCTCCCTTCTCTCTCTCCAAACTAAACATTGGTTTGTGCCTGTTTTGGTGATTTCGATGTGATATTTGACTCATTTGCCATGAAGCTATAGTTTTCTCTTTCTCCATGTACAGCAAGGGTCCCAAGATGTTCAAAGTCCAGAAAAGGAACTAAAAACTTTGTCAAAACATTGCTTCTATCTTCAGTGGTTCAACTGTAATCATACAACTCAAAAACACATTTGTGCATCAAAAGTACTGTAAAAATAACTTGTTTGCCTCTGCCACAACAGGTCAGGGTGTGCGCTTACTGCTCGTAATAAACACACAACAGGTCAGGGTGTGTGCTTACTGCTCATAGTAAACACACACGCTGATCTAATGTGGGAGAGATATACGCAAACTATTTTGTATTTACTGTTTTGTTTTGCCTCACTAAAGTGTTGTTGTAGCTTGGCATGTTCTCAGTTGAACTACTGAAGTCACATGGGATGTTTTGACAATGTTTTTTGTGCCTTATCTGGACTATGACCATCTCGGGACCATTGCTGTCTGTAGAGGATGAGGAGCATTTCATCTAAAATATTCTAGTTTGTGTTCTGAAGATGAACAGGTCTCTGGGATGACACAAGTAATTAATAACATAACCTATGTGAATACTTAATGTGACATTTTTTTAAAGACCAATGTAATAGTGAAATGTATCTACTAGGTGAATAGTCCTACATTCACAAACGTGAGCCATCATTGTAGGACCCATGTGAACATGCAATTTTAATGATACGAATAGTAATGGAATAACAAATTACTGTTGTATTATTTAAGTTATAGGCTATAATAAGTCAAATAGATGTGAACATGTCAAGGTGTAACTGTTGTGTTTGTGAGAGAGAATCCAATCATATATTCTACACATTTTCTTGATGTTCCACTGTCACAGGTGCTCAGATTTGCTGCAGTAATGCTAAACACAATAGATGTACTTTATGCAAAAAGACAAAAACAACTAAATATTTAGCATGCAGACCTGCAAAGTGAAGGTGCAATGTCAGATTTATAGATTATAGCAGGAGTTTTCACTATTGTGAAAGTCAAGTCATTCATTCACAATGAATTGGAGTGGCAAACCTCATTACTGATTTTGTAGGATACTCACCTGGTGTTTGAAAATAAAAGATGTATTTAACTGCTAGACAGATATAGATGTTTTTAGTGTTTTACATTTAATTTTTAGTCCCCGGTGCCAGCTTTTACCTCAAGCGTTTCTCTCAACATATAAAACCTTAAACAGATGTAATGTATTTTACTTGTGATTCTTAGCTGTGGGTGATTGTTTTATGATTTTTTTTACTGCAGCCATTTTAAAAATGTGTATTTTGTAAACTTTGTAAACAGAATTGTATTTTGGAGACTGTGTTGGTGACAGTTTAGTTATTTAGTTAGTTATTATCTGTCTTTCTGAAGATGGTAACACTTTACAATAAGGTTGTGTTAGTTAATGTATTTACTAACATGAACAAAGAACAATACATTTAAAACGTCTTTCATATAAAGGAAATACAGTTCATGTCAGCTCAGTGTATTAATGTTAACAAGCATACATTTTTATTTTAATAGCATTGGGACATACTTTAATTAAATGATTAATAAATGCTGTAAGTATTCATTCTTTGTTCATGTAAGTAAATATGAACTAACTTCAACTCTTGCAACCTAATTAAAAAGTGACCATTTAAATGTTTGTGTATTTAAGTGTACTGCATGTACAGTAACCTGCATGGTTTTAATGAACGATTGTATGCTGTAAATGTTGCTGTATATTTAGAATAAATGATAATGTGGTGTATTGAATAAATTGATACACAGGCTAAGTTGTGTATTTGTATTGTGTTTTTTATTAGTAAAAATTTGTTTGCTATATTTATGGACTTTGTGTTATATGTAATTTCTATTTAACTTACGTTGAAACGTACGACGGTGAAACAACGTCACTATATAAACGTTGATCCAATTTGCAAAATCGAAAGGTAATTCAACATTGATCCAACCATAGACCTGACGTTGATTCAACGTTGAATCACCGTTGAAATGCCGGCTGGGATGTCATGTTTATATTATCAGAGTTTGTATTCTCCCTTCTAGCATGTTAAATGCATCATTATATGCACATGAAGCTAATGCTAGCAGAATGCATGTTTATTTTTCATATTCACATGAGTGCCAATTAGCATGTTTTTGGGTGACGATTTATATATGTTTGCATTGGTTAAATGTCATTTAGACATATGTATGTAAGATTAGCAGTAATTAGAAGGCAGTGGCCACGGGCTATAACATTTGCAGTAATTAAATATTTAGCTAAGATGTTTATTTAGTCTGGAATATGTGCATTTAAGATGTCACTAAACTGATTTTTCATATTTTGTGTTTCTATTGTTGAAACCACACACACATACTGATTTATATCTATTAAATAACTCTGACTGGACTCGTGGATTGAAGAGAATCAAGCATAAATCAATAAATAAGCTATCGAACACATGTGCATGTGGTATTTAAAGGTGGTTCAGGTGGGTACAACTGGTCTTCTGTCATTTGTTGCACAGTGCTCTGTATTGCCGGCCAGAAGGCAACAGTTCAGAGAGATTGAGATTTGAGGGGTCCAGAGGGATTTTCTGGGCCCCTTTCCTCACTTTGGAGATGTAGAGATCTTGGAGGGTGGACACCAGTAATCTTCTCTGTAGTCTTGACTGTCTGCTTTCGTCTACTGATACCTAGCATGTTAGCTGAACCAAACCAAAGACTTTATGTGATATATTGTTATCCGTCATTATTTTAAATTGTGTTTTAAATGATTTTAAAATTCCAATAGCCTAGTGGACTGCACCAACATATGGATCCCAAAACCAGTCAATGTTTGTGAAGAGGACAATATTTGGCTAAGACAGAACTGTCTGAAGCCTATAATCTGAGGGCTCAAAACATCTAAATATTGAGAAATTCACCTTTAAAGTATATAAATTCAGTTCTTACAAACGCATATTACACATCAAAAATTAGGTTTTAAAATATATTTAGTGCAGGAAATTAAAAATCACTTGATGGAACATGATCTCAATATTCCAATAAGTTTTGACTTGAAAGAAAAATCAATAATGTAAGTCTAATTTAATATATTGCTGGCTATTCCTACTACAAATATATTTTATTTCATTATTTGACATGGACATCACAATTACACTAGACAACCAAATGCATTTATTTGAGTGTTTTAGCAGACTTGCTAATTCTCAACACCTGTCCACAGGAGGCTTGACAAAATAAAAATATAATAAATACATATACTGTACACTACATTAAAATTCTTTACATAAAATTACTGAAGGCAAAAGCAAAGGCAGCATGGTCAAACAAACTAATAGTAGAGTATTTGTGTAAACGCTGCTGTTTGTTTTACCACTTTTTAAGAACACTACTTAAAAACATGTATATATCTAACAGGTAAATCATTCTAAAAATTGGCTTCCTTAACAGAGAAAACAGATTGACCAAATGAGGTCTTACACTTTAGCACTGGACAGTCACCATTAGCAGTTGCACATGTGACTCTGTGAGAGGTTTGATGCCTACTGATTAGATCTGAAAACAGCATTGGAACATGATTATTTAAACATTTAAAAAACAATTTAAGATAATTAAATTTAATAAAACTATCAAAACTAAATGTTGTTTAAATAAAACATCACAATGATGCCATCGCATAGGCTTTAAGTCCTTAATTTTAACTGCTTGTTTATATAGAGTCAATAGGCTTCAATGTAGTTAAAGAAGCTTGTGACCATGATGTAATGCAATATGTCAAGTGAGAGAATATCATTGTGTGCATGTATAATTTTGCAGTTTGATATGTTAAAAATCTTCTAATAAAACGAAAACAGTTCAGACTTGGCTTAACCTTCTTACTTTTATTTTTAACATGACTATCACATTTTAAATTAATGTGAGGAGTTATGCCAATGCGTTGTGTTTTCTTTTGTAATGTGGGAATAACCAGACGGATATCAGCAGTTGTGACGGCTCTTTAATCACTCCTGATGTAAACAAAAAGCACAGGTTTTACAGTGTGTCTTCGCCCTTATAGCTTTTCTCTGTTAAAAAGAAAGTGCAATGCATTTAGCATTCACATGCTTCAGTTAGACAAAACTAAATCAAAACCTCAATTTAAGTAAAAACACAAAAATAATTTAATATATGTGGAAAATAGAAGTACAAATATTATTTAAAGATGAAAACTAGCTTATAAAGTGATTTTTGGGGTAAAGATGATTTAAGATTAATTAGAGTTTAGCAGACACCCACCTCTCCCATGTGCAGTCAGTGCAGAAAGGGAGGAGGCGGGTGCAACACAGGAAATTAAATAACTTAAGCTTCCTTAGAAATTTAAAGGAGAAGACGCACACAATGACAAACACCTCAGGTATACTTAATAAACATGTCAGGTAAAACACACATTTTGTGAAATTCTATAAATAAAGTGATCTATAATTTGTATACCTGTTACACCAAGATACTTAAATTCATTCATTTCTACGGAAGTCCTAAGAGGCCATGCATTAAAATATTTTTTCTCTCTTGTTATGTCGTGATCACGACTTAATTATCTCGTGATCTCGACATAACAAAAACTTGTTATGTCGTGATCCCGACTTATTTTTTTTTGCTTTAATTTATTTATTTATGTATTAATTATTATTATTAGTAGTAGTAGTAGTATAGTAGTAGTATTAGTATTAATATGTGGCAAATGTCAGGACACCGGCCTTGCGAACAGGGAGAGAATAACTGCAGACGCGCATTCGTGCAACACATTAAAGGCGTTCAGAACAGCCATAATATGAGAGCAAACGCTCGTGCTCCTGATTAATGTACATTCATGATTATGTTCATGTATATGATCATTATTTACAATAATTTGCATCAACTGTTGCCATTTTAAAGCAACTCTATGGCGCATTTTTAAAGTTGTAAATAATTTGCGGAAAGGATCAAAGCAAGTGCAGGATCTTCATCATCTTCATAATTTAATTCATGCATGCAGCAACTTATTTAGTGCCATATAGAGTTGCCTTAAAATGGGAACAGTTGAGGGAATATTATTGTAAATAATGATATATAATCAAATACGTGAATCTAATCAGAAATGTACATTAATCATGAACACGAGCGTTTGCTCTTATATTATGGCTGTTCTGAACGCCTTTAATGTGTTGCACAAATGCGTGTCTGCAGTTGGGCTATTCTCTCCCTGTTCGCAGGGCCGGTGTAGACTCTCTGGCTAGACATTTGCCAGATATTAATAAATAATAATAATAATAATAATAAATACATAAATAAATAAAAGCAAAAAAAAAAAATAAGTCGTGATCACGACATAACTTTTTGTTATGTCGAGATCACGAGAAAATTAAGTCGTTATCACGACATAACAACTTTATTAAGTCGTGATCATGACATAACAACTTTTTGTTATGTCGAGATCACGAGAAAACGAGTTGTTATGTCGAGATCACGAGATAATTAAGTTGTGATCACGACATAACAAGAGAGAAAAAATATTTTAATGCATGGCCTCTTAGGACTTCCGTACATTTCTTTAATAACTTTATTTTTAATCCGCACCTCAAATGTATCCCTTATAGGTCTGTTTCCTATAGAGAAGCACATAGACACTTTTTCTTGACATTTAACGTAAGCCTGGGTCAGTTGCTCACCTGCCCGGTAAGGTGTTTTAGCAGGCACATAGATGACTGTGATCTGCATATAACTGGATAGACCATCTTAAATGTGGTTTTGTTGTCCAGGGTTACATAAAAATCTGCTTATATGTTTCTCAACCCTTCTTTGTCCCATCCTCCTCTCTATCCAACTTCACTCCCAGTCAATACTTAACCGTCCTGTCTTTTCAAAAAGTCAAAAATAGCAACAACAAAAAAATAGCAGAAAACAACCTCTATGCTTGAACAAGGCAATACTAAAAAATAATAGCTGATAGCCCTGCTGAAAAATCCAGCTTAAACCAGCCTAGGATGGTTGGCTGGTTTTAGCTGGTCGACCAGCCTGGTTTTAAAGGGCTTTGGCCATTTTCAGGCTGGTTTCCAGCCTGGCTAGGCTGGTCAAGCTGGTTTTAACTGGTCATCTCCCTGCCTGACCAGCTAGGACCAGGCTGGAAACCAGCCTGAAAATGGCCAAAGCCCTTTTAAATCCAGAGCCCAGCCAAAGCCAGCTATGTCCAGCTTAAACCAGGCTAGTCAAGTTGGTTTTAGCTGGCTTTACTGGTCATTTTCCAGCCTGACCAGCTAAGACCATGCCGGAAATGACCAAAACCCCTCTAAAACCAGGCTGGTCGACCAGCTAAAACTAGCCAACCAGCTTAGGCTGGTTTAAGCTGGGTTTTTCAGCAGGGAGTAGTTTAATAGCTGTGTTGGCTTAATGTAAGCCATTCATACCTGAATTGGAAATAATATCAATACGGTTGATTTCACCATCAATGATTGTCCTGTTGTTGTTGGTCCATCCCTTTATTGACAACAGCAGAAAACTCTTCAACCTAATGATCTGGCTTTTAACCAGGTTTCTCTACCTAATAAAGACTTGTTGGTTCTTCTTCAGCATTTGCATTGAATTTTAAACTTCTCAAAGGTGTTTCTAACATGTCTTTCATTGTAAATGCTGGTCAAAAGATCATTCAGTGTCCCTTTAACATGTGCTGCCTCTTCAGACTTTGATTTTCTTTTAACTTTAATGTTGCTAACTTCAAAGTTTTAACCATGCTTTATCTGCCATTTTGGACCTTAAAATGCTCACTGCCTGTTCACATCATGTACAAATCTGTAAAGTCAGTGTTATGGTAGTTTCAGCTTTTAAAAATCACATCTCATACCTTGATTTTGCCATCGATAATCCACAATGAAACCCACAAACAGGCTTTCAAATCCAACCACTGATTCCAGACCAGCCATTAATGTGCTTTTCCTCCAGCAGATCAGTCCACTTGTCCTACAGTCTCCAATTTGATCCATTGATGCAGATTTCCTAATCAAAACCAGGTCCAATTGTAGGATAACAAGTCTAACTTTTGGACTTTAATTTGTAGGCGTGCATTGATGGTTCATACAAAAAAGCTTTTGGACATTCCTTGACATTTACTGTCCATTTCTTTCATCAAGCAACTGATAGTCAAAAAAAAACACACATGGTTAAACACATTAGCTTGACCTTCTTCAGGACACCCTTCTGAGCTGACTTGAGAGCACAAATATATGATACACCCTCTAGTGTCATGAAAGAAAACTACAACCAAAAAATGGCTCCTACACTGATTAGGGTTGTCTGTGAACTTCCTTCACAATGCTAATACTGTAAAAGCTTTTCTCCCACCATAATGCATGTGAAGTGATTCTGAAGTGACCGAGTGTGTTCTGAAGATAAATGAAGGCCTCAGGGGTTTGGAAGGTGAGTAATTAAATGACATTTTATTTGTGTAATTCATTCCTAATACTTCAGACACTCTCAAATATGCTGATGCACTGGAAGGAGAACGCTCAGAGCTCTGTAAACAATTGACAGAGTTTGCAAGGATTGCAAAAATAATTTTTATTGTGATTGCAATGATCAAGTTACAGTTCACATAAAATCTGCCATCATTTACTTGCACACATATAGTTCCAAACTGTTCAGACTTTCATTCATCTTTTCCCTGACCCTCCATATACAGCAAGGGTGGAGAAACATTCACAGCAAACAGGATTCACACTGTGAATGTTTCCTTTATATGAGGGTCAGGAGCTCTCGGATTTAACCCAAAATATCTTCATGTGTGTTCTGAAGGTCTCAGGGGTTTTTTTGTGCAACTAAATGGCAGAATCTTCTGACTCTTGATCTTCTGAAGCTCAGTCTGCTGTTCTCCACCTCTTCAGGACTGTCGGCTACAAACTGCTGCTCATCTACAGAAACAACAGAGGATTTCAGTGTTTTTATCCCACAGCAAGAGACGGAAGCAAGTGAGAGTTAAAAACACAGAGCATTAAATACCGCTTGACGTAGAACAGCATGTAGCAGTTTCTCTTCATCTCTTTGGACGCTTCTGCCCAGCTGGTTTTCCTGACAGAAAAGTCACTGCAATGCAGCCATCCATCGTCACCTGGATCCCGAATATGACTTATGTAGTGTCCTGTAACACAGAAACTGTACTATAACTCTGTGGCCGGTTGGAACCTCAACAGGTCAATGAATGAACAACTGAGACAATTCAACATGTGTGGTCAATTCCTACCAGACAACAGTTTGTTTCCTAAATGTGAGACTGCTCCAGTGAGTCTATACTCCACCCTGGTGTCGACCGGTTCTTCCTCCTGTTTAAGAAACATGTAGAAGATGTGAGAAACAAGAATAAGATAACACTGCAGTGTTTATAATGTTACAGAAAAGTGCCTGCTGCCCATTTATACCCATCTATCAATCTCCTATATGTCTATATCTAACTGTGAATCATCAATCCTCCCAACTAACCCTATAACCTTCTATCTTGACTTATTTCAGTCATAAAGCTTTATCAATCTTTTCTTGTTCTATATATTTACCCATCCATGTACTATTTATACATCTATCTATCTATCTATCTATCTATCTATCTATCTATCTATCTATCTATCTATCTATCTATCTATCTATCTATCTATCTATCTATCTATCTATCTATCCTCTCAACATCCGTCCATGTCTCTACATATACTACATATACATATAGATATACTCTATATATCCATGTCTCTACATCTATCTATCTGTCATGATTTGCTGGCTCTGCCTTGTCTTTGGGTATCAGGGGTTCAACTCTGTTCTTTTTCTTCTGGACTCTCTTGAGAAATGACTGACGGCTCGCTGGACTCTTTTGATCAGACTTTGGCTGCTCTCTGATCTCTCCTGATGAACAAAAGGCAAACACAAAAGGTACATTTGTTTTGTCCTGAGATCGTGTTTCAGATTGGTCACAGAATTGCCAAATACGATCTTTGATGACCACAACCACCAAGTATTGGAATAATACTTGCAGCAGTCGGGGAAAACATTTCAGTCTCCCAGGAAATCCTTTAATATAAGATCGTAATTGCAGCAGATACAATTTTAAATGATTAGCAAAACAATTCCCACACCTTTCACAAACCTAAACTTAGAAGCTCAATTAAAATATGACAATAAATTAAAAGATATTGATATTACATGCTAATAGAGTAAGCTGACAGAAAGCTGGTGCAGGTGTTTACATTCACATCACAATACAATACTAAAGCGTGCAGTCAATTATAAACCGCTGAGCGATTTCTGTCCTAAAATAAACCATTGTGGTCATTCAAATGGTCAGTAGGGGGCAGATGTTTTATAAACAGCAGACGTACCTTTACCAGAGGACAGCGTCAACTCTTCTGTAATCTTCAGTCGATTCCTCAGCTTACAATCAGACCGCATATCAAAGCGCGACACCAGGAAAACCAGAACTCTGTAGAGAGATTCAAAAGATCAGAAATTAGAGAGCAGCTCATGTTTAGTCATTTAGTCAGATTAATAGCTGTTCAATAATGTGTCGTACCTTGGGAAAGTGAAAAACCTCTGGGTCACTGAGGCCTTTGTGCCGTTACAATTGCAGCACATGCAGTCAATCGAAGACGCCTGAAGAAAAGAAAGAAAACCTATCAGAAATGACATGTTGGTGTTCATGCAATATAATGAGATTAGCGCTGACACTCACGCTCATGTACTGCTGCAGGCTGTCTGACACACTTGACTTCTGGCCGATGACCAGCGAGATGTAGTTTGCGTCCTCTGTAAATCTCCTCTGGAGACCACAACTAAAACCACATTGAAAAGAAGGTCATCACTGAAATGCTTAAGCATGTATAAAATGCTAAATCATCATGCACATGGAGATGTGTGGGGTCATTACCTGACACAGGTGCGCTCCGTTTCAAGCTTGAACTCCATATTGGCTATGGGGCAAGTGTATGTGGGAGAACACATCTTCAGGATCTGGCCTTCCTCTTTCAGACAGGACAGGCACAGCATGAGGAACTCATGAGCATCCTGAGGAGAAACACACACAGGTTTAGAGCTGGTCTAGTAAAAGCAGGCGTGAAACGGCATTAACATGAAGGACTAGTTGAAGAGTCTGGTTTAAGCTGCGCTCACCTGCTCAAAGTCTCCCCTGAAATTTTTACTGGCATTTTCAATGTAGCCTTTAACTTTCCTCAGGAGCCTTTTCTTCAGGGTGGTGTTGGTGTTGCCCAGCCGGCTCATAAACAGGTCTGAAAACACACTGGAGAGACACAGATGACTGGGTTAGTCTGATCTACTCTAGAATATAACAGGAATAACTGTGGGATAAACAATTTCAAGAATATATCACAAGTAGTTTGGGGAACCTCAAAATGAGAGGGCCTTCCACCCCGGGTAGATTGGTTTAGGGCTAGAAGGGATACAGCTCAGCTACTGAACATGTGCACATACAAAGCGTCCTTTTTTGTGAGCTGCACCATAGTTATTGTTTTTATAGGTGTGGATTAGGTGTAGTCAATGAGTCAATGCAAAATTTGGGGTTGGAGATGTTAATAAAACACAACAGATCAGACTCTGTGGATGTACAAGACATTAAATGAAGCAATCAAAAGCTCCGTGTTGTACAGCGCATTAGGAGCTGGAGCAGAACACATGTTCGTTTGGTATTTTTGGTTTTGTTTTTTAACCTAACTCATTAAAACCAGAACATGTTTTATTCTTGGTACCTGAGCAGCATGTCTTCATCTCTCCAGTTTTCCTGGCTGGAAAGCACGTCGTCCTGGAAGGGGGGAATACTCAGGAGGCACTGCAGGACTGAGTTCATGTAGCACGTGTTGCCTAAATTGGGAAGACTGTGAGGAAAAAAATGAACATTTTAGTTAGATGACTACTAAAAACAGTCTAAAGGCTTTGGACTAAAGCATCTGCTAAATCAGTGATCCTCAACCACCGGTCCGTTGATCAATTGGTAATGGGCCGCACTAGAAATCATTAATTATTTCAGTTTTATTGATTATCTGAGTCTAAAGGATCTTTTATTTTGAAAAATGACCTTATTCTCTCGGTTATATCCAAATTTAACCCACAAGCAGCAAAACGAGTAAGAAACAGACGTCTTTGGAAAGTTTCTGTGCAAAGAGGAAAAGGTCCAGTGAAGGACCCACAAACTGCCAAGAAACAGATCTGCAACCCATTTGACAACAAATCAGGTCAATCCAGCATGTCTGTGCGAGAAGATCAACTGCTGGAGGTCTCAGATGACGGCGGCCTTTTAGGGGCCGTTCACATATCGTGTCTTTTCTAGAGTCTGTCATTATAAAATGAGTGAAAAGTGTCTTTACCCCAAAGGAGAGTGTTCTTCATGCTCATCAGGTTCAATCTCCAGGTCAGTCTTCAGTTCTGAAGCCCAATACTCTCTGAACATGGCCTCTACGTCTGGAAGCCTAAAGACACATCATACAAACAAGTTAACTAATATACTACACTATACTATAATATAATAATATACTATAATACAATATAATATAATATACTATAATATAAAACAATACCCAGGTTGTCCACAGGATGTTGGAGGTCGATAAAGATCATAAATACATGTGATATCTGTAAAACAGAGAGATAAATGATGAGTTTAGTCATTAAATCACACACAGTATCCTGCACTTCTTAAAGAAAAGCAGCTGATCTTATAAAGCAGTGCTGCATATCAGCTGTGTTCAAATGGTTTCTGACACAGACTGCATTTGAAATCCTTCAGTAAATGTAATAATGAACAAGTGTGACAGATTTCTGTCATTAGATTAGAGTGCACACACACACAGATTTGGATCCTTATATCATGTGTTCTTCAGTTTTTGTGGTTTGTCTGTGATTTCTCTTACCTGTATAAAGTTCAGCGAGTATTCAAATAGTAAAAGTAATTGTTAACTAATTCATGCCTACAACATGTTAATTCATACTAGCATCAAGCTAACAACATGCTAAGTCAAGCTAGAATCATGCTACTAGCATGCTAATTCATACTGGAATCCTGCTAACAACATGCTATCTCATGTTAGAATTATGCTAATAACATGCTCATCCATGCTAGAATTCTAATAACATGCTAACCCGTACTGGAAACATGCTAACAACATGCTAATCCATAATGAAAACATGCTAACAACATGCTAATTTATGCTGGAATCAAGCTAACAACATGCTAATTTATGCTGGAATCATGCTAACAACATGCTAATTCAAGCTAGAATCATGTTAACAACATCATCACCTTGGAATTATAATTTATCATGCTAATGAATTAGCATGTTGTTAGCATGATTCTAGCATGAATTTTTTCATGAATGACTTTTTTTAAATAAAAAGTCTTAAAATGTAAATAACTTATAAAAAACATCCCATAATGTAAATAAGTTGTCATTTAATAAGAATACGTCAATAACTCAATTTTGACAAAAATGTCAGACAGAACCTTATAATTCTAGGGTGACAACATGCTAATCCATACTGGAAACATGCTAACAACATGCTAATCCATATTGGAAACATGCTAACAACAAGCTATTGTAATAGACCATTTTGAGGGGTGTAAACTATAGCAATGGTCCCAGCGTATTTCCTGTTTTACATTTTTAATTTCTGTAGCTTCCGAGAATCCAAAAAGAGCCACATATTGATCAATAATGTTACGACAGCTGTTTCAACATGAAGTTATGATGGAATTGCCGCTTGTTATAGTTATGAAATAGTTTGATAACGAGCAGGAAATGTTCACGGGCCAATGACATCACCACATTGAAGCGGTCTAAATCATGCAATATTCATTTGTTTGTGATTTGCCTGATTTGGTCTGTGATTTGTCTTTACCTGCATCAAGTTCAGTCGGCCTCTCTTGTAATTCTGAACATTGGTTGATTTCAGATATGGTGGGGAGGTCTTCAAGTACAGCTGTGGATAAAATTACAGCTGTGGATAATAAACAGAGTCATTTAGTTTCTATTAAGGGCATAAATGTGTAGAACTTTTTAGACAGACTCAAAGACAGAAACTGAGCTGAATAAGATGTTACGGGTAAAGCTGTGAATGATTAATATTCTCAAACCTTCATCTGCTTCTTTCTGCTGGCCTGCAGGCAGATCAATCTCTGGATGATGTTCGGATGATCTGTGGACTGCAGCTGAGAACGAAGCATCAGTTTTCCTGTTGCTGACGAAGGACGGATCCTCCTCCTCAGACGACAAACACACACACGGCATCAAAATTGACAGGATTTTGCCAAAAACACGGCGCATAGATGGAAATCTGCGCTTTCGGGAGGATGGAGAGGGGAGTTTGCCATGATCTCCAGGACCTGAAAAGGAAGAATCCTCCAGATCTACCGAAGACGGAAACATCACCCTCATCACTTTCCTTATCTCCTCTTTGCTCTTCAAAGACATTTTCTCTGCTTGCTGAATGTCACGATCCATATTCTAGAGATAAACACAGCTCAGCATTAGCACTTGTGCATTAATAATTATGATTCACTCATGTTGTCACAATGGTTGAATTTCAAATGTGTCTTCTTCATTAGTCGTCATCTCGATCATAAGTGGGGATTTTGTGACTGTAAATGAGTCAATATGTTTAATATTTCACTTTTGTTTCCACACCAAATTATATTTGCAAACGTCTTTAAGTGAGTTTTTCCTTAAAGCAATCAAAATAATCTGCCAATTGGGTGAGCTAAATAATATTGTTTTCCCTTAGCCCACTGGCAGATTATTTAGACTGTTTTATAGGAAAACTCACTTAATTTTGGCAGATTATTTCTGAAAACAAGACCATGTGTTTTGATTGTCTAGAAAATGCTTCTTGATTTAAGACTTTTTATATATTTAAAGTAGAAACAAGACAAAAATGTAAGTAAGAAAAGCATTTTTGCAGTAATCTTCAAACTCAGTTACACTTAAGGAGCTTAAAATACGTTTGTTTTCTTGGCATGTACAAATATGTGTCGATTTTATTACATATATCATGACAAATGTATACAAATAAGCGCACTTTGAGCACTTTTAGTATTATTTACAGAAGTCATTTACTATTAATACACAATAAAGTATTAAATATCGACATTTAAACACATATGTTGTGTGATTTGATGGTATTTCAAACTCCGAGTGAGTTATCTCGAATATAATTAATAAATCAGACGCTAATTGTGATTATTTATCCAAACAGTGTGACAAATATCATATTTTCTTCGGGGAAATTAAACATTTTATGAGTTTTGTTGTAAAACTTGACAGAGTCAGAGTGCATTTCCCTTACCTTGGCAGGTGATGAAGTGTTCTGAGGCGGTTCAGCTGCAGCGCGCGCTTTTTGGAATTGTAGAACGCGTTCGATTTTTAGAATGTGTTACGTCACAGCGGCTCGCCGTCTTGTTTAATATGAACTATGAACTTAAACACTGGAGTTACAGGACTTACGCTTTTGCCACTCATAACTGGCAAACTTCCTATAGCTTTGGCCGATTATAACAAACAAGCATGGCTTTTCTGGTCACTGTTGTACAAACACCGTGTTCCCCCAAGCAGCTCAAATAAAAATAAAAACACTACAGTAACTTAGAGTAAATACTGTTTCTGAAGCATACTATAGTAAAACACGTGAACTAATCTGTTGTGGTAATTCTACAGATGCTAGATATAGTTTAGGCTAATGAAACAACTATAAAAAATAAAAAACAAATGACTCAATACTAGAGTTTTGGACAAATAGGGTATGTTATATTACTATACACCATAGTTCACTATAACTAAAGTGTACTACAGTACAGATTATCAGTTTACTATAGTTAATACTGCAGTACGATGTAGCATTCATTAACAAAGTGTTGCAAATACTACAATATATATAGTATTATACACTTTACTATAGTGTTTTTTAAAAAATACTACAGTAATTACAATAATTTACTGCGGTATTTTCCTGTGGGTGATATTATTCATAATAGAAACATGGAGAATTGGTCATTATACATTTATTATTCTTTTTTGACACAACGTGGCTTTCCTGTAAACATTTTTATCAAATTAAGGCTATTCCCAGCGGCATAATAATGTGAATAATAAAATTAATCAAATTCTCAGATGTAAACACCAATAAAGCAATCCAGGTTTTTGTAAACAGACTTTTTTGACAAACATTTTAATGACAGTTTTAGATGTTACAATATACATTAAAATAAAACAACAGATTTTATTCTGTAAATGCTACTGTTAGCAGACAGATTCACAGTGTTTGTGATGAATAAAGTAATTTACTAGATCATTAAGATGTAATACTATAAAAACCGAGCAGCAGATGACAGATGACGTCTGTCTTTTTATTTTACACAGTTTAAATAATTCTTCTAGCACTGTAATAAAATATCTTAAATAGACAGAAGCTCAAATAAGTTATTGGAGCACAGACATTACATATCCAATGGTCTTGAGTGAGAATACACAGGTATTAGTGCCCTGATCCAGACCTCTACATTTGTCTTGATTCTCCTGTAATTCAGAGCTGCATCTGTCTCAACATGAGATTAAAGACGTGTTTGCACAACAATGATGTACAAAAATAAAAACACTCTTTTGCATTTTTGAAAAGTTGTGTGTGTATATGAGGCAGCTGTATTGACCACTCCAGGCCAGCAGATGGTGATGTTGCTCAGTATCTGAACACTTTTTCTTCTGTATATGGTATTTTCCTAATAACATAAACAAATTTAAAGCATGTTGTCCTCAACAATTCAAGAATAAAACAATCAAATATCAGAATAAAACTTAAAATAAACAAATCTATCTTACACTTTTGTTAATAATCAATTCCAAATCTTCCCAAAATATTCTTGAGTAAAAACAATGAAAAAAAAGATGCAAAATGGTTTCTTTTTCTTGACCACTAAATTCACACATATATCAAATATTAAGTTTTGAATCTTTCCAAAACCTGTTTAGCAGGATCAATTCTATTTTGTAAGACACTTCACTAACACTTTTATTTTGATGGTCCATTTGAGGATTAGTAGATTTGTTGATGCTGCTCCCTCAACAGACATTTAACTGACTATAAGAAACTTAGCAAGTACATGTACACTTACAATAACCCCAACCTGACAGTCTACTTATAATCTAATGAGAGTTAGTTGGCATGTAGATGCAATGCAACTTAAATTCAACAAACGGACCATCAAAATAAAGTGTGAACGACACTTCTTTAATGTTGTTATTCGTGAAAACTTATCTGTCAACTTCCAACCTTTAACCCAAGAAATATTAGTAAATTTAGTAAAATATTCCTTATAATCTTAGTGTTACACTGTTTTAAAACATCAATATTGTCAATGTAAATGTTTTCACGAGGATTATCTGCTAATCCCTTCTGAAATACATTTGTTAAAGCAAAACCCTTTGGAAACAATAGTGAATTCTCTTGGTTTAACTGTTTTTAAAGAAATTCAGTATAAGATAACAAATCTCCATGAGGATTAATGAACTGCCTCACTAAAAATACCATTATTGAACCAATTCTGATCAAATAAAGATTTGTTTTTTAATAAAACATTCCTGTTATTCCAAATTTAATAATTGTGGGGTTAAAAATTGTGTTTATATACTAATTTCCATAATAGCAGGGCTTGTCTGTGAAACTGGCCAATTGAACTGGAATTTTGTCTAAAGAAAAATTACATTTGAACAAAAAGTCTTTGCCTCCAGAGTATTGAATATATAATTAGGAAATACATTAAAGTAATCGTGTCTATTCTTCATAAATTCAACCAAAACGTGTCATTAAAAGCACAAACACAATCCTGCCATCAATGTTTTCACTCATTTATTATCTTGTATGTGCTTAACATTAAATAATCAGAACCCTGACAAAATATTGCAATTAGGACATTCACATTATAACATAGAAACTAATTATAAATACTAATAATCAATAATAAAAACAATAAAAACAATAAAGATATACATTAACAACATTAGAAATGAGAAGTTTAAAAAATTATTACTTCTAGCTGCTTTTTCCACTTGCAAGTCCTTTAGTCATTTCATAATCAATTAAAGCAGCTTTGAAATGGGAGATACTGAGCATTCTTCCTGTCCATTTATATTTGCTTTGTTTCTCTAACGTTTAGTGTTTACATCATGGGTGACCAACCCTGTTCCTGGCGATCGACCTTCCTGCAGATTTCAGCTCCAACCCTGATCAAACACACCTGAACCAATTAATTAGAACCTGAGGAGCGCTTGATAATTACAGGCAGGTGTGTTTGATATGGGCTGCAACTGAAAACTGCAGGAAGGTCGATCTCCAGGAATAGGGTTGAGCACCCCTGGTTTACATGACGCATCAATAAGCGGCCATATCGGAGGCAGAGAATGTAAATTAATCAGTTATGCTGGTGTTTTGGGCTGTACTGATCAGTCGAACTGGAAAAAACATATATTAGTGTATTAAGTTGTACATCAATCGTGCAATCCATGCTGTTGTTTACATCCGAGTGTCTCCAGACGCTCAGCAAGCAGGAAACTGAACAAACTGTGATGGAAGTAGAAACCCCGTATAGACTAAACACACAAAACTCATCCACACGATGTCACCATCACAGTGGCTCAGTGGTTAGCACTGTCACCTCACAGCAAGAAGGTCGCTGGTTTAAGCCCCGGCTAGGCCAGTGTGCATTTCTGTGTGGAGTTTGCATGTTCTCTCCGTGTTGGTGTGGGTTTTCTCCGGGTGCTCCGGTTTCCCCCACAGTCCAAACACATGTGCTATAGGGGAATTGAATAAGCTAAATTGCCCGTAGTGTATGAGTGTGAATGAGCGTGTATGGATGTTTCCCAGTACTGGGGTGCAGCTGGAAGGGCATCCGCTGTGTAAAACATGTGCTGGATACGTTGGCAGTTTGTAATTAACACAGAGATTACAAATAGCAGAGTTTTCTAAAAGTTCACTCTGAATCTTGTATTCAAAAGTTCAAAAATGTCCTGACAAAATTGCATGAAAGCTGGGAAAACATTCTTGATTGTTTTACTTCATAACTGCTTCAAAACTATCTAAGGGCTCTATTTTAACCATCTAGGCGCAAAGTCTAAAGCTCATGGTGCAAAAGCATTAAGGGCATGTCCAAATCCACTTTTGCTATTTTAAGGATGGAAAAATACGCTGTGCGCCGCGGCACATGGTCTAACAGGGTTGTGCTCGTTCTTATAACGTGTTATGAATAGGGCCTGACAAAATCTGCAAATATTATTTTTACTATTTCTGCTGAGAATTTTGTAAAAATTCTGATTTATGTGGAATTATTATTCATAACTAAAATCTTAATATATGAAATAAAAGATAATAGCTTTTTAACTTTTACTTAATGTTTACAATATCCATCTAGATCCACTTATTTGGTAAACAAAGCAAGTCTCTCATATAATAGATCTACTAAAAGACAGAAAATATTACTTCACAAACTGTACTGTAAATAAATCAAATGAACACTTTCATATTAGTCAGTATTGCTGAAACTAATTAAAAAACTGAATAAATATAAGTAATTTACACACATTTACACAAGTAAATCAAGTGTCACGGATAGGCCAGGCTCTTCCTGCACTCAATCACATCGAGCACCATCACCTGAGTTTTAATCCCGCACAGCTGCATCCAATCCCCTGGCTCACTATAAAAGCACACACCTCACTTCACTCAGTGTCCGGGCTCGTTTATACGAAGCAGACGCTGAGTGTTCACTCTCCTGGCTAACACTCACGAACTAGCATTCTTGTACTTACCGTGTCTCTGTTTACGCCTAGGTGTTCCTGTCTCCCGTGTATCCAGTCAGTGGTGTGTGCTATCCGTCTTCCCCGGTGTGTCTCCTCCATTCTGCCAAGGAAAAGGACAGTTAACCATCCAGCTCATTCATCCTCCCTGTCTGCTCACCCGTTTGTCTAAATAAACTGTTACATCTTTTTCTTACCCAGTCTGTCCGTCTGCTACATAACATAAAGCCTCAATGATGGGCTAAAATCTGTGGAAATCTGCGGATGTTAGGGCTGCTCGATTATGGGAAAAATCATAATCACGATTATTTTGGTCATAATTGTAATCACGATCATTCAAAACGATTACTGTTGAAGTCAAAATTATTCGGCCTCCTGTGAAATTTTTTTAATATTTTAATATTTCCCAAATGATGTTTAACAGATTCAGGATTTTTTCACAGTATTTCCTATAATAGTTTTTCTTCTGGAGAAAGTCTGATTTGTTTTCTTTCTGCTAGAATAAAAGCAGGTTTAAATATTTTCAATATTATTAGCCCTCTTAAGCAATATATATTTCTGATTGTCTGCAGAAGAAACTACTGTTATACAATGACTTGCCTAATTACCCTAATTAAGCCTCTGAATGTCACTTTAATCTGAATACTCGTATCTTGAAGAATATCTAGTCAAATATTATGTGCTGTCATTATAACAAAGATAAAGTAAATCAGTTATTAGAAATGAGTTATTAAATCTATTATGATTAGAAATGGGCTGAAGAAAATCTTTCTATTAAACAGAAATTAGGCGACGCAGTGATGCAGTAGGTAGTGCTGTCGCCTCACAGCAAGAAGGTAGCTAGTTCGAGCCTCGGCTGGGTCAGTTTGCATTTCTGTATGGAGTTTGCATGTTCTCCCTGCATTCAGGTGGGTTTCCTCCAGGTGCTCCGATTTCCTCCACAGTCCAAAGACATGCGGTACAGGTGAATTGGGTAGGCTAAATTGTCTGTAGTGTATGAGTGTGAATGAGTGTGTGTGAATGTTTCCCAGAGATGGGTTGTGGCTGGGTTGTGGAAGGGCATTTTGTTTTAAACATGCTACTGCTCACCCAAAGTATTAACTCTGTAAAACAAATTCATTAAAATACTCAGCAGTAGTTATTAGTGATAATTGGTACTTAATCTAAAGTGTTACCATAATTCTTTTTTCTTTAACCAAGTGAAAAACCCAACAAGATCTCATTTAAAAGTTAGTTAGTTAGTTTATTTATATAGCACATGTTTAACAAAACAACGTTACCCAAAGTGCTGAACACAATCAATACAAAATCCTACATCCCATACATAACAATTAAAACATAAGGCAAACCCCTCAACATTAAAAAGGCTCAAATGCTAAAGAACAGAGAAGGAGTTTCAGAAGCTTTTTAAACACAGATAGAGTTGGAGCGTGTCTGATGTGGGGTGGAAGCCCGTTCCAGAGTTTTGGGGCGATAACAGCAAAAGCCTGATCCCCACTTCGCTTACACCGGCACCTTGGTACTGAAAGAATAAATTGATCAGAAGACCTTAGTGACCTCCCAGGATTATATGCATGTAGGAGGTCTGATAAGTAAGGTGGTGCCAGATCATTTAAGGATTTAAAGACAAAAATGAGTTTAAAATCAATCGGTGACCTGACAGGCAGCCAGCCCAGAGAGGAGAGAACTGGGGAGATGTGCTCATACTTGCGAGTTCCTGTCAGAAGTCTCGCATTTTGAACTAATTGCAGTCTATTCAGGGCATTTTGACTAATACCCACATATAGAGAGTTGCAATAGTCAAGTGTCCCCAAAATAAAAGCATGGATCACCTTCTCAAGGCCATTAAAAGAGAGAAATGACTTCACTTTCGCCACAAGTCATAAATGGAAAAAACTGGATTTAACAACTGAATTTACTTGTTTGTTAAATTTCAGATCACTATCAAACTGAAACTCTAGGTTTCTAACAACAGGTTTTTGATAAGTTGATAGCTCACCAAAACCTAATAAATGCAGAGGGGTAGGATCGCCAAACCAGACCAGCTCAGTTTTTTCCTCATTGAAATTTGAAGACAGCGGACTTCCGGAACGGCGCGAAAACAAATGGCAGCGTGAGAGAACTGCTCTCCCAACAAATACACTTAAACGCCCCCAATCATTCAAATATCGAGCAAGTTTTAACATAAAACATTACAATGGAAGGTGGGGCAGGAATGGAAACAAGGGGAAGACAAAAGAAAATCCCAGATCGTCAAGACAAGATAGAAGCTGGAGAAGAAACGGGCGAAATGGAACAAACTGTTAGCCCACATGCTAACGCTGACAGGGAAATTAACCTGGAGAAAATACTCCTTGAGTTGAGAGAATTCAGGAAGGAAAATAATGAAAAACTAACCGATATTAAGGAAGAATTGAACAGCACGAATAAGAGGATGGAAGAGGCAGAGGATCGCATCGCAGAAGCAAAGGAGCAAATACAACAGACAGGAGAGGTGCTAATTGAAGTGCTAAAACTTCAGACACAGCTAGAAAATAAGCTGGTTGATCAAGAGGGCAGGTCAAGACGAGATAACATCCGAATATATGGAGTACCTGAGGACAGTGAAAACGGCTCATCAACCATCTCGTTCACTGAAAAACTACTGAAGGACGGCCTGGGTCTTGATCCATCAACAGAGCTCCACATTCAGAGGGCTCATAGAGCTTTAGCGCCAAAACCAACAAACAAAACGAGACCGCGATCCCTTGTTGTGAAATTTCTGAGCTTTAAAACTAAGGAGGACATCCTGGGGCAGGTGTGGAGAAAAGGAGCTCTTAAATGGAATAACGCCCGCATCACCTGCGACCACGACTACCCCCCGGATGTATTAAAAAGACGTAAAGAGTACGCACAGGCGAAAAAAATGTTAAAGGAAAAAAGGATCAGGTTTCAAACCCCATACCCCGCGAAGCTCCGTGTTTTCTACGAAGGTGAAACAGTGTTGTACAACTCTGCAGAAGAGGCAACTAAAGACATGAAAGCACGGGGTCTACAGGTGGATGTCATCCCACCAAAGAAATCGCTGCTCGAACGCCTCCAGCGCCGAACCTGGACAACGAAAAAAGGACGACACCGCCCTGGGGAAACTACCTCAGCACCGGATTACGTGGAGCGACTGAAAAGTTTTAGACAAAAATAAACGGTATCTGTTATGCATCCTATCATTCCCCACTAATGTCACCTTTCACGGCGAATATCGAAAAGGCAATAATGGAACAGCGCTGACATAGGTCTGACTTTGTTTTTCTCCTTTACTATATACAAAAGGACAGGTTTTCCTTACAAACTTGAAAAGGTTCCCTTCTCCCTTTTTTTGTGTTGGGTAAAAGCGAAACCCCCTTGTAAATGTACAGAAAATGTTGATGGTTCTTTTAATATTGGGAATTTTTGTTTTGCTCAGTTATGCCAGCAAGGGCCCTCATTCCAATTTTTAGGTCTGAGAATTTCCCTTTCGAGCTGAATTTCTATACAGTCTCGAGAATGGTCCAAAGACAGTGGACCACACTGGTGGAAGTCATAAATTGTGTTAAAGAAATGTTTTTGCTAATTTTCATTTTGAATGGTTTTGTACATAGTTCTATGTTTCTTTATTTGGTTAAACTGCAGGGAAAATGTAAGCACAGTTTTGTTAAGGTTAATATAAGTGTTGAGACAATAAATAGCATATGGTCGGCTTAGACAATACCTTTAGATTAATTACATATAATATAAATGGAGTCCACAATCCCATTAAAAGAAGCAAAATTCTATCAAAATTGAAAAAAGACAAAGTCCAAGTAGCATTTCTGCAAGAGACTCACCTAAATCAGACCGAACACTGTAAATTAGCAAGAAATTGATTTAAACATGTATTTTCCTCATCACATGCATCGGGTAGAAGAAGGGGAGTAGCTATCCTAATATCAAACAAGCTTAGATATGACCATCAAACTGAAATTAAAGATAAAGAAGGTTGTTATATTTTAATTAAAGGACAAATTGAAGGTGCTCCAGTGACATTCCTAAATGTTTATGTACCTCCAGGTAGTAAACTTAAATTCTATCAAAAAATCTTTAATATCATCTCAATTGAGACAAAAGGCACCTTAATTTGCGGGGGAGACTTCAATATAATTCTTAATTCAAAAATAGATACCTCTAATGTGGCAGAGAGATGTAAATCCCCTATAGCAATAAAACTCAAAGCTATATTGAGAAATTTAGGATTGATAGACCTATGGAGAGATTTTTTCCCTAAAGAACGAGACTATACTCATTACTCCCACCCACATTCAAAATATTCAAGAATAGATTATTTATTTATATTCAATAAGGATAGACATAAGGTAACTAAATGCAGCATCGGAACAATGGACCTATCAGACCATGCACCAGTATACGCCTCAATTAGTTTAAACAGAACGCAAATGAACACATTATGGAGACTGAACTCAAGCATTTTGAATAATGAGCAAATTGTAGTACACATGATAACTGAAATTAAACATTACTTAAAGGAGAACGACAATGGAGAAGTTTCCCCATCTGTACTTTGGGACGCTTGTAAAGCTGTCCTAAGAGGAAAAATAATTGCAATAACCGCACAAGTAAAAAAATTAAGACAAGAGAAATTCACCAAATTACAATTAAATTTAAAGGAGTTGGAAACGAAACATAAAAACAGTAAAGCCCAAAAATCTGGTCTAATACAAGAAATAGGAAAAATAAAAGAAGAAATTAACGAGTTACATAATGCAGAAATAGAGAAAAATCTCATATTTCTAAAACAACGTTATTATGAAGCAGGGAGTAGATCATTAAAAATCCTATCATTTAGGCTCCGAAAGCAGCAAGTTGAAAACACAATCTACAAAATCAGACATCTTAAAACAAAAAAAAAATTACATAGATTAACAGAAATTCACGAACAATTTGAAAATTTTTATAAGAAACTATACACAGAAAATGTATCTGGATCAGAAATTGATATTAAGACATTTCTTAGTTCTTTAAATTTACCTAATTTAACAGAGGAACAAAATAAAAGCCTGATAAAAGATATAACTTCACAAGAACTGCTAAAAGAAATAGCTAGATTAAAAACAAAAAAATCACCAGGTACAGACGGGTTTACGGGTGAATGGTATAAAAAATTCAAGGATCAGCTTGTCCCTATTCTTCTTCCTGCATGTAACACTGCACTTCATGGAAGGGGAATACCTATTTCTTGGAATGAGGCAATCATCTCTCCAATTCCAAAAGAAGGAAAAGATAAATTAGATTGTTCCTCATATAGGCCAATTTCAGTTTTGAATGTTGATTATAAACTATATACAGGAATACTGACTAGGAGATTAGAAGGTCTACTTCCAGAGTTAATTCATATAGACCAGACAGGGTTCATTCTACAGAGACAAACACAGGATAATGTCAGACGGACACTACACATATTAAAATATATACAAGAAAGTAACACACAAGCAATGATAGTTAGTCTTGATGCAGAAAAGGCATTTGACTCAGTAAGATGGTCATACCTATACATAGCTCTAAAAAAATTTGGTATACACGAAAATTTCATCAAAGCCATACAGTTATTATATTCAAATCTACAAGCTAGAATCAAAGTAAATGGAAGCTTATCAAATCTTTTTCATTTGAAAAGAGGCACAAGACAAGGGTGTCCTCTCTCTCCGCTTCTTTTTTCACTATATATTGAGCCCCTCAGTCAGTGGATACGGCAGAACCATGATATCAAGGGGATAAAGATGGGTGAAGAGGAACATAAAATTGCATTATTTGCAGATGATGTTTTAATATACTTGAAAGACCCTGAAACATCATTTACAGCTCTTATGTCAACTTTAGATATATTTGGTTCATTATCGGGATACAAAGTTAATGTGCAAAAAACTCAGGTCATTTGCTGCAATTTCACCCCCCCCCCCCCCAGAGAACATAAGGATTAAGTTTAAAATTAATTATAACACAGAGGTAATAAAATATTTAGGTATATATCTCCCAAAAGACACCAAAACCTTGTCAGATGCAAATTACAAAACCTTAAATACAAAGATACGTGCAGACATCCAGAGATGGAATCTCATCCCCTTTTTAAATCTAGGAGATAGAGTAAATACTATTAGGATAAATATGCTTCCAAGAATTTTATACTTATTTCAGACACTACCCCTAAAGATTTCCGAAGAACAATTTAAAGACTGGGATAAATGGATTTCAAGGTTCATCTGGCAAGGGAAAAAACCTAGAATTCGGTATAAAACACTTCTGTTACCTAAAGAAAAGGGAGGTTTGGCTCTCCCATCTTTTAGAGATTATTTCATAGCTGCTCAGTTAAGACCCATAGTTTGCTGGTGCAATCCAGACTATAATGCTAGATGGAAACAGATTGATGTCTCTTTTTTTTCTGAAATCCCAATCCAAGCAGTAATAGCAGATGACAGTGTATTAAGAAAATATATACATAAAGAGTACCCATGGATAACTAATATCTTAGAAATATGGTCTATAGTAATTAAAAAATATGAATTAAAAGACACTCTAAAGATAATGAGGTGGTGTGCATACGACAAAGATTTCACTCCAAATACTTTAGATGAATCCTATAAGAACTGGGTAAAGAAAGGCATCACATCATATTATTCCTTAACAAACAATAATATTTTTCTAACTTTTCAAGAATTTAAGTGTCAGTTTATGTTGAATAACCACGACATGTTTAGATACTTTCAAATAAGGCACTATTTTAATTCAGTAGTGCACAAGACAGGGGATTGGACTCAAAATGCTTTAGTGAAAATACTTCTGTCAGCAAATAGGGGTAACACTATCAGTAAAGTAGTCTCTCAATTTTATCATTGTTTTCAAAATTACAGATCGGACTCTACCTCATATGTAAGAATTAAATGGGAGAAAGAAGGAAGTAATATTATAACAGAAGATGATTGGTTAGAAACATGTAATTCCCAATGGCAAACTACAGGCTCACACCAATGGAGACTATTTGCCTGGAAGAACATCATTCGTTTCTTTATAACTCCTGCACAAAAAAGCCATGATAAAGTGAGAACAGGGTGTTGGAGGCATTGTGGTTCAGAACTGGCTAATCATCATCATATATTCTGGGCATGTCCAATTTTTAGAATTTTTGGACTCTGATATTAATCAGTGCTGATGTATACATGTATGCACACATGTACGTGTATACAGTATTGTATGTAACCATGCAAGACCACTTTTACAATGTTCTTTACCCTGCTGTTTTTGTTCAATATTTATGTTTTATTTCTCTCTTTTTTTTTTTTCTCCTTAAATTGTATTGTAAACTCTCGGATAATGTATGTTACAATATTATATTCTGAAATAAAAAATTAAATAAAAAAAAAAAAAAAGAAATTTGAAGACAGCCAGGTCTTGACCTCGATTAGACATCTCATAAGGGAGTCAAGGCCATTTTTATCATTATTTTTAAGAGGGACCAACGCTATCTCACGGCAATTCGTAACTTTTTCATTAGTGGCTAATTCGTATGAATTCGTACGATCTAATTCGTACAAATTAGTACGATTTGCCCATCACCCAATCACGGTTGGGGTTAGGGGTGGGGTTAGGTGCCACGGCTCCTTTTTAAAATCGTACATTTTCGTACGACTGAACTCGTACGAATTCGTATGAATTAGCCACTAAACTGACAAAACGTAAAATACTTACGTTTCCTCATGAGATCAGGCTGGAGGGACATAAATCTGAGTGTCATCAGCATAAAAATGAAAAGCCACCCCATATTTACGAAAAATAGATCCTACAGGTAAAATATATACAGATATAAAACAGGTCCAAGGACAGACCCTTGCGGAACTCCATATGTCAGGGGTCTGGAGGATTAAAAGGTCTGACCAACAGTAACACAAAAGCTTCTGTTTGACAAATACTAAACCATTTAAGAGCAGAGCCCTGAAAAGCCCACCAAACTCTCAAGACAGGAAATAAGGATCTCATGGTCTCAGGTTACAAGGGTGACCTGGCCAAGAGGTCTACAACACACATCTTTAAAATAAAAGATTTAGTTCAATTTAGTTAAATCATACAGACCCCCCCTCAGTTATTAGAACAGTAGGCTACACAGAGATCAGATTTGAGAACGGGTAAACTCATAATACATAATGCGTGATTCAGCAGGTGACCGAACACAAACAGTACATGACAGCCTGCTGTGACTGAAGTAAACTTGAACAACTTTCAGCGCGGGTAAACGGAGGACTTAAATGAGAGGATCTGACGAAACGTAAGTTTATTTCATGAAAAGCACAATGGAACATAAATAAGTGAATCACGCTTCAGTTGGGTTGCAAAACCTAATTGTAAGAAACTTTTCAGATCATGGTGATGCTTTAACTGACTGACATTATGATGCTGACTACATCATTTTGGTATGTTGAGTCAAAACATGGGAAGACTGACACAAAAGATTCAGTTCACGTTAAAGATCTGAACTTCCCATTACCACTGTGTATTTAACCTCAGTAGCAGCTGAAGAAGATTTTATTCTCTCAGTGTGAAGTATTTTCTAAGTGTAAAGCAGTTTATTCTCAAAACGTATCTAGGGGTGTTTGCAGCAAACATGCCAGCCTGTGGTAAAAATACTTTGTGGTATGTCTGTGTGTAAGATGAGAAACCTGCACATCTGTTATGAGATGCAGGAATATGTCAAATAACTGAACATGTAAAGCACTGATTATATATGTTAAATAATTATGTGAAGCTATATGTGTCAGAAGCTAGAGTGAGTAACGTATTATCAAGTTATTATGCCATCATGACAATGTATGTAAGCACTTAGTTCTTTTGCATCTATGCTCTTGTGTCAAAACAGTTGCTGACATAGACGTGTGACATCTCTGGTGATCTTAGCAAGCTAGCAGAAAGCCAAAAATAACAGAACCACCTGAGAAAGACATTTCCAAGGATGGTCAGGACGTTAAAATGAGACACCTAGGGGTGTGTTAAATAATCTGTATAAAGATTGTGGAAACACAGAGACTTTAGGAATTGTCCAGGAGAGACTTCAGAATGCTCAGAGGTCTGCTCTGCACTTTCTCGGCTTTATTATGGAGAATAAGGTCTATTTTTCTGGTATCCAAAAACCTCCAGTCTGATAGTGCCTCACTGATGAAAAGGTCGGCAACTACAACAAATATGAGAAGGTCGACAATTACGACAAATGGCAACCAACCAACGCGGGGCACGACACAGACTTGCACACATATTTTACTTAAGGCTGCTATCTTGTGGGCTGTTGTATTCGAATTTGAGGATGGGTAGATGGTATAGATGATAGTGGTCATGTGTCCTCTGAATACAGGTTTAAAAAAATCTATCTTTGGTTGAGTTTTATTATACAATATTTATTTCAATAATTCACACTTGATGATTGATTATAAAGCTTGTTTGGCATGCTGTCCCGGGAGAGAGCCCTGAGCTCATAAGATCCTCCAGCTCGGGTTTCCCTCCCATTTGCAAGGCGAGAGGGGAGTTTGAGCTCAGGTAGACCTCGTAACTCCCCTGCTGTAGTAGCTAATGAACAGATAGTGATCGCTCTTAAAAGATAACTACTTACTAGGAGCACGTCTATTGTGCTGATTTGGATTAGTCAATTAACTTAAGTTGCATGTTTTTGGACGCTGGGAGGAACCCGGGGGAAACCCACGTGAGCACGGGGAGAACGTGTAAACGCCGCACAGAAACGTCAGCTGGATTGGTAAGGACTAGAACCAGTGACGTTCTTGCTGTGAAGCAACAGTGTCTGGGCCACTGTGCCACCCATCTAGGAAGAGAGGAGAAGTAGGGGAGGAAGGGGGGATTCTTCAAAGCAAAGATAGCGGTGATATGGAACTTAGGGTATTTATAGTGGCTTAGGAATCGTCTGATTGGTGAATCATAAATTGATTAATGCGGGACCGGCTGCAATCAATCATAAGCACGTGATCTTCTGCAAATTAGTTTAGAAATAAACTTCATTCTGACGACTTTGAATCTTGCACCTAACAAATATCCTTATTTACAAATAAACAAAACGAAAACTAATAAAAATAAACTAAAACTAAGCAATTTCAAAATATAGAAACTAATAAAAACGAGTAAATCAGCCTCTAAAAACTGATTAAAACTGACTGAATTTGAAAACACAAAAGTCAAAAGGAAATAAAAACTAAAACTAATGAAAAATCTAAAACTATGATAACCTTGATATGAATAAAGTATATTAAAACACTCTTGAAAAAAGGAAACTTGATGCAACTCAGCCTTTACTATATATCTATATCTCATACCCTAATCTTTTATTTCTGAAATCTTAGAAAGGATTGTCGCCAAGCAGCTAAATACTGTTTTTGAGGCTCATAATATCTTTGATAAATGTCAGTCTGGTTTACATAAACACCATTCAACAGAAACTGCCCTCCTCAGGGTCTGGGTGAATTCACTGTGTTGGTTTTGCTGGATCTCAGTGCAGCTGTTGATACTGTCGATCACTGCACTTTAATTAAGAGACTGCATTCTCTTGTGGGCATTACTGGGACCGCTCTGGATTGGTTATCCTCCTATGTTATCCGAGGACAACACACACAGTTAATACACACTTGATTAAACATGTTGTTACGAACCCCAATTTATAATGCTTGTCTAGGGAAGGGTCAGCAACATAAAGAAGGACACAAGAAGTACAATTCTCTATTTACTTAGAGACAAAAATAGGTGTCTTTTACCAAAATAAAGTGGCGACACAAATATAGAGATAATTAATTTAACAATATTCACTCAATCAAGATAATTCATTAAACAAACAAACATAGATCATCACACATAGACATCACCTGTATACGATTGGAGGTTAACTATGTCTGTGTATAATTATGTTTGATTGTAACTTTAACTTAATTTGATTGTAATGCAATAATCTGCAGCTTTTGTAAATATCATTGTGTGCTTGTAGAATTTTGCAGTTTAATATGTTAAAAATCTTCTAATAAAATGAAAACAGTTTAGACTTGGCTTAACCTTCTTATATTTTTAACAAGACTATCACATTTTAAACTAATGTCAGGAGTTATGCCAAGATACTTAAACTCATTCACTTCTTTAATAACTTGATTTTTAATCCGCACCTCAAATGTGTCCCTTACAGGCCTATTTCTTATAGAGAAGCACATAGACACTCTTTTCTTGAATATTTAACGTTAAATGAGACAGCTCAAGCCATCTTGAAATATGTTGTAAAGCCTGCTGCTCACCTGCCCAGTAAGGTGTTTTAGCTGGCACATAGATGACTGTGATCTGCATATATCTGGATAGACCATCTTAAAAGTGGTTTTGTTGTCCAGGGTTACATAAAAATCTGCTTATATGTTTCTCAACCCTTCTTGATCCAATCCTCCTCTCTATCCAACTTCACTCCCAGTCAATACTTAACCGTCCTGTCATATTAGAAGGCAAAAACTAGGCATTTATTAATTTCTGAATAGAAAAGACTAATGTTTTATTTTTTAAGCATCAGCTGAAAACACAACCTCTGTGCTTGAACAAGGCAACACTACAAAATAATTGTTCAGAATAGCTGTGTTGGCTTAATGTATGACTCCATAGCTGAACTGGAAATACTATCATTAGTGTTGATTTCACAGTGAACGATTGTCCTGTTGGTGTTGCTTCATCCCTTCATTGACAACAGCAGAAAACTCTTCAATTCACATTGATTTGGCTTTAAATCAGGATTCAGGCTTCTCAACCTCTTCATTTGGTAATAATACTAATAAAGATTCATAGGCTTTTTTTTTTTTTTGCCTCTTTTCAGTGAATTTTAAACTTCTCAAAAGGTGTTTCTAATCGATCTTCCATTGTAAATGCACTAAAGATCATTGATTCAGTGTCCCTTTAACATGTGCTGCCTTTTCAGACTTTGATTTTCTTTTAACTTCAATGTTTATTCAACAAACATGTTCAGTAGGTCTGACCTCATGTTTTGGCATTTAAACTTCATCAGGATGAGCAAAGTTATATAGATTTATCTGCCATGTTGGACTCAAAATGCTCACTGCTTGTTCACATCATGTACATATTTGTCAAGTCAGTGTTATGCTAGTTTCAGCTTTTCCAAATCACATCTCATACCTTGATTCTGCCATCGATAATCCACAAAGAGGCTTTCAAATCCAACCACTGATTTCAGATCAGCCATCAATGTGCTTTTCCTCCTGCAGATCAGTCCACTTGTCCTACAGTCTCCAATTTGATCCATTGATGCAGATTTCCTAATCAAAACCAGGATCCTATTCCTTTACATTTACTGTCCATCTTTCCTCAAACAACAGAGTCAAAAACAAAACATCCAAGAGAAGTCAATCATGGTTAAACACATTAGCTTGACCTTCTTCAGGACACCCTTCTGAGCTGACTTGAGAGCACAAATATATGATACACCCTCTAGTGTCATGAAAGAAAACTACAACCAAAAAATAACTCCGACACTGTTACTTGATTAGTAGTCTAATGATCGCTGATTAGGGTTTCTGTGATGCATGTCAAACAGAAAGTTCTTTCACAACGCTAATACTCTGAAAGCTTTTCTCCCACCATAATGCACGTAACTGCAGTGATTCTGACCATAAATGATAAATGAAGGCCTCGGGGGGTTGGAAGTGAGTAATTAAATGACAATATTTATTATTTTAATTCCTTCTTTTAATTCCTAATACTCCAGACACTCTCACATATGCTGATGCACTGGAAGGAGAACACTCAGAGCTCTGTAAACAATTGACAGAGTTTGCGAGGATTGCAAAAAGAATTTTTATTCTGATTGCAATGATCAAGTTACAGTTCACATAAATCTGCCATCATTTACTTGCACACATATAGTTCCACACTGTTCAGACTTTCATTCATCTTTTCCCTGACCCTCCATATACAGCAAAGGTGGAGAAACATTCAGAGCTAACAGGATTCACACTGTGAATGTTTCCTTTATATGAGGGTCAGGAGCTCTCGGATTTAATCCAAAATATCTTCATGTGTGTTCTGAAGGTCTCAGGGTTTTTTTTTGTGCAACTAAATGGCAGAATCTTCTGACTCTTGATCTCCTGAAGCTCAGTCTGCTGTTCTCCACCTCTTCAGGACTGTCGGCTACAAACTGCTCCTCATCTACAGAAACAACAGAGGATTTCAGTGTTTTTATCCCACAGCAAGAGACGGAAGCAAGTGAGAGTTAAAAACACAGAGCATTAAATACCGCTTGACGTAGAACAGCATGTAGCAGCTTCTCTTCATTTCTTTGGACGCTTCTGTCCAGCTGGTTTTCCTGACAGAAAAGTCACTGCAATGCAGCCATCCATCGTCACTTGGATCACGAATATGACTTATGTAGTGTCCTGAAACACAGAAACTGTACTATAACTCTGTGGCCGGTTGGAACCTCAACAGGTCAATGAATGAACAAATGAGACAATTCAACATGTGTGGTCAATTCCTACCAGAAAAGAGTTTGCTTCCTAAATGTGAGACTGCTCCAGTGAGTCTATACTCCACCCTGGTGTCGACCGGTTCTTCCTCCTGTTTAAGAAACATGTATAAGATGTGAGAAACAAGTATAAGATTACACTGCAGTGTTTATAATGTTACAGAAAAGTGCTTGTTGTCTATTTATACCCATCTATCAATCTCCTATATGTCTATATCTAACTGTGAATCGTCAATCCTCCCAACTAACCCTATAACCTTCTATCTAGACTTATTTCAGTCATAAAGCTTTATCAGTCTTTTCTTGTTCTATATATTTACCCATCCATGTACTATCTATCTATCTATCTATCTATCTATCTATCTATCTATCTATCTATCTATCTATCTATCTATCTATCTATCTATCTATCTATCTATCTATCTATCTATCTATCTATTCATCTATCTATCTATCCATCTATCTATCTATTTATCCATCCATCCATCCATCCATCCATCCATCCATCTATCCATCTATCTATCTATCTATCTATCTATCTATCTATCTATCTATATATCTATCTATCTATCTATCTATCTATCTATCTATCTATCTATCTATCTATCATCTATCTATCTATCTATCTATCTATCTATCTATCTATCTATCTATCTATCTATCTATCTATCTATCTATCTATCTATATGTCATGATTTGCTGGCTCTGCCTTGTCTTTGGGTATCAGGGGTTCAACTCTGTTCTTTTTCTTCTGGATTCTCTTGAGAAATGACTGACGGCTCGCTGGTCTCTTTTGATCAGACTTTGGCTGCTCTCTGATCTCTCCTGATGAACAAAAGGCAAACACAAAAGGTAATTTTTTTGTCCTGAGATCGTGTTTCAGATTGGTCACAGAATTCCCAAATACGATCTTTGATGACCACAACCACCAAGTATTGGAATAATACTTGCAGCAGTCGCGGGAAAACATTTCAGTCTCCCAGGAAATCCTTTAATATAAGATTGTAATTGCAGCAGATAATATTTTATATGATTAGCAAAACAATTCCCACACCTTTCACAAACCTAAACTTAGAAGCTCAATTAAAATATGACAATAAATTAAAAGATATTGATATTACATGCTAATAGAGTAAGCTGACAGAAAGCTGGTACAGGTGTTTACATTCACATCACAATACAATACGAAAGCGGCAGTCAATTATAAACAGCTGAGCGCTTTCTGTCCTAAAATAAACCATTGTGGTCATTCAAATGGTCAGTAGGGGGCAGATGTTTTATAAACAGCAGGCGTACCTTTACCAGAGGACAGCGTCAACTCTTCTGTAATCTTCAGTCGATTCCTCAGCTTACGATCAGACCGGATATCAAACCGCGACACCAGGAAAACCAGAACTCTGTAGAGAGATTCAAAAGACCAGAAATTAGAGAGCAGCTCATGTTTAGTCCTTTAGTCAGATTAGTAGCTGTTCAATAATGTGTCGTACCTTGGGAAAGTGAAAAACCTCTGGGTTACTGAGGCCTTTGTGCCGTTACAATTGCAGCACATGCAGTCAATCGAAGACGCCTGAAGAAAAGAAAGAAAACCTATCAGAAATGACATGTTGGTGTTCATGCAATATAATGAGATTAGCGCTGACACTCACGCTCATGTACTGCTGCAGGCTGTCTGACACACTTGAGTTCTGGCCGATGACCAGCGAGATGTAGTTTGCGTCCTCTGTAAATCTCCTCTGGAGACCACAACTAAAACCACATTGAAAAGAAGTTCATCACTGAAATGCTTAAGCATGTATAAAATGCTAAATCATCATGCACATGGAGATGTGTGGGGTCATTACCTGACACAGGTGCGCTCCGTTTCAAGCTTGAACTCCATATTGGCTATGGGGCAAGTGTATGTGGGAGAACACATCTTCAGGATCTGGCCTTCCTCTTTCAGACAGGACAGGCACAGCATGAGGAACTCATGAGCATCCTGAGGAGAAACACACACAGGTTTAGAGCTGGTCTAGTTAAAGCAGGTGTGAAACGGCATTAACATGAAGGACTAGTTGAAGAGTCTGGTTTAAGCTGCGCTCACCTGCTCAAAGTCTCCCCTGAAATTTTTACTGGCATTTTCAATGTAGCGTTTAACTTGTCCCAAGAGCCTTTTCTTCAGGTTGGTGTTGGTGTTGCCCAGCCGGCTCATGAACAGGTCTGAAAACACACTGGAGAGACACAGATGACTGGGTTAGTCTGATTTACTCTAGAATATAACAGGAATAACTGTGGGATAAACAATTTCAACAATATATCACAAGTAGTTTGGGGAAGCTCAAAATGAGAGGGCCTTCCACCCCGGGTAGATTGGTTTAGGGCTAGAAGGGATACAGCTCAGCTACTGAACATGTGCACATACAAAGCGTCCTTTTTTGTGAGCTGCACCATAGTTATTGTTTTTATAGGTGTGGATTAGGTCAATGAGTCAATGCAAATTTGGGGTTGGAGATGTTAATAAAACACAACAGATCGGACTCTGTGGATGTACAAGACATTAAATGAAGCAATCAAAAGCTCCGTGTTGTTCAGCGCATTAGGAGCTGGAGCAGGACACATGTTCGTTTGGTATTTTTGGTTTTGTTTTTTAACCTAACTCATTAAACCAGAACATGTTTTATTCTTGGTACCTGAGCAGCATGTCTTCATCTCTCCAGTTTTCCTGGCTGGAAAGCACGTCGTCCTGGAAGGGGGGAATACTCAGGAGGCACTGCAGGACTGAGTTCATGTAGCACGTGTTGCCTAAATTGGGAAGACTGCGAGGAAAAAAATGAACATTTTAGTTAGATGACTACTAAAAACAGTCTAAAGGCTTTGGACTAAAGCATCTGCTAAATCAGTGATCCTCAACCACCGGTCCGTTGATCAATTGGTAATGGGCCGCACTAGAAATCATCAATTATGTCCGTTTTATTGATTATCTGAGTCTGAAGGATCTTTTATTTAGAAAAATGACCTTATTCTCTCGGTTATATCCAAATTTAACCCACAAGCAGCAAAAGGAGTAAGAAACAGACGTCTTTGGAAAGTTTCTGTGCAAAGAGGAAAAGGTCCAGTGAAGGACCCACAAACTGCCAAGAAACAGATCTGCAACCCATTTGTCAACAAATCAGGTCAATCCAGCATGTCTGTGCGAGAAGATCAACTGCTGGAGGTCGCAAATGACGGCGGCCTTTTAGGGGTCGTTCACATATCGTGTCTTTTCTAGAGTCTGTCATTATAAAATGAGTGAAAAGTGTCTTTACCCCAAAGGAGAGTGTTCTTCATGCTCATCAGGTTCAATCTCCAGGTCAGTCTTCAGTTCTGAAGCCCAATACTCTCTGAACATGGCCTCTACGTCTGGAAGCCTAAAGACACATCATACAAACAAGTTAACTAACATACTATACTATACTATACTATACTATACTATACTATACTACACTATAATATACTATAATATAATATAATACAATACCCAGGTTGTCCACAGGATGTTGGAGGTCGATAAAGATCATAAATACATGTGATATCTGTAAAACAGAGAGATAAATGATAGAGTTTAGTCATTAAATCACACACAGTATCCTGCACTTCTTAAAGAAAAGCAGCTGATCTTATAAAGCAGTGCTGCATATCAGCTGTGTTGAAATGGTTTCTGACACAGACTGCATTTGAAATCCTTCAATAACTGTAATAATGAACAAGTGTGACAGATTTCTGTCATTAGATTAGACTGCACACACACATATTAGGATGGTTATATCATGTGTTCTTCAGTTTTTGTGGTTTGTCTGTGATTTCTCTTACCTGTATAAAGTTCAGCGAGTATTCAAATAGTAAAAGTAATTGTTAACTAATTCATGCCTACAACATGTTAATTCATACTAGCATCAAGCTAACAACATGCTAAGTCAAGCTAGAATCATGCTACTAACATGCCAATTCATACTGGAATCCTGCTAACAACATGCTATCTCATGTTTGAATTATGCTAATAACATGCTCATCCATGTTAGAATTCTAATAACATGCTAACCCGTACTGAAAACATGCTAACAACATGCTAATCCATACTGGAAACATGCTAACAACATACTAATTCATGCTAGAATCATGCTAACAACATGCTAATTCAAGCTAGAATTATGCTAACAACATGCTAATTCATGTTGGAATCATGCTAACAACATGCTAATTTAAGCTAGAATCATGCTAACAACATCATAGCTTGAAATTATCATTCATCATGCTAATGAATTAGCATGTTGTTAGCATGATTCTAGCATGAATTTTTTCATGAATTACTTTTTTAAAATAAAAAGTCTTAAAATGTAAACAACTTATATAAAACATCCCATAATGTAAATAAGTTGTCATTTAATAAGAATATGTCAATAACTCAATTTTGACAAAAATGTCAGACAGAACCTTATAATTCTAATGTGACAACATGCTAATCCATACTGGAAACATGCTAACAATATGCTAATCCATATTGGAAACATGCTAACAACAAGCTATTGTTATAGACCATTTTGAGGGATGTAAACAATAGCAATGGTCCCAGTGTATTTCCTGTTTTACATTTTTAATTTCTGTAGCTTCGAGAATCCAAAAAGAGCCACATATTGATCAATAATGTTACGACAGCTGTTTCAACATGAAGTTATGATGGAATTGCCGCTTGTTATAGTTATGAAATAGTTTGATAACAAGCAGGAAATGTTCACGGGCCAATGACATGACCACATTGAAGCGGTCTAAATCATGCAATATTCATTTGTTTGTGATTTGCCTGATTTGGTCTGTGATTTGTCTTTACCTGCATCAAGTTCAGTCGGCATCTCTTGTAATTCTGAACATTGGTTGATTTCAGATATGGTGGGGAGGTCTTCAAGTACAGCTGTGGATAAAATTACAGCTGTGGATAATAAACAGAGTCATTTAGTTTCTATTAAGGGCATAAATGTGTAGAACTTTTTAGACAGACTCAAACTCAGAAACTGAGCTGAATTATTAATATTCTCCAACCTTCATCTGCTTCTTTCTGCTGGCCTGCAGGCAGATCAATCTCTGGATGATGTTCGGATGATCTGTGGACTGCAGCTGAGAACGAAGCATCAGTTTTCCTGTCGCTGACGAAGGACGGATCCTCCTCCTCAGACGACAAACACACACACGGCATCAAAATTGATAGGATTTTGCCAAAAACACGGCGCATAGATGGAAATCTGCGCTTTCGGGAGGATGGAGAGGGGAGTTTGCCATGATCTCCAGGACCTGAAAAGGAAGAATCCTCCAGATCTACCGAAGACGGAAACATCACCCTCATCACTTTCCTGATCTCCCTTTTGCTCTTCAAAGACATTTTCTCTGCTTGCTGAATGTCACGATCCATATGCTAGAGATAAACACAACTCAGCATTAGCACTTGTGCATTAATAATTATGATTCACTCATGTTGTCACAATGGTTGAATTTCAAATGTGTCTTCTTCATTAGTAGTCATCTCGATCATAAGTGGGGATTTTGTGACTAAATGAGTCAATATGTTTAATATTTCACTTTTGTTTCCACACCAAATTATATTTGCAAACGTCTTAAGTGAGTTTTTCCTTAAAGCAATCAAAATAATCTGCCAATGGGGGGAGCTAAATAATATTGTTTCCCTTAGCCCACTGGCAGATTATTTTGACTGTTTTATAGGAAAACTCTCTTAATTTTGGCAGATTATTTCTGAAAACAAGACCATGTGTTTTGATTGTCTAGAAAATGCTTCTTGATTTAAGACTTTTTATATATTTAAACTAGAAACAAGACAAAAATGTAAACAAGAAAAGCATTTGTGCAGTAATCTTCAAACTCAGTTACACTTAAGGAGCTTAAAATACGTTTGTTTTCTTGGCATGTACAAATATGTGTCGATTTTATTACATATATCATGACAAATGTATACAAATAAGCGCACTTTGAGCACTTTTAGTATTATTTACAGAAGTCATTTACTATTAATACACAATAAAGTATTAAATATTGACATTTAAACACATATGTTGTGTGATTTGATAGTATTTCAAACTCCGAGTGAGTTATCTCGAATATAATTAATAAATCAGATACTAATTGTGATTATTTATCCAAACAGTGTGACAAATATCTTATTTTCTTCGGGGAAATTAAACATTTTATGAGTTTTGTTGTAAAACTTGAGAGTCAGAGTGCGTTTCCCTTACCTTAGCAGGTGATGAAGTGTTCTGAGGCGGTCGAGCTGCAGCGCGCGCTTTTTGGAATTGTAGAACGCGTTCGATTTTTAGAATGCGTTACGTCACAGCGTCTCGCCGTCTCGTTTAATATGAACTATGAACTTAAACACTGGAGTTACAAGACTTACGCTTTTGCCACAGTGTCTCATAACTGGCAAACTTCCTGTAGCTTTGGCCGATTATAACAAACAAGCATGGCTTTTCTGGTCACTGTTGTACAAACACCGTGTTCCCCCAAGCAGCTCAAATAAAAATAAAAACACTATAGTAACTTAGAGTAAATACTGTTTCTGAAGCATACTATAGTAAAACACTTGAAATAATCTGTTGTGGTAATTCTACAGATGCTAGATATAGTTTAGGCTAACAAAACAACTATAAAAATAAAAAAACTAATGACTTAATACTAGAGTTTTGGACAAATAGGGTATGTTATATTACTATACACCATAGTTCACTATAACTAAAGTGTACTACAGTACAGATTATCTGTTTACTATAGTTAATACTGCAGTACGATGTAGCATTCATTAACAAAGTGTTGCAAATACTACAATATATAGTATTATACACTTTACTACAGTGTTTTTAAAAAAATACTACAGTAATTACAATAATTTACTGTGGTATTTTCCTGTGGGTGATATTATTCATAATAGAAACATGGAGAATTGGTCATTATACATTTATTATTCTTTTTTTGACACAACATGGCTTTCCTGTAAACATTTTTATCAAATTAAGGCTATTCCCAGCGGCATAATAATGTGAATAATAAAATTAATCAAATTCTCAGATGTAAACACCAATAAAGCAATCCAGGTTTTTGTAAACAGACTTTTTTGACAAACATTTTAATGACAGTTTTAGATGTTACAATATACATTAAAATAAAATAACAGATTTTATTCTGTAAATGCTACTGTTAGCAGACAGATTCACAGTGTTTGTGATGAATAAAGTAATTTACTAGATCATTAAGATGTAATACTATAAAAACCGACCAGCAGATGACAGATGACGTCTGTCTTTTTATTTTACACAGTTTAAATAATTCTTCTAGCACTGTAATAAAATATCTTAAATAGACAGAAGCTCAAATAAGTTATTGGAGCACAGACATTACATATCCAATGGTCTTGAGTGAGAATACACAGGTATTAGTGCCTGATCCAGACCTCTACATTTGTCTTGATTCTCCTTCAGAGCTGCATCTGTCTCAACATGAGATTAAAGACATGTTTGCACAACAATGATGTTCAAAAATAAAAACACTCTTTGGCATTTTTGAAAAGTTGTGTGTGTATATGAGGCAGCTGTATTGTCCACTCCAGGCCAGCAGATGGTGATGTTGCTCAGTATCTGAACACTTTTTCTTCTGTATATGGTATTTTCCTAATAACATAAACAAATTTAAAGCATGTTGTCCTCAACAATTCAAGAATAAAACAATCAAATATCAGAATAAAACTTAAAATAAACAAATCTATCTTACACTTTTATTGTTAATAATCAATTTCAAATCTTCCCAAATATTCTTGAGTAAAAACAATGAAAAAAGATGCAAAATGGTTTCTTTTTCTTGACCACTAAATTCACACATATATCAAATATTAAGTTTGAATAAATCTAAAAGTATTTTGTAAGACACTTCACTAACACTTTATTGTTGATGGTCCATTTGAGGATTAGTAGATTTGTTGATGCTGCTCCCTCAACAGACATTTAACTGACTATAAGAAACTTAGCAAGTACATTTACACTTACAATAACCCCAACCCCAACTAGGCATGGGCCAGTATATGATTCTGACGTTATGATAACCTTGGATAAAAATATCACGGTTTACGGTATTGCGATTACTGCTCTAAAATATACTCTTTTTAAATGTCTGGGTAAAAGAAAAAGCTTTTGTAAACAATACATTTTATTTTTTTAAAAGATTTATAATATTTTGGAGGAGTAAACATGTCAGGCTGAATAATTCAAATGAATGACTGACTTCTGCTCTCTTCATTAGTTTCAAAAACACAGATTTCATTAAAATTTAAAACAGCATCTTTAGATATTTTTTTTTGCTCGAGGTACTGTTGTCCTAAAAAAACAAACAAAAAACGTAAAAAAAAAAATCTTACACATACCTTAGGGATGGTATTACAGAAAATTTTGGCGGTTTTAAAACCTTGACTTTTCCAAACCGCGGTATACCTTGAAAACGGTTATCGTCCCATGCCCAACTCCAACCTGACAGTCTACTTATAATCTAATGAGAGTTAGTTGGCATGTAGATGCAATGCAACTTAAATTCAACAAACAGACCATCAAAATAAAGTGTGACCGACACTTCTTTAATGTTGTTATTCATGAAAACTTATCTGTCAACTTCCAAGCTTTAACCCAAGAAATATATGGAGTCAGAGAAATCTCAAAAGAAATTCACGCAAAAGACACGATGTACACATGCGTAGCCTAATTCACGTGCATAAAACTAAATTCACGTGCGTAAAATATTTATTTATATTCACAAAAACAATTCACGTGCTCAAATTAAAAATACATATTCATAAAATACGTTTCACAAATGCAAAACCCCATTTGCAAGTGTATAAGAGTGTACAAAAACTTTTGAATGTTTAAAACTTGTGAGTTCATCCTGAAAGAGAATGTGCAAATCCTCTTTCACGTACGACTCCCCCTGGATACGTGTGTGTGTATTTTTGAGACTGTCCTGGCAGAAGCAAGCAACTCGTAACCTTTCAGCCAATCAGATGAGACCTGTATTCAATATCACCTACTCTGCACTCCTTTTGCGCAGACGGTTTCTCTCCAGCATGGCGAACGGAGAAAGAGATGCACAGGCTTCAACCCAGAACTATTAAATCCCCTGACTATCATTGACTAAAAACTTAATTTACATTATATCTAATGAAAGTAAACTGGCTGTTGTTGTGCCGTAGTACGGAGACCCGGAAGGGATGTGATGGTGGAACAAAAAACTGAGTGGGAGAAAAAAAAAACAATGATAGGAAAATATATATTTTTATGTTTTTGCGTTCCCTCGCAAAGATCGCGTTCCCTCGCAAAACTGTTTTTCCACAAACACTTCCCTTAAGTGAATTCATAGATGTCAACCCTCCCGTTTTTGCCTGGATTATCCCGTATTTTACTACTCTGTCCTGCTATCATCATATCATTCATCAGCGAATGCATGTATGAGCCAACGACTGGTATAAGCGCTGACTGACTGAAGCGCTCCGTATGATAAACTGATCCCAGATCAGCTTCACACCAAAGTGACACCTCTGTTATCAAACAAGAGCAGCAAATTAATCTCTCGTTTTTTATTTGATTACAGTGGTGTAACTGTATAATGCACAGATCTATAATGAAAGTATTCCATTACTTTCGTAACTGTTTGTGCATTAGTTTGTCATTAGGTGTGTTAAAATAAAACACGCAGGACAGACATGTTTACAAATTATTAAGAGTATTTGTCTTGTTTAAACATACACCCGAATATCCCAAAATGCCCTGCACTTTATCACACGGAGCGCTTCTGTCAGTCAGCGCTTATACCAGTCATTGGCTCATACATGCATTTGTAACCTCCCAATCTTTAAAGGGGTTATTCAAACACAAAACACAAGTTCTTTACTGGACAAAATAATGTATTTATTTTGGGCCACAATAACCAAGCAAAAATATCAAACCCAATTCACTTAAATATTGGTTTCACTTTTATTTTATACAATAATCTCAAATATTAAAATTCCACAGAAGGGGAGCAGCAGATAGGGAATAAAATGTTCACAGAGTTCATAGTGTATAAATTATTAGCAAACTGCATTGACATGATTAGAGCAAATGAAATAACCACTAGGCATTCAACAAGGGGGTATCAACCGTAATTGTGCAATACATAATTTCACATCAACCCAAAGTTATAATACACCACACAATAAATCTCAGAAGTATAAATGCATAAATAACACCAATAAATAAACACCACACAGCAATCAAACCGTAAGCTACCATCAATACCACTCCAGCTAAATATCAAGCCGTCGTCATTCAACATTTCATGTGTAGAGCGTGATAATGACCTGCGCTCACCCTCGTCACACACACACACACACACACACACACACACACACACACACACACACACACACACACACACACACACACAGACACAGACAGACAGAGTACAAGCGCCGGGAGAAACCAAACTGACTCAACCTCCCGGCGAACAAAATGCGTACACAATATTGACCACGCAACACTTAAACACTGTGCTGCTGGCCCGCTTACCCGCTACCGGACGTGGGATACAGCGGTGGGAAAGTCGACAGCGGCCGCCACACTTTTTGTCCGGGGAAACCCCAGTACTATCAATTATCCCTCCCCGTCATTCGCTCGCGCACAACAATATCCTGCCCACGTCCCGACACGGTAGCCTTGGCAAGAGACTCAGCAGCACCTGCAATCAAACACAAAATCCCCCCATGACAAAGAAAACACATCCCTTTAAAGACTTTGGCTCATTGCAAATTGAACTCAGCTGTTGATCTCCTTGAAACGTCATAGACGCAAATGACGCCTGTACGCACCATCCTGATTTGGGGAGCACCGCTTACATCCACCCCCCCTACTCAAAATGTGTCCACACATATCCACTTAAATTCTGTAACGCTGAGGCAACAGGCCCTTGGTAGCCCGCGCGGACCGCCTCAAACCCTCAACGGATACGTCAGGTGGGCTAGAGAGTCCTTCTCTCTGTATAGTCTGATTAGTTGTTTCAGCAGTGTCCATAACATGAACAGTCCTTTCATTGTCCCGTACAGGTGCAGGCAAATCTGTAAGACAGCCCCCCACCCAAGGATACATACACCAGTTACTGTTCAGTGGATTAACCTGAAGAGCAGGAGCTTGAGCCCCTACTTCATGCTCTGAATGTGAGGTTACCTCAAATCTACAGGGACTTAACATATTGCGGTGCAACACCCTCTCATCACAATTACCCCCTTCCTTCTTTACAACATAAACTGGCATGTCAAGATTAGGTTGAGATATAACCACATATGTATTCCTCTCCCACCTATCTTCCAATTTACCTTTCCCTCTGGCCCTCTTATTAAGAACCATTACCCTCTGTCCTATTAGCAAAGGTTCCCCTCTTACCCTACGATCAAACCCCTTCTTTTGATGAAGTTGAGCCTTCTGGACCTGTTTTCTCGCTTGACTATAGGCAGTTAACAATCTTTTATGGTGATGATGCACCCAGCTGCCAACTGTTCCTGAAAACCCATCTCCCCGACCCAACATAATGTCCATGGGCAACTTAGCATATCGTCCAAACATCAAAAAGTAAGGGGCATATCCTGTAGATGGGTGGGGGGTATTATTGTAGGCCTGTACCATCTCTGCTACATGTTGGTCCCAATCTTCCTTCTGGTCATCCCTTAATGTACCCAGCATACTCAACAATGTCCGATTAAAGCGTTCACATTGTCCATTCCCTGCGGGGTGATAGGGTGTCGTATGGGACTTTCGGATGTCATATAATCCACATAGTTCTTTTATGACTCTGGATTCAAAATTTGGACCCTGATCAGAATGCAACTGATCAAATCCCCCGAATTGCTGAATGAAATGTTCCCATAGTGCCCTTGCAGTGGTCACTGCTGTTTGATCCAATGTTGGCACTGCCACAGCATAACAAGTGAAATGGTCCATCATAACTAAAATGTTACACCTTCCACTACGCGCAGGCTCCAGTGACAGGAAGTCCACAGACACAATCTGTAATGGATATTCCGAATGTATGGATACAAGAGGGGCACTCACTTTATTAGCTGGGGTCTTATGCAGATTACATCGAACACATTTAAGACACCACTTCTCCACTCCTTGTGTCATTCCCGGCCAAAAGAAACGGCGACGAGCCAAGCCGAGAGTTTTTTCCACTCCAAGGTGTCCTGCATGATCGTGCACCCATTCCAAGACTTGGTTCTGCAAACTCTGAGGCACCAGAACTTGTTTCAGTTTGTCAAATGTCTTTGGATCACATACCTCACGGCACAACAATCCTCGATCTGTGCCCAGACGACCCCACTGTCGCAGCACCACTTGAGTAGGTCGATCCTCTGCTGCTCGTTCTCTTGGTCCAGGGCCTCTTCCTCTATCCATATACATCCACAATCGAGACAACACTGGATCCGCCCGCTGTGCCCTCACCCAGTCATTCAACAAACTAGGTCCGACTCGCTCTTCCTGGGTCGACTGTGGCTCTCGTTCTTTGTTCCGTCCTTCCTCCTGATCCTTGACTTCTGGAACAAAGGCATGGACACAGGCATGAACCACTTCAGATGTTACATATCCCAGCTCACCACATGGCACTGCTTCATCCTCTATAGGCTGGGCATCTATCTCTTTCCCAGGCCATCTTGAGAGGGCATCAGCGTTTCCATTTGTCCGTCCTGGTCTGTAGCGCACATCAAACTGAAATCCAGCCAATTGAGCCATCCATCGTTGCTCCACTGCCCCCAGCATAGCCGTATTCAGGTGAGCCAGCGGATTATTATCTGTGAACACAGTAAAGGGAGACACAGCAAGATAGTCCCTGAACTTTTCCACTATAGCCCATTTTAAAGCCAGCAGTTCTAATTTAAATGAGCTATAGTTTTTATCGTTCCTTTCTGTAGGGCGTAGGCTTCTGCTTGCATAAGCAATTACTCTCTCCTTCCCTTCTTGAACCTGTGCAAGCACTGCTCCCAAACCCGTCTGGCAGGCGTCCGTATACAGCACAAATGGCAGCTGAAAATCAGCATATGCTAATATGGGTGCTTGCAGGAGGCTCTCCTTTAATTTCTTGAAGGCACTTTCCTGTATCTCCCCCCATGCCCAACGTTCTGCTTTACCTGCAGCTGGTCGAGTTCGTCGTTTGGATGTCCCCCATAACATTAAATTCAGTGGTGCTGCAATCTTTGCAAAATCTTTTATAAAACGTCTATAGTACCCTGCTAGGCCCAAAAAGGCCCGAAGCTGGGTAATGTTCTGAGGAGCCGCCCATGTCTCCACGGCTTTCAACTTCTCTGGGTCTGGTGACACCCCTCCTTCTGCAATCACATGGCCCAAATAATGCACTTTGCTCTGAAAAAGTGAACACTTAGTTGGTTTTACCTTCAGGCCAAAGTCCCCAAGACGATTAAAAACCAAGTCCAGATGGTCAATGTGGGCCTCAAAAGAGGAGGAGAAAATTATTATATCATCCAGGTAAAGCAACAAAGTTTCAAAATTTTGATCCCCAAGACAGCTTTCAACCAGCCTTTGAAAAGTTCCTGGAGCATTGCATAACCCCATTGGCATCCGATTAAATTCATATAGCCCCATTGGGGTCACAAAAGCAGTCTTCTCTTTGTCAGCTGGGTGCACCCCCACTTGCCAATACCCATGTGCTAAATCCAAGGTTGAAAACACTCTAGATTTTTTCAATGAAGCCAGTGATTCCTCAATTCTAGGCAAAGGATATGAATCTTTATGAGTAACACCATTCAAACGCCTGTAGTCTACGCAGAAACGAAGGGTGCCGTCCTTCTTTCTGACAAGCACTACAGGTGCAGCCCAGGGGCTATAGCTCTCCCCAATAATACCGTTCTCAAGCATGTTATTTAAAAGCCCTTTTACTTCCTGATACAATTTTGGTGGAATCCTATTGTAGCGTTCTCTAATTGGGGCTGCATTACTTGTTGGTATTACATGCAAGACTCTATCCGTAAACCCATAATCCTCCTCATATTCTGAGAAAACCTTCTGATGTTTAGCCAGCAAACCAGAAATCATCTCCTGTTGTTTTATACTAAACTGCTGTGGATCCAAGGGTACAGCCACAGGCCATGGCATCTGCACTTGTTCTTCATCCTGCACTCTATTTTGTCTCACCCCTACCTCTACAGTGTCATCACCTAATGATCTTAGTTCCACATTTCCTTGCAGCCTAGGGGAACACAACTCCACATCTGAAAGCAGTCCAATCCGGCAGCGTTGGGAAAGGGTCACAGACACTGGGGACAGATTAAGAATTCTAACCATAACCCTTCCCTTTGAAACTGTACTCAATGATCGAGCTACCATTAACTGCCCTGGCAATACATCTTGACATGGTTCTACCAAGCCCACATAATCCCTTTTATCAGGCCGCACACGTGCGCATGCCTCAATCACCATCTCTGACTGTGCGGGTATTATTTTTTTCCTTCCCTGAGGCCAGTAAATAGAACTGATCTGTCCTGACTCATCCGCAAAATTTAACAAATCTTCACACACAGAAAACATCTGGCGCCATACTTTAACTTGTACTTCACTTTCTGAGCCTAGGTAATCATTTCCAGTCTTTGTCATTAAAAATTCTCTACATTCTTTAATTACATTCATGCCAATCAACCCTGGATATGATGATCCGTTTGAATCTTTGACAATAAGCACTCCCCTTTTTGGTATGACCTTGCCACAAATACTTAAATCCACCTCAATATAGCCAATATATGGAATAACTAACCCATTAGCAGCAACTAGGTTAAACTTTTGAATGGGTGGATACACTGTTGGCCTTCCTGTCTCGAAATGTTTCTTAAAATAACTTTCAGTCAATGTGGTTACCTGTGAGCCGGTGTCAATCAAGCAAGATGTTTTAACTCCTTGTATTTCTACTTTCACCACTGGGCATTGTCCTATTAAATGATCTTTCTTCTCTAATTGGCCACTACTTGATATACCCACCGTTTGGGCCTGCACAGTGGGCTCTATCAGTTTAAAGGCCCTTGCGGTCCTTCTACAGCCCTACAACGTCTTTCAATATGACCAACTTGTTTACAACGCCGACAGATAGGTCTTCCCTGATGGTCGAATTGATCAGAACTTCTTCGACCCCCCCTCAACTCATACCTAGGTCTTACACCCTCACTATTAGGCCACAAATTATGTACTCCTTCACGGACTTCACTCATCATTCCAGCTACCATTTCCTTTATTTCTCCTTTCAACTGCAAAAATACCTCCTGTTTAATTTCCTCCACCAATTTAGTTGTATCTAGAGTTGGTTTCATTTGTACTGTTGCAGCCACTGCTTGCCTTACCTCTCCAAACGCATCTGCTTGTAGAATGGCTTCTCGTTTAATTTCAACAAAAGTAATATCTGACGATGCTCTTACCATCCCCTGAAGTTCCCTCCGTAGTCCAGCATCAAAAAGTCCCAAAATAAACTGATCCCGTAAAACATTGCCTCCAGTAGTGTGATCTCCCCTACTCTCCAACCGATTACTTAATTCCTGAAGTGCTAAAGCAAACTGTCTCACACTCTCATCTGTCCTTTGTTTACGAGTAAAAAATTGGGAACGAAGGGTTGCAAGAGGGACTGTATCTCCATAATTATTTTTCAAAAATGTCAATATCTGTCCTGATGTTACACGCTCTACTATCGGCAAAGCTAACACTTCTCTCTTTGCTTCCCCATCTAAATTACTTATTAAAGCTGAAACTTTTTGAGCCTCTGAAAAAGGGTACATATTAAACATTGATTTCTGCATATTATGCCAATCCTGAAAATTATTCTCCTGTGACGTTTGCTCTCCACTAAATTTTTGACACCACGGTGTCCCCATCATCAAAAGGAAACATAAGCATGGCTTGATTCTGGGCTATATTAGGAGAGCTATCTGCCCCCTGCTGCTGCTCACCAGATGTGGAAGGTGACTGGTCTAACTGTTGTGTGGTTGACATTTTCCTGGTTATTGCCCAAAGTCCAGACTGCCAAAACTACGCCAAGTTGTAACCTCCCAATCTTTAAAGGGGTTATTCAAACACAAAACACAAGTTCTTTACTGGACAAAATAATGTATTTATTTTGGGCCACAATAACCAAGCAAAAATATCAAACCCAATTCACTTAAATATTGGTTTCACTTTTATTTTATACAATTATCTCAAATATTAAAATTCCACAGAAGGGGAGCAGCAGATAGGGAATAAAATGTTCACAGAGTTCATAGTGTATAAATTATTAGCAAACTGCATTGACATGATTAGAGCAAATGAAATAACCACTAGGCATTCAACAAGGGGGTATCAACCGTAATTGTGCAATACATAATTTCACATCAACCCAAAGTTATAATACACCACACAATAAATCTCAGAAGTATAAATGCATAAATAACACCAATAAATAAACACCACACAGCAATCAAACCGTAAGCTACCATCAATACCACTCCAGCTAAATATCAAGCCGTCGTCATTCAACATTTCATGTGTAGAGCGTGATAATGACCTGCGCTCACCCTCGTCACACACACACACACACACACACACACACACACACACACACACACACACACACACACACACACACACACACACACACACACACACACACAGACAGACACAGACAGACAGAGTACAAGCGCCGGGAGAAACCAAACTGACTCAACCTCCCGGCGAACAAAATGCGTACACAATATTGACCACGCAACACTTAAACACTGTGCTGCTGGCCCGCTTACCCGCTACCGGACGTGGGATACAGCGGTGGGAAAGTCGACAGCGGCCGCCACACTTTTTGTCCGGGGAAACCCCAGTACTATCAATTATCCCTCCCCGTCATTCGCTCGCGCACAACAATATCCTGCCCACGTCCCGACACGGTAGCCTTGGCAAGAGACTCAGCAGCACCTGCAATCAAACACAAAATCCCCCCATGACAAAGAAAACACATCCCTTTAAAGACTTTGGCTCATTGCAAATTGAACTCAGCTGTTGATCTCCTTGAAACGTCATAGACGCAAATGACGCCTGTACGCACCATCCTGATTTGGGGAGCACCGCTTACACATTCGCTGATTCAGAGGATGCATATGAAGGGTGATGATCGACGCACAGCTTTAATGGAAAGAAAGTGAATGAAGACATTTTTATATTCATTTCAGCGTGTTTTCAAGATTAAAAATACATGAGAAATATGGGAAAATACTGAATGATATGATGATAGCAGGATAGAATTGTAAAATACGGGATAATCCAGGCAAAAACGGGAGGGTTGACATGTATGAAGTGAGCAGGAAGTGTTTGTGGAAAAACAGTTTTGCGATGGAACGCAAAACATCTTTGCGTTCCCTCACAAAACAACGCAAGAACTTAAAAAGATATATATTTTCCTATCACTGTCTTTTTTTCTCCAACCCATTTTTTTTTCTCCCACTCAGCTTTTTTCCACCATCACGTATAAATATAAATAAATAAATATAAATATCTAATATGACCATAGTAAAAAAACACTGTATTTTCCATGATTTTGGCGTGTTATTATTAAAATATGAAACGGTATATGATATGAAAAGCGAGCACAGTGGTACATTAGGACATGTAGAACAATAATCTGGTGGAGTTGGCAGAAAACAATTTGATTTTATTTTTTTATGAGTTTTCTAAAATGACTCTTCAGTAAAAACACTGTGTTTTTCATGATTTTAGCGTGCTATTCAAATATGAAACAGTAATATGATATGAAAAGTGAGCACAGTGGTAACAATTGTACAACAACATTTTTTTAAATATTTAGCAACATTCCACAGGAAAATATTTACCGAAAAACACAAATAAACCAATAAAACAATCATAATAGTACAGTAAGCACCTAAATAGTAGGTTGTAAATATGAAAACGAATGTGAATAGTTATGACAGCCGGGTAATGACTTTTAAATGCTATTAATTTTGTTGTTAAAGTCGCAAATAAAACACAATTACAGCAAAACAAAGAAAAAATAGCATAGCCTACATGCAAAGTCATGATTTTTATATATCCAAACATGAATAAAAGTGACCATTTATGACTATTTCTCATTTGAATTCATACGCGAATAAAAGTGAAACAAGATTAAAACTGCAGCGCCTTAAACACACGCGTCTTTAATCTACCGCGCAACACTGAGTAGACGCGCACTGCAATTTGAAGCACAGATAGCGTGATGCGACTGTATTGGAGGGAAGGTTATCAGAGCAGTGATCAGCCCGATTTAAAATCATGAACAGCATCAAACATGTTTGAAATGATCCGAGAGGCTCCGATTTGTGTTGAAAAAGATCCCGAAAAGTATTAATATTATATTTATATTCTAGATATTACTAAAGCACAACAACAGCCAGTTTACTTTCATTAGATATAATGTAAATTAAGTTTTTAGTCAATGATAGTCAGGGGATTTAATAGTTCTGGGTTGAAGCCTGTGCATCTCTTTCTCCGTTCGCCATGCTGGAGAGAAACCGTCTGCGCAAAAGGAGCGCAGAGTCGGTGATATTGAATACAGGTCTCATCTGATTGGCTGAAAGGTTACGAGTTGCTTGCTTCTGCCAGGACAGTCTCAAAAATACACACACACGTATCCAGGGGGAGTCGTACGTGAAAGAGGATTTGCACATTTGCACATTTACATTGCACAATATTGTCAATGTAAATGTTTTCACGAGGATTATCTGCTAATCCCTTCTGAAATACATTTGTTAAAGCAAAACCCTTTTGGAAACAATAGTGAATTCTCTTGGTTTAACTGTTTTTTGAAGAAATTCAGTATAAGAAAACAAATCTCCATGAGGATTAATGAACTGCCTCACTAAAAATACCATTATTGAACCAATTCTGATCAAATAAAGATTTGTTTTTTAAATAAAACATCCCTGTTATTCCAAATGTAATAACTGTGGGGTTAAAATTGTGTTTATATACCAATTTCCATAATAGCAGGGCTTGTCTGTGAAACTGGCCAATTGAACTGGAATTTTGTCAACAGAAAAATTACATTTGAACAAAAAGTCTTTGCCTCCAGAGTTTTGAATATATAATTAGGAAATACATTAAAGTAATCGTCTCTATTCTTCATAAATTCAATCAAAACATGTCATTAAAAGCACAAACACAATCCTGCCATCAATGTTTTCACTCATTTATTATCTTGTATGTGCTTAACATGAAATAATCAGAACCCTGACCAAATATTGCAGTTAGGACATTCACATTATAACATAGAAACTAATTATAAATACTAATAATCAATAATAAAACAATAAAAACAATAAAGATATACATTAACAACATTAGAAATGAGAAGTTTAAAAAATTATTACTTCTAGCTGCTTTTTCCACTTGCAAGTCCTTTAGTCATTTCATAATCAATTAAAGCAGCTTTGAAATGGGAGACACTGAGCATTCTTCCTGTCCACTTATATTTGCTTTGTTTCTCTAACGTTTAGTGTTTACATCATGGGTGACCAACCCTGTTACTGGCGATCGACCTTCCTGCAGATTTCAGCTCCAACCCTGATCAAACACACCTGAACCAATTATTTAGAACCTGAGGAGCGCTTGATAATCACAGGCAGGTGTGTTTGATATGGGCTGCAACTGAAAACTGCAGGAAGGTCGATCTCCAGGAATAGGGTTGAGCACCCCTGGTTTACATGATGCATCAATAAGCAGCCATATTGGAGGCAGAGAATGTAAATTAATCAGTTATGCTGGTGTTTTTGGGCTGTACTGATCAGTCGAACTGGAAAAAACATATATTAGTGTATTAAGTTGTACATCAATCGTGCAATCCATGCTGTTGTTTACATCCGAGTGTCTCCAGATGCTCAGCAAGCAGGTAACTGAACAAACTGTGAGGGAAGTAGAAACCCCGTATAGACTAAACACACAAAACTCATCCACACGATGTCACCATCACAGTGGCTCAGTGGTTAGCACTGTCACCTCACAGCAGGAAGGTCGCTGGTTCGAGCGCCGGCTGGGTCAGTTGGCATTTCTGTGTGGAGTTTGCATGTTCTCTCCGTGTTGGCGTGGGTTTCCTCTACGGTGCTCCGGTTTCCCCCACAGTCCAAACACATGTGCTATAGGTGAATTGAATAAGCTAAATTGCCCGTAGTGTATGAGTGTGAATGAGCGTGTATGGATGTTTCCCAGTACTGGGGTGCAGCTGGAAAGGCCTTCGCTGTGTAAAACATGTGCTGGATACGTTGGCAGTTTATAATTAACACAGAGATTACAAACAGCAGAGTTTTCTAAAAGTTCACTCTGAATCTTGTGTTCAAAAGTTCTCTTCAGGCCCTCATTTTAGTGTAAATGTCCTGACAAAATGCATAAAAGCTGGGAAAACATTCTTGATCGTTTTTACTTCATAACAACTTCAAAACTATCTAAGACAGGGCTATTCAATTAGTTTGTCATGGGGCAAGTTCATGAAAAGCATTCCAAATGAGGGGCTGGAGAGAGAAGATTTGCAACATGAGTGATAACACAACAGCAATATAAGAGCCCATATGCTGTATTTTTGCTTCTTAAGACACCCATGTTGGCTTTGTCTACATTAAAATGAAAATATATTGTATTTGAAACTACAACATCAGTGCATTGTACAATGTGGCTTTTTTATTTTTACACACACTCAAATGTTGTATTTCAGAGCACAACAGAAGCCGTGTATTGCTTTAGTAGGCTTCAAACACATTCAGACACATTCATATGTGATGTTTTGAACTGCATAACAATTACAGATGCAACAATTATAGAGTTTGGTTGTATGATTATATAGTCTGAGGAATAATCATGGTTTCACGGTTATCACGTCTAATGTAAATTTAAGCTTTATATTGGCTGAGTATTTAAATGAACTGTTGTTAACATCTGCATTCATAGATACATAATCATTTTAATAATCTGTAATAATTCATCTAACATATCTTTTGTTTATATTGCACTGAAAGCCACGCATAACCACTATGGCGTGAGATGTTTTCTACTCGGTGCGTCTAGAAGGTACGAACGCATCGCTCCGCTTGCGCACGCATATTGGCATATAATCTAATATTGGAAATAACGAACTTGCACGTGGAAAAGACGTGATATGTGAATGGCCCACTGCTATAGTTAATCCAATGTGCGTGCGTATTAGCCTCGGTGAATAAGCTCGAAACTTTAAACTAGCGCACAGGTGGCATAGCATTGTTTAGTTGCAGCAGATTCGTTCCGTGCAACAGAAAAGCAGCATTGAGAAGCCTTTACGATTAAGTGTCCAAATGTTTTCGGGTGCTCACTCCACTCGCTTAATGTCAGGGGACTCACGCTATGCGCAGCCTTTAACTGCAGCTCATGCTGTATTGAACAGACGCACGTCACTTCATAATTATAGCGGCTGTTTTTCGACTGAACTAAATTTATTTTTGATGTCTTGGTCACACTATTTGGAGGACTGGAACAAATTGCCTCGTGGGCCGCCAATTGAATAGCCCTGATCTAAAGGCTCTATTTTAACAAGCTAGGTGCAAAGTCTAAAGAGCTGGGCACAAAAGCAAAAGGTCGAGTCCGAATCCACTTGTGCTATTTTAAGGACAGAAAAATATGCTCAGCGCCCCGGCGCATTCTCTAACAGTGTTGTGATCATTTTCTTAATAAGTTATGGGTATTTTTCTGCTATTTCTGCTGAGAACTTTGTAAAAAATCTGCAGATTAATGCAGAATTATTTTGAGAGTATCATAACTAAAATCTTAATATATGAAATAAAAATGATACCTTTTTAACTTTTAATTAATATTTACAAAAGCAAATCCATCTAGATCCACTTATTTGGTAAACAAAGCAAGTCTCTTATATAATAAATCAACTAAATGACAGAAAATATGACTTTACAAACTGTATTGTAAATAAATCATATGAACACTTTCATATTAGTCAATATTATTACTCAAATTAATAAAAAAAATTGAACACATATAAATGTACACACATTTACACAAGTAAATAAATAGACTCAATAATGGGCTAAAAATCTGCAGAAAAATCTGTGTATTTCTGTCCGCTCAGATTCTGTGTGGGTCTAGTTCTGGGTGTGTTTTGAGCATAAGGTGCATTAAACCAATCAGAGTCTTATCTCTCATTCTCTTTAAGAGTCAGTTGTGTCACGCCGTGGTGCATTTGCTATTTACATGGTGACTTTGCAAGTGTAAAAACTGAAAGCTTTACAAGTGAGAAAACAGTTAAACAGAGCATCTGCAGCGGGAGGATAAAGAACAAGCCTCCTCCATTCAGCCTCGTTACTTTTACTCTTTACTTTACTCCTTTACTTTGGTGAAGTAAGGAAACGGTGGAAACTCCATCCACTGAAGACATCCATTAGTTTACATATTTAATTTAGTTTAAGCACAAAGATTTGTTTCAAAACTATTTCTAAATTCAGTTCTAATTTCCAGCAAAGGAATAAATGAATAATAACAAAGTCAAAAAACTGAGTTATATCCAAATATATCGACACATGTCTTGTTCTTGTGCCCCATATGGTGATGCAGACGTCTCCAAAACCCCACAGGTGGACAAATCTACACTTATTTTTATTAAAACAGATATAAATATGCATATAATAAATGATACTGCTAATATTAATATCATTATATACATGCAGATTGTCATGAATGAACTGAATAAAGCCCCCTGAGGTGAGGAAGGCATGGAGGCAGTGGTGTTTATATTTATGTAGAAAATAATAATGTTTGTAATATTTTAATCCTTTAATTCTTTTTCATTTATAAAGATATTTGTGTGTTGCTGCACATCCTGTGTGTATTAAGCAATGTGTAAGCGTTTGGACCTGCATAGGCGCACAACTGACACACTCGGTGCTGGACTCAAGACCTGCTTTCAGCTGGTCAATAGCACAGTCTATTTGAGAGGGGTCTGGCTGCAGACTTGGTGCAGATGCAATCTGAGCTGCATCAAATGCTTTTAAATGTGCTCACCTAACCCCACCCCTAACCCTACCCCTAACAGTGACGTCACTAGCTCCATTGAGTGCATCGTGTCTGACATTGCATCTCTGAGCGATGCAATCTCAGCGTGCATCATAAAGGCTGCATCCAGATACTATTGGTCTATTTTAGTTCCTCAAAATAGCAACGCACCAACAATGCGCCTTAACACACCTCCTTTCTAGACCAGCACACCCATGAGTCCACAAAGCGGTGCAGATGGATTTGCTATTAAAACAACGTGGGGCAAAACGGGAAAATTAGTGTTGCGCTGGTCTGAAAATAGTAACAAATCGTGTCAAACACGTCTTGTGCCTTATTGCACCGGGTGTATGATAGGGCCCTAAAAGAGATTGAACTTACCCATCATGATCATCATCAGAAGCTTCTTTTCTTCCTCCATAATTATGTTAAAGATCACTGAGTTACTGGAGAGCAGAGAGGGCGATTGGACACAATATTTTCTTCTGAAAGTCAATAATGGCTGAAACTGCTCCTGTGTTCCTCAAAGGTACATTTAATATGTTATTCTCATTTGGCACAATAAGCATTGCTGCATTCAAGACTTCCTAGAACATTTGAACTTACATTTGTTAAGTCATAATTATGGTGTCAGGAGCATTGAAGTCACTTTCGTGAACACAAGATGGCGCTGTAGCTTCTCTTGGTAAACTACAAGAAAACACAGCAGGGTCTGTTAACTCTGTTTATAAAACAATGGAGCGAACAAAACTAATCAATTTTAACATAACATACATTAAAAACAAACATTGCATGTCAAAACATGGAAAATTGAAGAATCAAAGAATAAAAATAAGAATAAAGTAAATTTTCCACTTGTGTAGTGACTTTGTGGTGGCGTTCATCTGTCAGGACTTGAACACACTATCAAGTCTTGAATTCATAGTAATGAGCTGATGAATTGAATCAGGTGTGTTTTCTTAGCGATGGGACGCACCAAGCCGACGCAAAACAGATTTCAATATCAAACGCTTTTATTGGCCCATGTTTAGTTTCATTATGAATCTTCACTTAGGCTAGGTCAGGTTCCCAAGTGTTTAAAACATGCTACTGTTCACCCAAAGTATTAACTCTGTAAAAAGTGTTCATTAAACTACTCAGCAGTAGTTAATAGTGATAATTAGTACTTAACCTAAAGTGTTACCATATTTCTTTTTCCTTTATTTAACCAGGTAAAAAAAAAGATCTCCTTTACAAGGGTGGCCTGGCCAAGAGGTCTACAACACAAATACAGACTGTAGCTGACGCTGATCTGTCAGCTTTTATTTTTTGGTTGTTTATTGTTTTTGTGTTTCATTATTTGGAAATGTATTGGTTTATGTTTGTTATAAATTTCCTTGTTTCCGGTTGGCTTGAGTTGGAGGTCACATGATCTGCCTTGATTGATATAACCTGCAAGAGTTTGTGTGGACAACATAGTGAGATCTCAATACGAGCACCTGTAAAATGCTCCTGCTTATTCTACTGCTGGTTATCAGGCCAACACGGTAAACGAAACGACATTGTTTGTATATTATTAGTTTATTTTTAAGTCCTTTGGATTGTGTTTGTGTAAAATATTTGGTTTGTTTGTTTATCCTTTAGTTTTCACGGTGTTCAATAAACTAAACACATGGACATCAGTATTTGGGAAGCGTGGACTGTTTTAATAACCGGCGGGTAGCTACACAGACCCTCCCCCGCCCCTCAAAATAAACCAATTTCCCAAGTTATTCAGTTATTAGAAAAATAGGCTACACAGACACGACAGCCTGCTGTGACTGAACTAAACTTGAACAACTCCAGCATGGGTAAACAGAGGACCTAATTGAGAGGGTCTGGTGAAACCAAAGTTTATTTCACAACTGAAAGTGGTAATGGAATTTAAATAAGTGAATCATGCTTCAGCTGGGTTGCAAAACTTAATTGTAAGAAACATTTCAGATCGTGGTGATGTTTTACTGACTGAAATTATGATGCTGACTACATAATTTTGGTATGTTGAGTCAAAACTTGACAAAATTCAGTTCACATTAAAGATCTGAACTTCCAATACTGTGTGTCTAACCTCAGTAGCAGCCTTGCACACATATTTTACTTAAGGCTGCTATCCTGTGGGCTGTTGTATTTGAATTTGAGGATGGGTAGATGGTATAGATGGTAGTGGTCAAGTGTCCTCTGAATACATGCTTCAAAAATGTATCTTTGGTTGAGCTTTATTATACAATATTTATTCTGAAGACTTTGAATCTTGCACCTAACAAATATCCTAATTTACAAAACAAACAAAACTAAAGTAAAACTAACACTGAAACTAAAAAATAAACTAAAACTAAGAAATTTCAAAATATAGAAACTAATAAAAACTAGTAAATCTGCCTCTAAAAACTAATTAAAACTGACTGAATTTAAAAACAAAAAGTCAAAATGAAACTAAAACTAATGAAAAATCCAAAACTATGATAACCTTGATATGAACGAAGTATATTAAAACACTCTTGAAAAAGAGTCAACTTGACGCAATTTAGGCCTATATCTCAATAACCTTTATTTCAAAAATCTTAGAAAGGATTGTCGCCAAGCAGCTAAATACTGTTTTTGAGGCTCATAATATCTTTGATAAATGTCAGTCTGGTTTACATAAACACCATTCAACAGAAACTGCCCTCCTCAGGGTCTGGGTGAATTCACTGTGCTGGTTTTGCTGGATCTCAGTGCTGCTGTTGATACTGTCGATCACTGCACTTTAATTAAGAGACTGCATTCTCTTGTGGGCATTACTGGGACCGCTCTGGGTTGGTTATCCTCCTATGTTATCCGAGGACAACACACACACTTAATACACACTTCATTAAACATGTTGTTACAAACCCCAATGTATAATGCTTGTCTAGGGAGGGGTCAGCGACATAAAGGACACAAGAAGTACAATTCTCTAATTATTTAGAGACAAAAATAGGTGTCTTTTACCAAAATAAAGTGGCGACACAAATATAGAGATAATTAATTTAACAATATTCACTCAATCAAAATAATTCATTAAACAAACAAACAAACATAGATCATCACACATAGACATCACCTGCTATACGATTGGAGGTTAACTATGTCTGTGTATAATTATGTTTGATTGTAACTTTAACTTAATTTGATTGTAATGCAATAATCTGCAGCTTTTGTAAATATCATTGTGTGCTTGCAGAATTTTGCAGTTTAATATGTTAAAAATCTTCTAATAAAATGAAAACAGTTTAGACTTGGCTTAACCTCTTTATATTTTAACAAGACTATCACATTTTAATGTCAGGAGTTATGCCAAGATACTTAAACTCATTCACTTCTTTAATAACTTGATTTTTAATCCGCACCTCAAATGTATCCCTTACAGGCCTATTTCTTATAGAGAAGCACATAGACACTGTTTTCTTGAATATTTAACGTTAAATGAGACAGCTCAAGCCATCTTGAAATACGTTGTAAAGCCTGCTGCTCACCTGCCCGGTAAGGTGTTTTAGCAGGCACATAGATGATCACATAGAGTCATCTGCATATAACTGGATAGACCATCTTAAATGTGGTTTTGTTGTCCAGGGTTACATAAAAATCTGCTTATATTTTTCTCAACCCTTCTTGATCCCATCCTCCTCTCTCTCCAACTTCACTCCTAGTCAATACTTAACCGTCCTGTTATATTAGAAGGCAAAAACTAGGCATTTATTAATTTCTGAAGAGAAAAGACTAATGTTTTATTTTTAAGCATCAGCAGAAAACACAACCTCTGTGCTTGAACAAGGCAACACTACGAAATAATTGTTCAGAATAGCTGTGTTGGCTTAATGTATGACTCCATAGCTGAACTGGAAATACTATCATTAGTGTTGATTTCACAGTGAATGATTGTCCTGTTGGTGTTGATTCATCCCTTCATTGACAACAGCAGAAAACTCTTCAACCCACATTGATTTGGCTTTAAACCATGTTTCAGGTTTCTCAGCCTCTTCATTTGGTAATAATAGACGAATGACCAACCTACGTCACACATGACGTCACACGGGTCCCCGGTTGCAAAAAGACACCGGCTGCAATAGCAAAACATTGGCATCCAAACACTTGTAAGCCTTTAACTTCTCTCTTGTAAAATCCGCTGGAGCTTCAATGAGATTGTATATTTGGGGCTGGATGCTTGGTCATTTCGTCTTATCCAATATCCATTGGGAGGCTGCTATCACAAATGGACCTGTCAGACGAACGCCGCTCACTTTAACGTTCATTTTGCCGAATCACTGTGCTTATCACTGGGTCACTAATATATATAATATGTAATCAATATAACGTATTTGTAAGACAACAACAAACTCTGTACCGCATCGGATGTCATTCCCTTGCTGTAAATGGTAGCGCTCCCGTTTTTTTTCGGTCACCTCCCTGTGCGCACATCCTGAATGTGTACAAACATGGTAATTGGTCTATACTAATAAAGATTCATAGGCTTTTTTTTGCCTCTTTCCAGTGAATTTTAAACTTCTCAAAAGGTGTTTTTTTTATTTTTAATTTTTTATTATATTTTATTGGATTTTTCAAGAACCACCACAAACAAACACACACACACACACACACACACACACACACACACACACACACACACACACACACACACACACACACAAACACACACACACACACACACACACACACACAACACTCAGCACTGTCCCGGACAAATGCCATACAATGAGTCAAAGAATAAAACAACGACAACATAGTTTAGCGGATGACAACAGAAATAGAATAAAGAAATAAAAACAAATAATTAAATAGGTAAAAAAGTAAATTAAGTCTCTGAAGAATCCACAGAGGTTGAGTGACTGGTTTGTTCATCCAGATAGTTAATAAATAAACCCCAAACACTGAAAAATCTTTCAATAGAATAAATCCTCAGAAATCTCAGTCTTTCAATCTGTATTACCGAAATCATGTCCGCAATCCACATTTGAAATGTAGGAGGTGAAGATGACTTCCAATGCCGGAGCACAAGCCTTTTAGCCACAATCATACCTAAAGATAAAGACTGCTGGAGTCCATCTGGGAGATGAGGAATGTGCTGTGAATATCCGAAAATAGCAAGTTCTGCATCAGGTGATAAAGATTTACTGTAAGCTTTAGAATACCAATCAAATATACTTGACCAAAATGTATATAACAAAGGACAAAACCAGAAATCATGGGAAGTCGTGTCTTCTGTCACTTTGCACCTGTCACATAATGGTGATATGGAGGAAAACATTTTATGCAACTTGGCTTTAGTATGACGTAACCGATGGATAACCTTAAATTGCTCCAACTGAAGTCTACTGTTGACTAAACAAGACCGTATCATCTCCAGGCATTTGTCCCATGTATCTGCAGAAAGCTCAGCCCCTAAGTCTTTCTACCAGGCAGCTTTGAACCTTTCAGTGGGAGCTGCACTATAGCTTTCGAATAAAACCACAAATTTAGAGATAAGATGTCTGGAATTTGAAGGGTCTAAAAAAACATCAAAAAAAGTGACTTGAGTAGAAGTTGAAGTGCTCTTTAAGCAAATACTTAAGTGGAAGTACTGAAGTATTCAGAATTTTTTGTACTTAAGTAATGCAAGTAGTTTATTCTAAAATGTACTACTCAAGTACTGAAAGTAAAAGTACAAGTATTGCGTTATGTAGTTATTAAAGAAAGCAGTCCAAAGACATCATATTGTTTTGTTTATTTTAAAAAGAACCATGGTTTACGATTTATAATATAAATAAAACGTTAAGTGAACATTGCAGCATGTTATGAACCGCGGGTAGCTAACGTTAGTTAGCTTATTTAGCTCTTACAGATAGCTCAAACTGCTGTGTTTGTGTATTAAATTATTTTTAACTTAGCTTGATATGTTTCTTCAAGTTCGACGGTGAATTTTTGAAGGCCATTATTACGCAATCTTTTGGGAGGCAGAGTATACACTTCATTCTATATGAACTGTCTTTCACTCCGACAAATGCAAACATGGACTCTAAATAGGGTTACGGGTGGTCTTTTTACTCATCGCCAGGAACAGTTGAAACTAAAGGAGTTGAAGGTGGAATTTCTGGGTTTTCCATGTCGAAAACAGACTAAAGTGCTCTCAATACAGGCAGGCAGCGCTGTCTTTTTGATCGTCTGAATGATGACGAGCCAGCTTAGTCAAACCTATGACAGAGACATATGCTGCTCTGGCAGTGATAATGTGGGTTTGGATTGATTCGTAACATTTTTATAATTGTAACGAGTAACGATGCAGCACATAAAAAATCTACTGGAGTAAAAGTATTAAACTCATCGAAAATATGTACTGAAGTAGAAGTAGAAGAAAAAAAACAATACTCCAGTAGAGTACAGATACAGCCTTTTAGTACCTAAGTACAGTAGTGAAGTAGTTCTACTTCGTTACTATACATCTCTGGTAATTTATAGCAATACTATAGTGTTTTTGAACCATATTATAACAAATAGCCTATTTAAATTCTATAGTTGCTCTGGTGTCACAACCAGTGTTGTGCAAGTTACTTCCAAACTGTAATACATTACAGATTACTTGTTACTGTTATTTAAAAGTAATCCCTTACATTACAATATTACTGTCTCAGAATTGTAATATGTTACATTACTCTTATATTACTTTTTAGTTACTTTCACTAAAATAACTACAGAATTAAAATTTAACTTTCTAAAACGACCAAATGTACTGCAGAGCATTTTACATCCAGTAGAAAGCGAAATGATGTAGCAGAATGACTGTGACCTATCCAGGCTACTAACAATATAGTAGATAACTGGCAACATGAAGGCTCAAGACAATGCAAGAAAGGATGACTGTCAGATTCACAAATGATCTGTTAAAAGTATGGTAGAGGTAAAGTGGTTATCTGGCAATATCTGTGAATAGCTTGACTATATTCATATTAGACACAACAGGCCTATATGTAAACTCCAATGCCATGACAAAATGCAGATTTCTTTTCTCTTCTTATTGTTGCCATTATTGTGTTCACTTTAAATTCAAGTGGCTCACAACACAAAACTGTCATGCACAAAGTGAGCATGATGAACAGCTTTCTCAATATAATGCTCGTGCACCGGTTTCCTCTGTTTGTGGACAAAACTTCTTGCGAGCTCTCAAAATATACGCTGCTCGCTTGCAAATTTTCTCACGCTCTCTCAAATATACACTGCTCACGCACAAATGTTCTTGCATGCTCTCAGTACACTCGCTCAGTGAGATTATATGCAGACTTACAATTTGGGCCACGTGTTCCCTCTTCGTGCTTTTTGATATGATTTATATTAGTACACTATTTATTAACAACAACTAAAATAGACTTTAATCTTTAATAATTTTTAATCTAATAACCATACTATTTTTGGCTGTATGTTATATGATGAGATATTTCCAGTTTTAAACAATTAAAGACACAGAGAACAGACGTTGGATGTTAAGAATACGTTTTATTTTAAAAACATTTATTAAACATCTAAAAGGTGCACCATACTAATCAAATCAAAAACATTTAAAGTAAAATATAACGAACGCAAGCAGAAATGTAACTGATATAGAAAATAGGGAAAAACAATATGGTATTATAGCCTACTGGACTATTCACTCTTCAAATAAATCTCACTATCAATCTCATTTTATCATGGCAACTAAAATAAAGTGAACTAGCCTCTGTTGTCTTCCACATTGTTGATGAGATTGGAGGACATTTTCCCTGTCATCCTCTTCATTTTGAGGAGAAGCTGTTTCACAGGGCCCCTGAACACATATATTGACGTACTGTGTTGAACAGTAGCCTACTACAGTAAAGTACTTCAATTAATCTGTTGTGGTAATACTATAGTGGCTATGGTAACACAACAAGCGTAATATAAACAAAAGTTTTTTTTAACAATATAGGGTATATTATTATTTTACAATTCACCATACTTTACTATTCTTAATACTACAGTATGCTGGAGCATTCATTAACAAGTTGTAAATAATACTAGCCTAAAAAAAGGCAGTACACTGTACCTAACGCTCAAAAACACTAGTATTTATTATAGTATTTATATATTTACCTTAACCTGTAGGTAAATATTGTAGCAACCTGTAAACCATATCAACATTCTTGAGATAACAATTTGACAAGAGGATCTCTGGAGAGCAAAAGCACGAAAAGAGGAGAAAACAAGGCACAAACTGTGAGTCTGCATCGTCTGACGGAGCGAGAGCAGATCATTCACACGTGAGCAGACTGTTTTGAGTGCACGCGAGGAGTTTTGCCCACGGATAAAGGGAAACCGGAGCGTTCGCTCGCGTACATGAATGCGCTCTCGACGTGTAATACTGCGCTTACGACAGTTGTCAGTGGAATATGCACGTACCTCCATCTCACAAATGTACTGTCTTCTGCCATTTTCATCTATTTGCCGTAACATTACTGCGAACCGGGCTGAGCCAATAGCCCCGGACCTCGAGCTCAGAGGCTGAAATCAATCCGCGCTCAAAGTTAAAAGTTCCAGTAGCCAGAGGGAGATTAATGACAACACACACGTATGTTTAACTCCCCACAAACAGGAAATAGAACTGCGGTATTTTTTAAATGTTAATGTCTTGCGGGCGAAAGGTTTGTTGTAACGCACGCGTTACTGAACATGTACCGAGTAAAATATTACTGAAAATCTATTAGTAATGCCTTACACTACTGCGTTACTGGAAAATGTAATAAGTTACTGTAATACATTACTTTTGTAACGCATTACTCCCAACACTGGTCACAACAACTATGAACATAACCCAATACTGAAAAAACATGTTCAAAAACACATATATTGCACTAAAAAGTGAAAATTGGTTGTTTTTGCCTTATTTTGAGCAAATTCGTTCTTCCGGTTTGAAACGAATTTTTGAAGCTACATCACGGCCATGAGATACTTAGGTGTAAATCCAGCCTGAAGAGTGGCTGTCTGTCTTTTCGAGAACATTGTGACTTATCTGAGTGTGCTGCATTAATTCATGAGAAAGACGTGCTTCAAACCAATCAGCGCCCTCTATTGTGTATGACGTGAAACTTCATTAATATGCATGATAGCTCCGGGGGTTCATGGCTCTTTAAGTCAGGCAACGCCATTTTCTCGTGGTTGCAGTTGCGAGTGATTTCAGATTTCTGGTGAGTAGTTTTTATCAAAACATTATCACAGTGCATTTTCAGCTGTGTATTGTTATAGCTTTATTCCTCAGCTGATTATCTGCGATCATAGAGCATACTTTAAACAGCCCATGCTAATTTAAGCTTTTAATACAGTTTACCACTGATTTCGGGTACACACCGTCCTGTTAACACATTCTAGATTGGTCACATGTTGTTCCAGTGGAGCAGACAAACTAAAAACATTGTCTATTCAACTTCTAATACATATTAAAACAACTCTTATCTTTTAAGTAGAGCTCACTCAGGTTTTTTTTAAGTATACATTACTTAATTTTTTTAGGGCAACCAGTTTCCTCTTGTTTTTTAAGTAAACTCAACTTATCCGGGCTTAGAGTGTGGTCAAAAGATCATTGATTCAGTGTCCCTTTAACATGTGCTGCCTTTTCTTTTAGCTTCAATGTTTCTTCAACAAACATGTTTAGTAAGTCTGACCTCATGTTTTGGCATTTAAACTTCATCAGGATGAGCAAAGTTATGTAGATTTATCTGCCATGTTGGACTCAAAATGCTCACTGCTTGTTCACATCATGCACATATTTGTCGAGTCAGTGTTATGGCAGTTTCAGCTTTTGCAAATCACATCTCATACCTTGATTCTGCCATCGATAATCCACAAACAGGCTTTCAAATCCAACCACTGATTCCAGATCAGCCATCAATGTGCTTTTCCTCCTGCAGATCAGTCCACTTGTCCTACAGTCTCCAATTTGATCCATTGATGCAGATTTCCTAATCAAAACCAGGTCCAATTGTAGCCAAACTTTTTGGCTTTAATTTGTAGGTGTGCATTGTTGAATCATGCAAACAAAAAGCTGTTGGATATTCCTTTACATTTACTGTCCATCTTTCCTCAAACAACAGAGTCAAAAACAAAACATCCAAGAGAAGTCAATCATGGTTAAACACATTAGCTTGACCTTCTTCAGGACACCCTTCTGAGCTGACTTGAGAGCACAAATATATGATACACCCTCTAGTGTCATGAAAGAAAACTACAACCAAAAAATAACCCCTACACTGTTACTGGAATAGTAGTCTAATGATCGCTGATTAGGGAGTGATTCTGAAGAGTGTGTTCTGACCATAAATGATAAATGAAGGCCTCGGGGGGTTGGAAGTGAGTAATTAAATGACAATATTTATTATTTTAATTCCTTCTTTTAATTCCTAATACTCCAGACACTCTCACATATGCTGATGCACTGGAAGATGAACATTCAGAGCTCTGTAAACAATTGACAGAGTTTGCGAGGATTGCAAAAATAATTTTTATTCTGATTGCAATGATCAAGTTACAGTTCACATAAAATCTGCCATCATTTACTTGCACACATATAGTTCCACACTGTTCAGACTTTCATTCATCTTTTCCCTGACCCTCCATATAGAGTAAGGGTGGAGAAACATTCAGAGCAAACATTATTCACACTGTGAATGTTTCCTTTATATGAGGGTCAGGAGCTCTCGGATTTAATCCACAATATCTTCATGTGTGTTCTGAAGGTCTCAGGGGTTTTTTGTGCAACTAAATGGCAGAATCTTCTGACTCTTGATCTCCTGAAGCTCAGTCTGCTGTTCTCCACCTCTTCAGGACTGTCGGCTACAAACTGCTGCTCATCTACAGAAACAACAGAGGATTTCAGTGTTTTTATCCCACAGCAAGAAACGGAAGCAAGTGAGAGTTAAAAACACAGAGCATTAAATACCGCTTGACGTAGAACAGCATGTAGCAGCTTCTCTTCATTTCTTTGGACGCTTCTGTCCAGCTGGTTTTCCTGACAGAAAAGTCACTGCAATGCAGCCATCCATCGTCACTTGGATCCCGAATATGACTTATGTAGTGTCCTGAAACACAGAAACTGTACTATAACTCTGTGGCCGGTTGGAACCTCAACAGGTCAATGAATGAACAAATGAGACAATTCAACATGTGGTCAATTCCTACCAGAAAAGAGTTTGCTTCCTAAATGTGAGACTGCTCCAGTGAGTCTATACTCCACCCTGGTGTCGACCGGTTCTTCCTCCTGTTTAAGAAACATGTATAAGATGTGAGAAACAAGTATAAGATTACACTGCAGTGTTTATAACGTTACAGAAAAGTGCTTGTTGTCTATTCATACCCATCTATCAATCTCCTATATGTCTATATCTAACTGTGAATCGTCAATCCACCCAACTAACCCTATAACCTTCTATCTAGACTTATTTCAGTCATAAAGCTTTATCAGTCTTTTCTTGTTCTATATATTTACCCATCCATGTACTATCTATCTATCTATCTATCTATCTATCTATCTATCTATCTATCTATCTATCTATCTATCTATCTATCTATCTATCTATCTATCTATCTATCTATCTATCTACCCATCTATCTACCCATCTATCTATCTATCTATCTATCTATCTATCTATCTATCTATCTATCTATCTATCTATCTATCTATCTATATGTCATGATTTGCTGGCTCTGCCTTGTCTTTGGGTATCAGGGGTTCAACTCTGTTCTTTTTCTTCTGGATTCTCTTGAGAAATGACTGACGGCTCGCTGGTCTCTTTTGATCAGACTTTGGCTGCTCTCTGATCTCTCCTGATGAACAAAAGGCAAACACAAAAGGTACATTTTTTTGTCCTGAGATCGTGTTTCAGATTGGTCACAGAATTCCCAAATACGATCTTTGATGACCACAACCACCAAGTATTGGAATAATACTTGCAGCAGTCGGGGAAAACATTTCAGTCTCCCAGGAAATCCTTTAATATAAGATCGTAATTGCAGCAGATACAATTTTAAATCATTAGCAAAACAATTCCCACACCTTTCACAAACCTAAACTTAGAAGCTCAATTAAAATATGAGAATAAATTAAAAGATATTGACATTACATGCTAATAGAGTAAGCTGACGGAAAGCTGGTACAGGTGTTTACATTCACATCACAATACAATACGAAAGCGGCAGTCAATTATAAACAGCTGAGCGATTTCTGTCCTAAAATAAACCATTGTGGTCATTCAAATGGTCAGTAGGGGGCAGATGTTTTATAAACAGCAGGCGTACCTTTACCAGAGGACAGCGTCAACTCTTCTGTAATCTTCAGTCGATTCCTCAGCTTGCGATCAGACCGGATATCAAACCGCGACACCAGGAAAACCAGAACTCTGTAGAGAGATTCAAAAGATCAGAAATTAGAGAGCAGCTCATGTTTAGTCATTTAGTCAGATTAGTAGCTGTTCAATAATGTGTCGTACCTTGGGAAAGTGAAAAACCTCTGGGTCACTGAGGCCTTTGTGCCGTTACAATTGCAGCACATGCAGTCAATCGAAGACGCCTGAAGAAAAGAAAGAAAACCTATCAGAAATGACATGTTGGTGTTCATGCAATATAATGAGATTAGCGCTGACACTCACGCTCATGTACTGCTGCAGGCTGTCTGACACACTTGAGTTCTGGCCGATGACCAGCGAGATGTAGTTTGCGTCCTCTGTAAATCTCCTCTGGAGACCACAACTAAAACCACATTGAAAAGAAGTTCATCACTGAAATGCTTAAGCATGTATAAAATGCTAAATCATCATGCACATGGAGATGTGTGGGGTCATTACCTGACACAGGTGCGCTCCGTTTCAAGCTTGAACTCCATATTGGCTATGGGGCAAGTGTATGTGGGAGAACACATCTTCAGGATCTGGCCTTCCTCTTTCAGACAGGACAGGCACAGCATGAGGAACTCATGAGCATCCTGAGGAGAAACACACACAGGTTTAGAGCTGGTCTAGTTAAAGCAGGTGTGAAACGGCATTAACATGAAGGACTAGTTGAAGAGTCTGGTTTAAGCTGCGCTCACCTGCTCAAAGTCTCCCCTGAAATTTTTACTGGCATTTTCAATGTAGCGTTTAACTTGTCCCAAGAGCCTTTTCTTCAGGGTGGTGTTGCTGTTGCCCAGCCGGCTCATAAACAGGTCTGAAAACACACTGGAGAGAAACAGATGACTGGGTTAGTCTGATCTACTCTAGAATATAACAGGAATAACTGTGGGATAAACAATTTCAACAATATATCACAAGTAGTTTGGGGAAGCTCAAAATGAGAGGGCCTTCCACCCCGGGTAGATTGATTTAGGGCTAGAAGGGATACAGCTCAGCTACTGAACATGTGCACATACAAAGCGTCCTTTTTTGTGAGCTGCACCATAGTTATTGTTTTTATAGGTGTGGATTAGGTGTAGTCAATGAGTCAATGCAAAATTTGGGGTTGGAGATGTTAATAAAACACAACAGATCGCACTCTGTGGATGTACAAGACATTAAATGAAGCAATCAAAAGCTCCGTGTTGTTCAGCGCATTAGGAGCTGGAGCAGGACACATGTTCGTTTGGTATTTTTGGTTTTGTTTTTTAACCTAACTCATTTAAACCAGAACATGTTTTATTCTTGGTACCTGAGCAGCATGTCTTCATCTCTCCAGTTTTCCTGGCTGGAAAGCACGTCGTCCTGGAAGGGGGGAATACTCAGGAGGCACTGCAGGACTGAGTTCATGTAGCACGTGTTGCCTAAATTGGGAAGACTGCGAGGAAAAAAATGAACATTTTAGTTAGATGACTACTAAAAACAGTCTAAAGGCTTTGGGCTAAAGCATCTGCTAAATCAGTGATCCTCAACCACCGGTCCGTTGATCAACTGGTAATGGGCCGCACTAGAAATCATTAATTATGTCCGTTTTATTGATTATCCGAGTCTGAAGGATCTTTTATTTAGAAAAATGACCTTATTCTCTCGGTTATATCCAAATTTAACCCACAAGCAGCAAAATGAGTAAGAAACAGACGTCTTTGGAAAGTTTCTGTGCAAAGAGGAAAAGGTCCAGTGAAGGACCCACAAACTGCCAAGAAATAGATCTACAACCCATTTGACAACAAATCAGGTCAATCCAGCATGTCTGTGCGAGAAGATCAACTGCTGGAGGTCACAAATGACGGCGGCCTTTTAGGGGCCGTTCACATATCGTGTCTTTTCTAGAGTCTGTCATTATAAAATGAGTGAAAAGTGTCTTTACCCCAAAGGAGAGTGTTCTTCATGATCATCAGGTTCAATCTCCAGGTCAGTCTTCAGTTCTGAAGCCCAATACTCTCTGAACATGGCCTCTACGTCTGGAAGCCTAAAGAAACATCATACAAACAAGTTAACTAATATACTACACTACACTACACTATACTATACTATACTATACTACACTATAATATAATAATATAATATAATATAATATAATACAATACCCAGGTTGTCCACAGGATGTTGGAGGTCGATAAAGATCATAAATACATGTGATATCTGTAAAACAGGAAGATAAATGATAGAGTTTAGTCATTAAATCACACACAGTATCCTGCACTTCTTAAAGAAAAGCAGCTGATCTTATAAAGCAGTGCTGCATATCAGCTGTGTTGAAATGGTTTCTGACACAGACTGCATTTGAAATCCTTCAATAACTGTAATAATGAACAAGTGTGACAGATTTCTGTCATTAGATTAGACTGCACACACAGATATTAGGATGGTTATATCATGTGTTCTTCAGTTTTTGTGGTTTGCCTGTGATTTCTCTTACCTGTATAAAGTTCAGCGAGTATTCAAATAGTAAAAGTAATTGTTAACTAATTCATGCCTACAACATGTTAATTCATACTAGCATCAAGCTAACAACATGCTAAGTCAAGCTAGAATCATGCTATTAACATGCTAATTCATAGTGGAATCATGCTAACAACATGTTAATTCATACTATAATCAAGCTAACAACATGCTAATTCATACTAGCATCAAGCTAACAACATGTTAATTCATACTATAATCAAGCTAACAACATGCTAATTCATACTAGCATCAAGCTAACAACATGTTAATTCATACTAGCATCAAGCTAACAACATGCTAATTCATACTAGCATCAAGCTAACAACATGTTAATTCATACTAGCATCAAGCTAACAACATGTTAATTCATACTAGCATCAAGCTAACAACATGTTAATTCATACTAGCATCAAGCTAACAACATGTTAATTCATACTAGCATCAAGCTAACAACATGTTAATTCATACTAACATCAAGCTAACAACATGTTAATTCATACTATAATCAAGCTAACAACATGCTAATTCATACTAGCATCAAGCTAACAACATGTTAATTCATACTAGCATCAAGCTAACAACATGTTAATTCATACTAGCATCAAGCTAACAACATGTTAATTCATACTAGCATCAAGCTAACAACATGCTAATTCATGTTGGAATCCTGCTAACAACATGCTAATTCAAGCTAGAATCATGCTAACAACATCATCACCTTGGAATTATCATTCATCATGCTAATGAATTAGCATGTTGTTAGCATGATTCTAGCATGAATTTTTTCATGAATGACTTTTTTAAAATAAAAAGTCTTAAAATGTAAACAACTTATAAAAAACATCCCATAATGTAAATAAGTTGTCATTTAATAAGAATATGTCAATAACTCAATTTTGACAAAAATGTCAGACAGAACCTTATAATTCTAATGTGACAACATGCTAATCCATACTGGAAACATGCTAACAACATGCTAATTCATGCTAACAACATGCTAATCCATACTGAAATCGTGCTAATTCATGCTGGAGACATGCTAACAACATGCTAATCCATATTGGAAACATGCTAACAACAAGCTATTGTTATAGACCATTTTGAGGGATGTAAACAATAGCAATGGTCCCAGCGTATTTCCTGTTTTACATTTTTAATTTCTGTAGCTTCCGAGAATCCAAAAAGAGCCACATATTGATCAATAATGTTACGACAGCTGTTTCAACATGAAGTTATGATGGAATTGCTGCTTGTTATAGTTATGAAATAGTTTGATAACAAGCAGGAAATGTTCACGGGCCAATGACATGACCACATTGAAGCGGTCTAAATCATGCAATATTCATTTGTTTGTGATTTGCCTGATTTGGTCTGTGATTTGTCTTTACCTGCATCAAGTTCAGTCGGCATCTCTTGTAATTCTGAACATTGGTTGATTTCAGATATGGTGGGGAGGTCTTCAAGCACAGCTGTGGATAAAATTACAGCTGTGGATAATAAACAGAGTCATTTAGTTTCTATTAAGGGCATAAATGTGTAGAACTTTTTAGACAGACTCAAAGACAGAAACTGAGCTGAATGATTAATATTCTCCAACCTTCATCTGCTTCTTTCTGCTGGCCTGCAGGCAGATCAATCTCTGGATGATGTTCAGATGATCTGTGGACTGCAGCTGAGAATGAAGCATCAGTTTTCCTGTCGCTGAAGAAGGACGGATCCTCCTCCTCAGACGACAAACACACACACGGCATCAAAATTGATAGAATTTTGCCAAAAACACGGCGCATAGATGGAAATCTGCGCTTTCGGGAGGATGGAGAGGGGAGTTTGCCATGATCTCCAGGACCTGAAAAGGAAGAATCCTCCAGATCTACCGAAGAAGACGGAAACATCACCCTCATCACTTTCCTGATCTCCCTTTTGCTCTTCGAAGACATTTTCTCTGCTTGCTGAATGTCACGATCCATATTCTAGAGATAAACACAACTCAGCATTAGCACTTGTGCTTTAATAATTATGATTCACTCATGTTGTCACAATGGTTGAATTTCAAATGTGTCTTCTTCATTAGTCATCTCGATCATAAGTGGGGATTTTGTGACTAAATGAGTCAAAATGTTTAATATTTCACTTTTGTTTCCACACCAAATGATATTTGCAAACGTCTTTAAGTGAGTTTTTCCTTAAAGCAATCAAAATAATCTGCCAATGGGGTGAGCTAAATAATATTGTTTTCCTTTAGCCCACTGGCAGATTATTTTGACTGTTTTATAGGAAAACTCACTTAATTTTGGCAGATTATTTCTGAAAACAAGACCATGTGTTTTGATTGTCTAGAAAATGCTTCTTGATTTAAGACTTTTTATATATTTAAACTAGAAACAAGACAAAAATGTAAGTAAGAAAAGCATTTCTGCAGTAATCTTCAAACTCAGTTACACTTAAGGAGCTTAAAATACGTTTGTTTTCTTGGCATGTACAAATATGTGTCGATTTTATTACATATATCATGACAAATGTATACAAATAAGCGCACTTTGAGCACTTTTAGTATTATTTACAGAAGTCATTAACTATTAATACACAATAAAGTATTAAATATCGACATTTAAACACATATGTTGTGTGATTTAATAGCATTTCAAACTCCGAGTGAGTTATCTCGAATATAATTAATAAATCAGACGCTAATTGTGATTATTTATCCAAACAGTGTGACAAATATCTTATTTTCTTCGGGGAAATTAAATATTTTATGAGTTTTATTGTAAAACTTGACAGAGTCAGAGTGCATTTCCCTTACCTTAGCAGGTGATGAAGTGTTCTGAGGCGCTTCAGCTGCAGCGCGCGCTTTTTGGAATTGTAGAACGCGTTCGATTTTTAGAATGTGTTACGTCACAGCGGCTCGCCGTCTCGTTTAATATGAACTATGAACTTAAACACTGGAGTTACAAGACTTACGCTTTTGCCACAGTGTCTCATAACTGGCAAACTTCCTATAGCTTTGGCCGATTATAACAAACAAGCATGGCTTTTCTGGTCACTGTTGTACAAACACCGTGTTCCCCCAAGCAGCTCAAATAAAAATAGAAACACTATAGTAACTTAGAGTAAATACTGTTTCTGAAGCATACTATAGTAAAATACGTGAACTAATCTGTTGTGGAAATTCTACAGATGCTAGATATAGTTTAGGCTAATAAAACAACTATAAAAATAAAAAACAAATGACTCAATACTAGAGTTTTGGACAAATAGGGTATGTTATATTACTATTTATACACCATAGTTCACTATAACTAAAGTGTACTACAGTACAGATTATCAGTTTACTATAGTTAATACTGCAGTACGATGTAGCATTCATTAACAAAGTGTTGCAAATACTTCAATATATATAGTATTATACACTTTACTACAGTGTTTTTTAAAATTACTACAGTAATTACAATAATTTACTGTGGTATTTTCCTGTGGGAAACATTATTCATAATAGAAACATGGAGAATTGGTCATTATACATTTATTATTCTTTTTTGACACAACATGGCTTTCCTGTAAACATTTTTATCAAATTAAGGCTATTCCCAGCGGCATAATAATGTGAATAATAAAATTAATCAAATTCTCAGATGTAAACACCAATAAAGCAATCCAGGTTTTTGTAAACAGACTTTTTAGACAAACATTTTAATGACAGTTTTAGATGTTACAATATACATAAAAATAAAATAACAGATTTTATTCTGTAAATGCTACTGTTAGCAGACAGATTCACAGTGTTTGTGATGAATAAAGTAATTTACTAGATCATTAAGATGTAATACTATAAAAACTGACCAGCAGATGGCAGATGATGTCTGTCTTTTTATTTTACACAGTTTAAATAATTCTTCTAGCACTGTAATAAAATATCTTAAATAGACAGAGGCTCAAATAAGTTATTGGAGCACAGACATTACATATCCAATGGTCTTGAGTGAGAATACACAGGTATTAGTGCCTGATCCAGACCTCTACATTTGTCTTGATTCTCCTGTAATTCAGAGCTGCATCTGTCTCAACATGAGATTATAGATGTGTTTGCACAACAATGATGTTCAAAAATAAAAACACTCTTTTGCATTTTTGAAAGTTGTGTGTGTATATGAGGCAGCTGTATTGTCCACTCCAGGCCAGCAGATGGTGATGTTGCTCAGTATCTGAACACTTTTTCTTCTGTATATGGTATTTTCCTAATAACATAAACAAATTTAAAGCTTGTTGTCCTCAACAATTCAAGAATAAAACAATCAAATATCAGAATAAAACTTAAAATAAACAAATCTATCTTACACTTTTATTGTTAATAATCAATTCCAAATCTTCCCAAAATATTCTTGAGTAAAAACAATGAAAAAAGATGCAAAATGGTTTCTTTTTCTTGACCACTAAATTCACACATATATCAAATATTAAGTGTTGAATCTTTCCAAAACCTGTTTAGCAGGATCAATTCTATTTTGTAAGACACTTCAGTAACACTTTTATCTTGATGGTCCATTTGAGGATTAGTAGATTTGTTGATGCTGCTCCCTCAACAGACATTTAACTGACTATAAGAAACTTAGCAAGTACATGAACACTTACAATAACCCCAACCTGACAGTCTACTTATAATCTAATGAGAGTTAGTTGGCATGTAGATGCAATGTAACTTAAATTCAACAAACGGACCATCAAAATAAAGTGTGACCGACACTTCTTTAATGTTGTTATTCATGCAAAACTTATCTGTCAACTTCCAAGCTTTAACCCAAGAAATATTAGTAAATAATGAAAGCCAAAAATATCTTGCTCTATAGAGACAAAAAACAGAGAGCATTCCCTATAATCTTATAGTTAAACTGTTTTAAAACATCAATATTGTCAATGAAAATGTTTTCACGAGGATTATCTGCTAATCCCTTCTGAAATACATTTGTTAAAGCAAAACCCTTTGGAAACAATAGTGAATTCTCTTGGTTTAACTGTTTTTAAAGAAAGTCAGTGTAAGATAACAAATCTCCATGAGGATTAATGAACTGCCTCACTAAAAATACCATTATTGAACCAATTCTGATCAAATAAAGATTTGTTTTTTAATAAAATATCCCTGTTATTCCAAATTTAATAATTGTGGGGTTAAAAATTGTGTTTATATCCCAATTTCCATAATAGCAGGGCTTGTCTGTGAAACTGGCCAATTGAACTGGAATTTTGTCTACAGAAAAATTACATTTGAACAAAAAGTCTTTGCCTCCCAGAGTATTGAATATATAATTAGGAAATACATTAAAGTAATTGTCTTTATTCTTCATAAATTCAATCAAAACGTGTCATTAAAAGCACAAACACAATCCTGCCATCAATGTTTTCACTCATTTATTATCTTGTATGTGCTTAACATGAAATAATCAGAACCCTGACCAAATATTGCAGTTAGGACATTCACATTATAACATAGAAACTAATTATAAATACTAATAATCAATAATAAAAAATAAAAACAATAAGGGAATACATTAATAACATTAGAAATGAGAAGTTAAAAAAAATTATTACTTCTAGCTGCTTTTTCAACTTGCAAGTCCTTTAGTCATTTCAAAATATACATTAAAACGTTTAGTGTTTACATGATGCATCAATAAGCGGCCATATTGGAGGCAGAGAACGTAAACTATTCCACTAAACTGATCAATTATGCTGGTGTTTTGGGCTGTACTGATCATTCGAACTGGAAAAAGCATATATTAGTGTATAAAGTTGTACATTAATCGTGCAATCCATGCTGTTGTTTACATCAGAGTATCTCCAGATGCTCAGCAAACAGGTAACTGAACAAACTGTGAGGGAAGCAGAATTCCCGTATAGACTAAAAACACAAAACTCACTCACACGATGTCACCATTTTCACACAATTGCCTTTGTAATTAACACAGAGATTACAAATAGCAAGTTTACTAAAAGTTCACTCTGAATCTTGTGTTCAAAAGTTAATTTCAGGCCCTCATTTTAGTGTAAATGTCCTGACAAAATGCATAAAAGCTGGGAAAATATTCTTGATTGTTTTTACTTCATACCTACTTCAAAACTATCTAAGGGCTTTATTTTAACCATCTAGGCGCAAAGTCTAAAACTCATAGTGCAAAAGCTCCAAGGGCGTGTCCGGATCTACTTTTGCTATTTTAAGGATGGAAAAAACGCTGTGCGCCGCGCCACATGGTCTAACAGGGTTGTGCTCATTCTCATAACGAGTTATGAATAGGGCCTGACAAAATCTGCAAATATTATTTTTACTATTTCTGCTGAGAATTTCGTAAAAATTCTGATTTATGCAGAATTATTTTGGGAGTATCATAACTAAAATCTTAATATATGAAATAAAAGATAATAGCTTTTTAACTTTTATTTAATGTTTACAATATCCATCTAGATCCACTTATTTGGTAAACAAAGCAAGTCTCTCATATAATAGATCTACTAAAAGACAGAAAATATTACTTCACAAACTGTACTGTAAATAAATCATATGAACACTTTCATATTAGTCAATAATATTACAGAAATTAATTTAAAAACTGAATAAATATAAATTTACACATTTACAAAAGAAAATAAATAGACTCAATGATGTGCTAAAAATCTGCAGAACAATCTGCGGATTTCTGCACACGCAGATTCTGTGTGGGTCTAGTTCTGGGTGTGTTTTGAGCATAAGGTGCATTAAACCAATCAGAGTCTCATCTCCCATTCTCTTTAAGAGTCAGTTGTGTCACGCCATGGTGCATTTGCTATTTACATGGTGACTTTGCAAGTGTAAAAACTGAAAGCTTCACAAGTGAGAAAACAGCTAAACAGAGCATCTGCAGCGAGAGGATAAAGAACAACCCTCCTCCATTCAGCCTCTTTACTTTTACTCTTTACTTTACTCCTTTACTTTAGTGGAAAAGGAAACGGTGGAAACTCCCTCCACTGAAGACATCCATTAGTTTACATATTTAATTTAGTTTAAGCACAAAGATTTGTTTCAAAACTATTTCTAAATTCAGTTCTAATTTCCAGCAAAGGAATAAATGAATAATAACAAAGTCAAAAAACTGAGTTATATCCAAATATATCGACACATGTCCTGTTCTTGTGCCCCATATGGTGATGCAGACGTATACAAAACTTCACAGGTGGACAAATCTACACTTGTTTTTATTAAAACAGATATAAATATGCAGATAATAAATGATACTGCTAATAATATTATCATTATATAAATGCAGATTGTCATGAATGAACTGAATAAAGCCCCCTGAGGTGAGGAAGGCATGGAGGCAGTGGTGTTTATATTTATGTACAAAATAATAATGTTTGTAATAATTTAATCCTTTAATTCTTTTTCATTTGTAAAGGTATTTGTGTATTGCTGCACATCCTGTGTGTATTAAGCAATGTGTAAGCGTTTGGAACTGCATAGGCGCACAACTGACACACTCGGTGCTGGACCTTAGACCTGCTTTCAGCTGGTCAATAGCACAGTCTATTTGAGAGGGGTCTGGCTGCAGACTTGGTGCAGATGCAATCTGAGCTGCATCCAATGCTTTTAAATGTGCTCACCTAACCCCACCCCTAACCCTATCCCTAACAGTGACGTCACTAGCTCCATTGAGTGCATCGTGTCTGACATTGCATCTCTGAGCGATGCAATCTCAGCGTGCATCATAAAGGCTGCATCCAGATACTATTGGTCTATTTTAGTTCCTCCAAATAGCAACGCACCAACAATGCGCCTTAACACACCTCCTTTCTAGACCAGCACACCCATGAGTCCACAAAGCGGCGCAAATGGATTTGCTATTTAAACAACGTGGGGCAAAACGGGAAAATTAGGGTTGCGCTGGTCTGAAAATAGCAACAAATTGTGTCAAACACGTCTTGTGCCTTATTGCACCGGGTGTATGATAGGGCCCTAAAAGAGATTGAACTTACCCATCATCATCAGAAGCTTCTTTTCTTCCTCAATAATTATTAAAGATCACCGAGTTACTGGAGAGCAGAGAGGGCGATTGGACACAATATTTTCTTCTGAAAGTCAATAATGGCTGAAACTGCTCCTGTGTTCCTCAAAGGTACATTTAATATGTTATTGTCATTTGGCACAATAAGCATTGCTGCATTCAAGACTTAATAATAATTAACTCATAATTATGGTGTCAGGAGCGTTCAAGTCACTTTCGTGAACACAAGATGGCGCTGTAGCTTCTCTTGGTAAACTACAAGAAAACACAGCAGGGTCTGTTAACTCTGTTAATAAAACAATGGAGTGAACAAAACTAATCAATTTGAACAAAACATACATTAAAACAAACATTGCATGTCAAAACATGGAAAATTGAAGAATCAAAGAATAAAAATAAGAATAAAGTAAATTTTCCACTTGTGTAGTGACTTTGTGGTGGCGTTCATCTGTCAGGACTTGAACACACTATCAAGTCATGAATTCATAGTAATGAGCTGATGAATTGAATCAGGTGTGTTTTCTTAGCGATGGGACGCACCAAGCCGACGCAAAACAGATTTCAAAATCAAACGCTTTTATTGGCCCATGTTTAGTTTCCACTATGAATCTTCACTTAGGCTAGGTCAGGTTCCCAAGTGTTTTAAACATGCTACTGTTCACCCAAAGTATTAACTCTGTAAAAAGTGTTCATTAAACTACTCAGCAGTAGTTAATAGTGATAATTAGTACTTAATCTAAAGTGTTACCATATTTCTTTTTTCTTTATTAACCAGGTGAAAAACCCAACAAGATCTCATTTACAAATTAGTTAGTTAGTTTATTTATGTGGCACATTTTTTACAACACAACGTTGCCCATAGTGCTGAACACAATCAATTCTAATTGAAATAAATCCTACATCACATACATAACAATTAAAATACAAGACAAACCCCTCAACATTAAAAAGGCTCAAATGCTAAAGAATAAAGACGAGTTTCAGAAGCTTTTTAAACACAGATAGAGTTGGAGCGTGTCTGATGTGGGGTGGAAGCCCGTTCCAGAGTTTTAGGGTGAGAGTTTTTAACAGCAAAAGCCCGATCCCCACTTCGCTAACACCGGGACCTTGGTACTGAAAGAATAAATTGATCAGAAGACCTTAGTGACCCACCAGGATTATATGCATGTAGTACCCACATATAGAGAGTTGCAATAGTCAAGTGTCCCCAAAATAAAAGCATGGATCACCTTCTCAAGGCCATTATAAGAGAGAAATGACTTCACTTTCGTCACAAGTCGTAAATGGAAAAAAACTGGATTTAACAACTGAATTTACTTGTTTGTTAAATTTCAGATCACTATCAAACTGAAACTCTAGGTTTCTAACAGCAGGTTATTAATAAGTTGATAGCTCACCAAAGCCTAATAAATGCAGAGGATCGCCAAACCAGACCAGCTCAGTTTTTTCCTCATTGAAATTTAAAGGGCACCTATGGTGAAAAATCTACTTTTCAAGCTGTTTGGACAGGCATATATGTAGGTATAGTGTATAGACCGTCATATTGGGGTGATATAAACACACCAGGTCCATTTTTTTTTTAAATGTAACAACATAAAAACGGTGGACCAATTAGAGCGGTTTTAAGACCGAGCGCAACTTGACGTAGGAGTGCGGTCCCCCCGCCCACCAAATTGATTGACAGCTGCGTATTAACATGTCTCCGTAGTAACGCTTATAATCATATCAACAAGACAGGACGTGCGCAAAGCAACCAGGAATAAAAGGTCTGTTCAGTTTGCTAGGATCATCAATCATCATCAAATGTGATCAAGAGTGAGTTCGACAAGTTTAAAATGTTTTAAAACAGTGCATGTGTGTAATGAATTACAGCGATTTACTTCACCTTTACTTCATCAACACAGCCGCGTGTCAGAACAATTATAACAGAAGACGCTTCAGGTCAGGTTCATTTTGTACATTAACATAACAGATATCCATACAGCAGTGGAGATTAACCTGTATCCTGTCACATTTGCGTGCAAAAAGAGTGCAAAGCTAAACGCGCATGCTGTGTGTGTGTCTGTGTGTGTGTGTGTGTGTATCTGTGTGTGTGCGTGAACTTTGTAATGATATTGTGTGTGACTCATTGTTGCAACTCCACAACAAATGCATCAAATACTCATTGGTAAAGTTCTTACTGGGGCGTCGCTAGACCCAATTTACTGGGGCAATTTACTGGGGCACTTGGTATAATTTATATCTTTATTCCCTACAGTAGCTACTTTGGTATAATTTATATCTTTATTTTAATGTATTTTTTCTTGGTCTGTTATCTACAAAATAAACACAAAAAAACTAATACATTTTAGGTGAAGTGACATGCAAATAATACTTATTTTCAACAATAAGGGAATTATGACTTAAGTTCAACCTATTGTAACATGTCAAATATAGTATTTCTGACAGTTTTCTTTATAATTTGAGTAATGAATTACAGTATCGCAATAATATTTGCTATTGTGATACTTCAGCTGGTATAGTATCATAAGATAAACTAATGCTATCGCGACAACCCTGGTATGAATAGCTTGTAAATAGCTCGTAAACACCGAGTTGCATTATGGGACATAGTCGCCATTTGTGTTGTATCCGAGTTAACGTGAGCTGTTATATAGTTTTAGCGTCTTTCGCATAGTAAATACAGTGTTATGTTCTTGTTGTGTTGAGGGCTGTAATAGTAAATTACACGATCAAAAGGTAAAAAAAATAAATCACGACGACAGATATTTTAAATTTCCCACCCAGAAGAAAGGATATTGACAGACTGTAGCGGTAATAACAGATGCATCGGGTGTCCTGGCCTGCTGCATTGAGATGCAAAATATATCCGTTTATGCTCTTGACATTTTCACAAAGGTAAGTACGGAAGAATATGTAAGTAACTTTACAATTGTCATTGCTTGAGCTTCAAATAATAACTTTAATTCAATGTAACACTTTAGTTTTGGGGGTAGAACTGCTTTTAAATCTGAACGAATCAACTTAGTGCATATGGATTTAAGATGTTAAAGTGATTTATTGTTAAAATATTGTAAAATACTTTTTTTTTTACTTTAGTTACAACTTACATTTGCTGATTTATGGAAATAACGTTCAAACTAAATGTATTTTTAAGACATTGATGATATACAGTACGACATGTCATAATCATTATCAGCAATGAGGGGTCGGCGGCAGCGCAACTCCGCTGGTTTGCAGTTAATTCAAACGGATCTATATCCTGAACGTAAGACAGTTTATCAAAATGACGATCCCTGGGATCTTTGTTTAGTTTATTGCGGTTCGCGTACTCTGGATTTTCTTGTACTTGTCCAGTTTGACCTTTTTATGGCATGTATCTCTCTAGCGTTATGTGTCTCTCTCAAGTTGTCTTGGGGAATGATACCTCAAAAATGGCGCAGGTGTGACGTCGCACACAACAAACGCGCGTTACTGACAAAGACCGATAGACAAATTTTAAATAGTTTTTGACTGATCATGCCCCCAACCTGACTTACTGTTTAAGTCAGGCAACGCCATTTTCTCGTGGTTGCAGTTGCGGGTGATTTCAGACTTCTGGTGAGTAGTTTTTATCAAAACATTATGACAGCGCATTTTCAGCTGTGTATTGTTATTGCTTTTTTCCTCAGCTGATTATCTGCAATCATAGAGTATACTTTGAACAGTCCATGCTAATTTAAGCTTTTAATACAGTTTACCATTGATTTAGGGTAAACACCGTCCTGTTAAACACATTCTAGATTGTTCACATGTGGTTCCAGTGGAGCAGACAAATTAAAAACATTAAGTCTTTTTAACTTATAATACATTTTAAAACAACTCTTATCTTTTAAGTAGAGCTCACTCAAGTTTTTTTAAGTATACATTACTTAATTTTTTAGGGCAACCAGTTTCCTCTTGTTTTTTAAGTAAACTCAATTTATCCGGGCTTAGAGTGTGGTCAAAAGATCATTGATTCAGTGTTTCTTTAACATGTGCTGCCTTTTCAGACTTTGATTTTCTTTTAACTTCAATGTTTCTTCAACATACATGTTTAGTAAGTCTGACCTCATGTTTTGGCATTTAAACTTCATCAGGATGAGCAAAGTTATATAGATTTATCTGCCATCCCTGCTGAAAAAAACAGCTTAAACCAGCCTAAGCTGGTTGGCTGGTTTTAGCTGGTTGACCAGCCTGGTTTTAGAGGGGTTTTGGCCATTTCCAGGCTGGTTTCCAGCTATTTCCAACATGGTCTTAGCTGGTCAGGCTGGAAAATGACCAGCTTGACCAGCCTGGTTTAAGCTGGACATAGCTGGTTTTAGCTGGTCATCTCCCAGCCTGACCAGCTAAGACCAGGCTGGAAACCAGCCTGGAAATGGCCAAAACCCCACTAAAACCAGGCTGGTCGACCAGCTAAAACCAGCCAACCAGCTTAGGCTGGTTTAAGCTGGATTTTTCAGCAGGGATGTTGGACTCAAAATGCTCACTGCTTGTTCACATCATGCACATATTCGTCGAGTCAGTGTTATGCTACTTTCAGCTTTTCCAAATCACATCTCATACCTTGATTCTGCCATCGATAATCCACAAACAGGCTTTCATATCCAACCACTGATTCCAGATCAGCCATCAATGTGCTTTTCCTCCTGCAGATCAGTCCACTTGTCCTACAGTTTCTAATTTGATCCATTGATGCAGATTTCCTAATAAAAACCAGGTCCAATTGTAGCCAAACCTGTTGACTTTAATTTGTAGCTGTGCATTGTTGAATCATGCAAACAAAAAGCTGTTGGATATTCCTTTACATTTACTGTCCATCTTTCCTCAAACAACAGAGTCAAAAACAAAACATCCAAGAGAAGTCAATCATGGTTAAACACATTAGCTTGACCTTCTTCAGGACACCCTTCTGAGCTGACTTGAGAGCACAAATATATGATACACCCTCTAGTGTCATGAAAGAAAACTACAACCAAAAAATAACTCCTACACGGTTACTTGAATAGTAGTCTAATGATCGCTGATTAGGGTTTCTGTGAGGCATGTCAAACAGTAAGTTCTTTCACAACGCTAATACTCTGAAAGCTTTTCTCCCACCATAATGCACGTAACTGCAGTGATTCTGAAGAGTGTGTTCTGACCATAAATGATAAATGAAGGCCTCGGGGGGTTGGAAGTGAGTAATTAAATGACAATATTGATTATTTTAATTCCTTCTTTTAATTCCTAATACTCCAGACACTCTCACATATGCTGATGCACTGGAAGGAGAACGCTCAGAGCTCTGTAAACAATTGACAGAGTTTGCGAGGATTGCAAAAATAATTTTTATTCTCATTGCAATGATCAAGTTACAGTTCACATAAAATCTGCCATCATTTACTTGCACACATATAGTTCCACACTGTTCAGACTTTCATTCATCTTTTCCCTGACCCTCCATATACAGCAAGGGTGGAGAAACATTCAGAGCTAACAGGATTCAAACTGTGAATGTTTCCTTTATATGAGGGTCAGGAGCTCTCGGATTTAATCCAAAATATCTTCATGTGGTTCTGAAGGTCTCAGGGTTTTTTTGTGCAACTAAATGGCAGAATCTTCTGACTCTTGATCTCCTGAAGCTCAGTCTGCTGTTCTCCAACTCTTCAGGACTGTCGGCTACAAACTGCTGCTCATCTACAGAAACAACAGAGGATTTCAGTGTTTTTATCCCAAAGCAAGAGACGGAAGCAAGTGAGAGTTAAAAACACAGAGCATTAAATACCGCTTGACGTAGAACAGCATGTAGCAGCTTCTCTTCATTTCTTTGGACGCTTCTGTCCAGCTGGTTTTCCTGACAGAAAAGTCACTGCAATGCAGCCATCCATCGTCACTTGGATCCCGAATATGACTTATGTAGTGTCCTGAAACACAGAAACTGTACTATAACTCTGTGGCCGGTTGGAACCTCAACAGGTCAATGAATGAACAAATGAGACAATTCAACATGTGTGGTCAATTCCTACCAGAAAAGAGTTTGCTTCCTAAATGTGAGACTGCTCCAGTGAGTCTATACTCCACCCTGGTGTCGACCGGTTCTTCCTCCTGTTTAAGAAACATGTATAAGAGGTGAGAAACAAGTATAAGATTACACTGCAGTGTTTATAATGTTACAGAAAAGTGCTTGTTGTCTATTCATACCCATCTATCAATCTCCTATATGTCTATATCTAACTGTGAATCGTCAATCCACCCAACTAACCCTATAACCTTCTATCTAGACGTATTTCAGTCATAAAGCTTTATCAATCTTTTCTTGTTCTATATATTTACCCATCCATGTACTATCTATCTATCTATCTATCTATCTATCTATCTATCTATCTATCTATCTATCTATCTATCTATCTATCTATCTATCTATCTATCTATCTATCTATCTATCTATCTATCTACCCATCTATCTATCTGTCTATCTACATGTCATGATTTGCTGGCTCTGCCTTGTCTTTGGGTATCAGGGGTTCAACTCTGTTCTTTTTCTTCTGGATTCTCTTGAGAAATGACTGACGGCTCGCTGGTCTCTTTTGATCAGACTTTGGCTGCTCTCTGATCTCTCCTGATGAACAAAAGGCAAACACAAAAGGTACATTTTTTTGTCCTGAGATCGTGTTTCAGATTGGTCACAGAGTTCCCAAATACGATCTTTGATGACCACAACCACCAAGTATTGGAATAATACTTGCAGCAGTCGGGGAAAACATTTCAGTCTCCCAGGAAATCCTTTAATATAAGATTGTAATTGCAGCAGATACAATTTTAAATGATTAGCAAAACAATTCCCACACCTTTCACAAACCTAAACTTAGAAGCTCAATTAAAATATGACTATAAATTAAAAGATATTGATATTACATGCTAATAGAGTAAGCTGACAGAAAGCTGGTACAGGTGTTTACATTCACATCACAATACAATACGAAAGCGGCAGTCAATTATAAACCGCTGAGTGCTTTCTGTCCTAAAATAAACCATTGTGGTCATTCAAATGGTCAGTAGGGGGCAGATGTTTTATAAACAGCAGGCGTACCTTTACCAGAGGACAGCGTCAACTCTTCTGTAATCTTCAGTCGATTCCTCAGCTTACGATCAGACCGGATATCAAACCGTGACACCAGGAAAACCAGAACTCTGTAGAGAGATTCAAAAGATCAGAAATTAGTCAGATCAGTCATTTAGTCAGATTAGTAGCTGTTCAATAATGTGTCGTACCTTGGGAAAGTGAAAAACCTCTGGGTCACTGAGGCCTTTGTGCCGTTACAATTGCAGCACATGCAGTCAATCGAAGACGCCTGAAGAAAAGAAAGAAAACCTATCAGAAATGACATGTTGGTGTTCATGCAATATAATGAGATCAGCGCTGACACTCACGCTCATGTACTGCTGCAGGCTGTCTGACACACTTGCATTCTGGCCGATGACCAGCGAGATGTAGTTTGCGTCCTCTGTAAATCTCCTCTGAAGACCACAACTAAAACCACATTGAAAAGAAGTTCATCACTGAAAAGCTTAAGCATGTATAAAATGCTAAATCATCATGCACATGGAGATGTGTGGGGTCATTACCTGACACAGGTGCGCTCCGTTTCAAGCTTGAACTCCATATTGGCTATGGGGCAAGTGTATGTGGGAGAACACATCTTCAGGATCTGGCCTTCCTCTTTCAGACAGGACAGGCACAGCATGAGGAACTCATGAGCATCCTGAGGAGAAACACACACAGGTTTAGAGCTGGTCTAGTTAAAGCAGGTGTGAAACGGCATTAACATGAAGGACTAGTTGAAGAGTCTGGTTTAAGCTGCGCTCACCTGCTCAAAGTCTCCCCTGAAATTTTTACTGGCATTTTCAATGTAGCGTTTAACTTGTCCCAAGAGCCTTTTCTTCAGGGTGGTGTTGCTGTTGCCCAGCCGGCTCATAAACAGGTCTGAAAACACACTGGAGAGACACAGATGACTGGGTTAGTCTGATCTACTCTAGAATATAGCAGGAATAACTGTGGGATAAACAATTTCAACAATATATCACAAGTAGTTTGGGGAAGCTCAAAATGAGAGGGCCTTCCACCCCGGGCAGATTGGTTTAGGGCTAGAAGGGATACAGCTCAGCTACTGAACATGTGCACATACAAAGCGCCCTTTTTTGTGAGCTGCACCATAGTTATTGTTTTTATAGGTGTGGATTAGGTGTAGTCAATGAGTCAATGCAAAATTTGGGGTTGGAGAAGTTAATAAAACACAACAGATCGGACTCTGTGGATGTACAAGACATTAAATGAAGCAATCGAAAGCTCCGTGTTGTACAGCGCATTAGGAGCTGGAGCAGAACACATGTTCATTTGGTATTTTTGTTTTTGTTTTTTAACCTAACTCATTAAAACCAGAACATGTTTCATTCTTGGTACCTGAGCAGCATGTCTTCATCTCTCCAGTTTTCCTGGCTGGAAAGCACGTCGTCCTGGAAGGGGGGAATACTCAGGAGGCACTGCAGGACTGAGTTCATGTAGCATGTGTTGCCTAAATTGGGAAGACTGCGAGGAAAAAAATGAACATTTTAGTTAGATGACTACTAAAAACAGTCTAAAGGCTTTGGACTAAAGCATCTGCTAAATCAGTGATCCTCAACCACCGGTCCGTTGATCAATTGGTAATGGGCCGCACTAGAAATCATTAATTATGTCCGTTTTATTGATTATCCGAGTCTGAAGGATCTTTTATTTAGAAAAATGACCTTATTCTCTCGGTTATATCCAAATTTAACCCACAAGCAGCAAAATGAGTAAGAAACAGACGTCTTTGGAAAGTTTCTGTGCAAAGAGGAAAAGGTCCAGTGAAGGACCCACAAACTGCCAAGAAACAGATCTGCAACCCATTTGTCAACAAATCAGGTCAATCCAGCATGTCTGTGCGAGAAGATCAACTGCTGGAGGTCACAAATGACGGCGGCCTTTTAGGGGCCGTTCACATATCGTGTCTTTTCTAGAGTCTGTCATTATAAAATGAGTGAAAAGTGTCTTTACCCCAAAGGAGAGTGTTCTTCATGATCATCAGGCTCAATCTCCAGGTCAGTCTTCAGTTCTGAAGCCCAATACTCTCTGAACATGGCCTCTACGTCTGGAAGCCTAAAGACACATCATACAAACAAGTTAACTAACATACTATACTATACTATACTGTACTATACTATACTATACTATAATATAATACAATACCCAGGTTGTCCACAGGATGTTGGAGGTCGATAAAGATCATAAATACATGTGATATCTGTAAAACAGGAAGATAAATGATGAGTTTAGTCATTAAATCACACACAGTATCCTGCACTTCTTAAAGAAAAGCAGCTGATCTTATAAAGCAGTGCTGCATATCAGCTGTGTTGAAAGTTTCTGACACAGACTGCATTTGAAATCCTTCAATAACTGTAATAATGAACAAGTGTGAGATTTCTGTCATTAGATTAGACTGCACACACAGATATTAGGATGGTTATATCATGTGTTCTTCAGTTTTTGTGGTTTGCCTGTGATTTCTCTTACCTGTATAAAGTTCAGCGAGTATTCAAATAGTAAAAGTAATTGTTAACTAATTCATGCCTACAACATGTTAATTCATACTAGCGTCAAGCTAACATGTTAATTCATACTATAATCAAGCTAACAACATGTTAATTCATACTAGCATCAAGCTAACAACATGTTAATTCATACTATAATCAAGCTAACAACATGTTAATTCATACTAGCATCAAGCTAACAACATGCTAATTCATACTAGCATCAAGCTAACAACATGTTAATTCATACTAGCATCAAGCTAACAACATGTTAATTCATACTAGCATCAAGCTAACAACATGTTAATTCATACTATAATCAAGCTAACAACATGCTAATTCATACTAGCATCAAGCTAACAACATGTTAATGCATACTATAATCAAGCTAACAACATGCTAATTCATACTAGCATCAAGCTAACAACATGTTAATTCATACTAGCATCAAGCTAACAACATGTTAATTCATACTAGCATCAAGCTAACAACATGTTAATTCATACTAGCATCAAGCTAACAACATGTTAATTCATACTAGCATCAAGCTAACAACATGTTAATTCATACTAGCATCAAGCTAACAACATGTTAATTTATACTAGCATCAAGCTAACAACATGCTAATTCATACTGGAATCCTGTTAACAACATGTTAATTTATACTAGCATCAAGCTAACAACATGTTAATTCATACTATAATCAAGCTAACAACATGCTAATTCATACTGGAATCCTGCTAACAACATGCTATCTCATGTTAGAATTATGCTAACAACATGCTCATCCATGCTAGAATTCAACATGCTAACCCGTACTGGAAACATGCTAACAACATGCTAATTCATACTGGAAACATGCTAACATCGTACTAATTCATGCTAGAATCATGCTAACAACATGCTAATTCAAGCTAGAATCATGCTAACAACATGCTAATTCATGTTGGAATCATGCTAACAACATGCTAATTCAAGCTAGAATCATGCTAACAACATTATCACCATGGAATTATAATTCATCATGCTAATGAATTAGCATGTTGTTAGCATGATTCTAGCATGAATTTTTTCATGAATTACTTTTTTTAAATAAAAAGTCTTAAAATGTGAACAACTTATAAAAAACATCCCATAATGTAAATAAGTTGTCATTTAATAAGAATATGTCAATAACTCAATTTTGACAAAAATGTCAGACAGAACCTTAAAATTCTAATGTGACAACATGCTAATCCATACTGGAAACATGCTAATCCATACTGGAAACATGCTAACAACAAGCTATTGTTATAGACCATATTGAGGGGTGTAAACTATAGCAATGGTCCCAGTGTATTTCCTGTTTTACATTTTTAATTTCTGTAGCTTCCGAGAATCCAAAAAGAGCCACATATTGATCAATAATGTTACGACAGCTGTTTCAACATGAAGTTATGATGGAATTGCAGCTTGTTATAGTTATGAAATAGTTTGATAACGAGCAGGAAATGTTCACGGGCCAATGACATGACCACATTGAAGCGGTCTAAATCATGCAATATTCATTTGTTTGTGATTTGCCTGATTTGGTCTGTGATTTGTCTTTACCTGCATCAAGTTCAGTCGGCATCTCTTGTAATTCTGAACATTGGTTGATTTCAGATATGGTGGGGAGGTCTTCAAGCACAGCTGTGGATAAAATTACAGCTGTGGATAATAAACAGAGTCATTTAGTTTCTATTAAGGGCAGAAATGTGTAGAACTTTTTAGACAGACTCAAAGACAGAAACTGAGCTGAATTATTAATATTCTCCAACCTTCATCTGCTTCTTTCTGCTGGCCTGCAGGCAGATCAATCTCTGGATGATGTTCGGATGATCTGTGGACTGCAGCTGAGAACGAAGCATCAGTTTTCCTGTCGCTGACGAAGGACGGATCCTCCTCCTCAGACGACAAACACACACACGGCATCAAAATTGATAGGATTTTGCCAAAAACACGGCGCATAGATGGAAATCTGCGCTTTCGGGAGGACGGAGAGGGGAGTTTGCCATGATCTCCAGGACCTGAAAAGGAAGAATCCTCCAGATCTACCGAAGACGGAAACATCACCCTCATCACTTTCCTGATCTCCCTTTTGCTCTTCAAAGACATTTTCTCTGCTTGCTGAATGTCACGATCCATATGCTAGAGATAAACACAACTCAGCATTAGCACTTGTGCTTTAATAATTATGATTCACTCATGTTGTCACAATGGTTGAATTTCAAATGTGTCTTCTTCATTAGTCATCTCGATCATAAGTGGGGATTTTGTGACTAAATGAGTCAAAATGTTTAATATTTCACTTTTGTTTCCACACCAAATTATATTTGCAAACGTCTTTAAGTGAGTTTTTCCTTAAAGCAATCAAAAAGATCTGCCAATGGGGGGAGCTAAATAATATTGTTTTCCCTTAGCCCACTGGCAGATTATTTTGACTGTTTTATAGGAAAACTCACTTAATTTTGGCAGATTATTTCTGAAAACAAGACCATGTGTTTTGATTGTCTAGAAAATGCTTCTTGATTTAAGACTTTTTATATATTTAAACTAGAAACAAGACAAAAATGTAAATAAGAAAAGCATTTCTGCAGTAATCTTCAAACTCAGTTACACTTAAGGAGCTTAAAATACGTTTGTTTTCTTAGCATGTACAAATATGTGTCGATTTTATTACATAAATCATGACAAATGTATACAAATAAGCGCACTTTGAGCACTTTTAGTATTATTTACAGAAGTCATTTACTATTAACACACAATAAAGTATTAAATATCGACATTTAAACACATATGTTGTGTGATTTGAGTGTGAGTGAGTTATCTCGAATATAATTAATAAATCAGACGCTAATTGTGATTATTTATCCAAACAGTGTGACAAATATCTTATTTTCTTCGGGGAAATTAAACATTTTATGAGTTTTGTTGTAAAACTTGACAGAGTCAGAGTGCATTTCCCTTACCTTAGCAGGTGATGAAGTGTTCTGAGGCGGTCGAGCTGCAGCGCGCGCTTTTTGGAATTGTAGAACGCGTTCGATTTTTAGAATGTGTTACGTCACAGCGGCTCGCCGTCTCGTTTAATATGAACTATGAACTTAAACACTGGAGTTACAAGACTTACGCTTTTGCCACAGTGTCTCATAACTGGCAAACTTCCTATAGCTTTGGCCGATTATAACAAACAAGCATGGCTTTTCTGGTCACTGTTGTACAAACACCGTGTTCCCCCAAGCAGCTCAAATAAAAATAAAAACACTATAGTAACTTAGAGTAAATACTGTTTCTGAAGCATACTATAGTAAAACACGTGAACTAATCTGTTGTGGTAATTCTACAGATGCTAGATATAGTTTAGGCTAATAAAACAACTATAAAAATAAAAAACAAATGACTCAACACTAGAGTTTTGGACAAATAGGGTATGTTATATTACTATACACCATAGTTCACTATAACTAAAGTGTACTACAGTACAGATTATCAGTTTACTATAGTTAATACTGCAGTACGATGTAGCATTCATTAACAAAGTGTTGCAAATACTTCAATATATAGTATTATACACTTTACTACAGTGTTTTTTAAATATAGTACAGTAATTACAATAATTTACTGCGGTATTTTCCTGTGGGTGATATTATTCATAATAGAAACATGGAGAATTGGTCATTATACATTTATTATTCTTTTTTTGACACAACATGACTTTCCTGTAAACATTTTTAACAAATTAAGGCTATTCCCAGCGGCATAATAATGTGAATAATAAAATTAATCAAATTCTCAGATGTAAACACCAATAAAGCAATCCAGGTTTTTGTAAACAGACTTTTTTGACAAACATTTTAATGACAGTTTTAGATGTTACAATATACATTAAAATAAAATAACAGATTTTATTCTGTAAATGCTACTGTTAGCAGACAGATTCACAGTGTTTGTGATGAATAAAGTAATTTACTAGATCATTAAGATGTAATACTATAAAAAACCGACCAGCAGATGACAGATGATGTCTGTCTTTTTATTTTACACAGTTTAAATAATTCTTCTAGCACTGTAATAAAATATCTTAAATAGACAGAAGCTCAAATAAGTTACTGGAGCACAGACATTACATACCCAATGGTCTTGAGTGAGAATACACAGGTATTAGTGCCTGATCCAGACCTCTACATTTGTCTTGATTCTCCTGTAATTCAGAGCTGCATCTGTCTCAACATGAGATTATAGATGTGTTTGCACAACAATGATGTTCAAAAATAAAAACACTCTTTTGCATTTTGAAAAGTTGTGTGTGTATATGAGGCAGCTGTATTGTCCACTCCAGGCCAGCAGATGGTGATGTTGCTCAGTATCTGAACACTTTTTCTTCTGTATATGGTATTTTCCTAATAACATAAACAAATTTAAAGCATGTTGTCCTCAACAATTCAAGAATAAAACAATCAAATATCAGAATAAAACAATACATCAAATAAACAAATCTATCTTACACTTTTATTGTTAATAATCAATTCCAAATCTTCCCAAAATATTCTTGAGTAAAAACAATGAAAAAAAAGATGCAAAATTATTTCTTTTTCTTGACCACTAAATTCACACATATATCAAATATTAAGTTTTGAATCTTTACAAAACCTGTTTAGCAGGATCAATTCTATTTTGTAAGACACTTCACTAACACTTTTATTTTGATGGTCCATTTGAGGATTAGTAGATTTGTTGATGCTGCTCCCTCAACAGACATTTAACTGACTATAAGAAACTTAGCAAGTACATGAACACTTACAATAACCCCAACCTGACAGTCTACTTATAATCTAATGAGAGTTAGTTGGCATGTAGATGCAATGTAACTTAAATTCAACAAACGGACCATCAAAATAAAGTGTGACCGACACTTCTTTAATGTTGTTATTCCTGCAAAACTTGTCTGTCAACTTCCAACCTTTAACCCAAGAAATATGAGTAAATAATGAAAGCCAAAAACATCTTGCTCTATAGAGACAAAAACAGAGAGCATTCCCTATAATCTTAGTGTTACACTGTTTTAAAACATCAATATTGTCAATGTAAATGTTTTCACGAGGATTATCTGCTAATCCCTTCTGAAATACATTTGTTAAAGCAAAACCCTTTGGAAACAATAGTGAATTCTCTTGGTTTAACTGTTTTTTGAAGAAATTCAGTATAAGATAACAAATCTCCATGAGGATTAATGAACTGCCTCACTAAAAATACCATTATTGAACTAATTCTGATCAAATAAAGATTTGTTTTTAATAAAACATCCCTGTTATTCCAAATTTAATAACTGTGGGGTTAAAATTTGTGTTTATATATCAATTTCCATAATAGCAGGGCTTGTCTGTGAAACTGGCCAATTGAACTGGAATTTTGTCAACAGAAAAATTACATTTGAACAAAAAGTCTTTGCCTCCAGAGTTTTGAATATATAATTAGGAAATACATTAAAGTAATCGTCTCTATTCTTCATAAATTCAATCAAAACGTGTCATTAAAAGCACAAACACAATCCTGCCATCAATGTTTTCACTCATTTATTATCTTGTATGTGCTTAACATGAAATAATCAGAACCCTGACAAAATATTGCAATTAGGACATTCACATTATAACATAGAAACTAATCATAAATACTAATAATCAATAATAAAACAATAAAAACAATAAGGGAATACATTAACAACATTAGAAATGAGAAGTTTAAAAAAATTATTACTTCTAGCTGCTTTTTCCTTTAGTCATTTCAAAATATACATTTAAAGCATATATATGTATATATATATATATATATATATATATATATATATATATATATATATATATGTGTGTGTGTATGTATGTGTGTGTATGTGTATGTGCATATGCTTGTGTGTATAAGTGTACAAGCCATGTTTAAGAGTATTGATCTGTACATTTTTACTACTCTGTCCTATATATTTACTTATTTATGCTTGTGTCTGCATATATGCGTAAATGCCCTGTTTCATCATTAATGATGGTAGTTGACTTTGTTTGTTATATTTTTTGAGTGTTGTTGAGATATTTAAATGAGTCATGTGACCGTAGCACTTAAAAGAAACTCTAGAAGCACCTGATCACTGTTACCCTGATGAAGGCAGTTCTCTGCCGAAACGTGTTGGTTTTTATTAGGAATTGGCCATGTGAATAAAGGCTTTTTAAAAAATTTTCACATTTATCGAGTGCCTTGGACTGATTTTTTGTTGCTTGATTTTGATGAATCCCTCACCCAAAGAGCACCGACAAAATACTTGAGCTACCCCAGAGCGCTTTTTGTTTGTTTTTTGGATGACTATACATTTAAAGCAGCTTTGAAATGGGAGATACTGAGCATTCTTCCTGTCCATTTATATTTGCTTTATTTCTCTAATATTTATAGAGTGTTTACATGATGCATCAAAAAGCGGCCATATTGGAGGCAGAGAATGTAAACTGATCAATTATGATCAAATATGGTGTTTTGGGCTGCACTGATCAGTCGAACTGGAAAAAGCATATATTAGTGTATTAAGTTGTACATCAATCGTGCAATCCATGCTGTTGTTTACATCCCAGTATCTCCAGATGCTCAGCAAGCAGGTAACTGAACAAACTGTGAGGGAAGCAGAAACCCCTTATAGACTAAACACACAAAACTCAACCACACGATGTCACCATTTTCACAGAATTGCCTTTGTAATTAACACAGAGATTACAAATAGCAGAGTTTTCTAAAAGTTCACTCTGAATCTTGTACTCAAAAGTTCTTTCAGGCCCTCATTTTAGTGTAAATGTCCTGACAAAAAGCATAAAAGCTGGGAAAACATTCTTGATTGTTTTTACTTCATAACTGCTTCAAAACTATCTAAGGGCTCTATTTTAACCATCTAGGCACAAAATGTAAAGCTCATGGTGCAAAAGCTCTAAGGGCGTGTCCGAATCTACTTTCAGTACTATTTTAAAGATGGAAAAATACGCTGTGCGCCGCAGCACATGGTCTAACAGGGTTGTGCTCATTCTTATAATGAGTTATGAGTTGGGCCAGACAGAATCTGCGGAGATTTTTTGCTATTTCTGCTGAGAATTTTGTAAAAATTCTGATTTATGCGGAATTATTATTCATAACTAAAATCTTAATATATGAAATAAAAGATAATAGCTTTTTAACTTTTACTTAATGTTTACAATATCCATCTAGATCCACTTATTTGGTAAACAAAGCAAGACTCTCATATAATAGATCTACTTAAAGACAGAAAATATTACTTCACAAACTGTATTGTAAATAAATCAAATGAACACTTTCATATTAGTCAATATTATTACAGAAATTAATTTAAAAACTGAATAAATATAAATTTACACACATTTACACAAGTAAATAAATAGACTCAATGATGTGCTAAAAATCTGCGAAAATATAAGGATTTCTGTCCGCTCAGATTCTGTGTGGGTCTAGTTCTGGGTGTGTTTTGAGCATAAGGTGCATTAAACCAATCAGAGTCTCATTTCTCATTCTCTTTAAGAGTGAGTTGCGTCCTGCCGTGGTGCATTTGCTATTTACATGGTGACTTTGCAAGTGGAAAAACTGAACACTTCACTAGTGAGAAAACACTTAAACAGAGCATCTGCAGCGAGAGGATAAAGAGCAAGCCTCCTCCATTCAGCCTCTTTACTTTTACTCTTTACTTTACTCCTTTACTTTAGTGGAGTAAGGAAACGGTGGAAACTCCATCCACTGAAGACATCCATTAGTTTACATATTTAATTTAGTTTAAGCACAAAGATTTGTTTCAAAACTATTTCTAAATTCAGTTCTAATTTCCAGCAAAGGAATAAATGAATAATAACAAAGTCAAAAAAATGAGTTATATCCAAATATATCGACACATGTCCTGTTCCTATGCCCCATATGGTGATGCAGACGTCTCCAAAACCCCACAGGTGGACAAATCTACACTTGTTTTTATTAAAACAGATATAAATATGCAGATAATAAACGATACTGCTAATAATAATATCATTATATAAATGCAGATTGTCATGCATGAACTGAATAAAGCCCCCTGAGGTGAGGAAGGCATGGAGGCAGTGGTGTTTATATTTATGTAGAAAATAATAATGTTTGTAATATTTTAATCCTTTAATTCTTTTTCATTTATAAAGATATTTGTGTGTTGCTGCACATCCTGTGTGTATTAAGCAATGTGTAAGCGTTTGGACCTGCATAGGCGCACAACTGACGCACTCGGTGCTGGACTCAAGACCTGCTTTCAGCTGGTCAATAGCACAGTCTATTTGAGAGGGGTCTGGCTGCAGACTTGGTGCAGATGCAATCTGAGCTGCATCCAATGCTTTTAAATGTGCTCACCTAACCCCACCCCTAACCCTACCCCTAACAGTGACGTCACTAGCTCCATTGAGCGCATCGTGTCTGACATTGCATCTCTGAGCAATGCAATCTCAGCGTGCATCATAAAGGCTGCATCCAGATACTATTGGTCTATTTTAGTTCCTCAAAATAGCAACGCACCAACACCTTAACACACCTCCTTTCTAGACCAGCACACCCATGAGTCCACAAAGCGGCGCAAATGGATTTCCTATTTAAACAACATGGTGCAAAGCAGGAAAATTAGAGTTGCGCTGGTCTGAAAATAGCAACAAACCGCGCCAAACATGTCTTGTGCCTTATTGCGCCGGGTGTATGATAGGGCCCTAAAAGAGATTGAACTTACCCATCATCATCATCACCAGAAGCTTCTTTTCTTCCTCCATTATTATGTTAAAGATCACTGAGTTACTGGAGAGCAGAGAGGGCGATTGGACACAATATTTTCTTCTGAAAGTCAATAGTGGCTGAAACTGCTCCTGTGTTCCTCAAAGGTACATTTAATATGTTATTCTCATTTGGCACAATAAGTATTGCTGCATTCAAGACTTAATCATAATTAACTCATAATTATGATGTCAGGAGCATTCAAGTCACTTTCGTGAACACAAGATGGCGCTGTAGCTTCTCTTGGTAAACTACAAGAAAACACAGCAGGGTCTGTTAACTCTGTTAATAAAACAATGGAGTAAACAAAACTAATCAATTTTAACAAAACATACAGTTGAAGTCTGAATTATTCGCCCCCCTGTTTATTTTTTTCCCCAATTTCTGTTCAACAGAGAGCAGATTTTTTCAGCACATTTCTAATCATAATAGTTTTAATAACTCATTTCTAATAACTGATTTATTTTATCTTTGTCATGATGACAGTAAATAATATTTGACTATATATTCTTCAAGACACTTCTATACAGCTTAAAGTGACATTTAAAGGCTTAACTAGGTTAATTAGGATAACTAGGCAGGTTAGGGTAATTAGGCAAGTTATTGTATAATGATGGTTTGTTCTGTCGACTATCGAAAAAAAATCTACCTTAAAAAGGCTAATAATATTGACCCTAAAATGGTTTTTAAAAAAATCAAAAACTGCTTTTATTCTAGCCAAAATAAAACAAATAAGACTTTCTCGTGAAGAAAAAATATTATCAGACATACTGTGAAAATTTCCTTGCTCTGTTAAACATCATTTGGGAAATATTTAAAAAAGGAAAAAAAAAATTAAAGGTGGGCTAATAATTCTGACTTTACATTACTGTACATTAAAGACAAACATTGCAAATTAAAGAATCAAACTATAAAAATATGAACAAAGTAAATCTCCAACTTGGGGTGGCATGGTGGCACAGTGGGTAGTGCTGTCGCCTCACAGCAAGAAGGTCCCTGGTTCGAGCCCCGGCTGAGTCAGTTGCCATTACTGTGTGGAGTTTGCATGTTCTCCCCATGTTGGCGTGGGTTTCCTCCAGGTGCTCCGGTTTCCCTCATAGTCCAAACACATGCGCTGTAGGTGAACTGGGTAAGCTGAATTGTCCATAGTGTATGGGTGTTTCCCAGTGATGGGTTACAGCTGGAAGGGCATCCACTGCTTAAAACATATGCTGGATAAGTTGGTGGTTCATTCCACTGCGGCGAATCCTGATTAATAAAAGGAAGCCAAAGAGAAAAGGAATAAATGAATAAATCTCCAACTTGTGTTAATGTCTGTGTTGGCATTAATCTGACATGACTTACACCATCAAGTCTTTAATTAATAGTAATAAGTCCTGCAGAGACTCTCATAAAGCAGATTTACCCTGATGTAAATAATCTTAAAATAACCTGGAAACTCGATCATGATGCAGTTGTTGACTGGAAGGAATTACATTTGCAATCCACCCGTGTTCATGTTGTTACATTTTAAACAATATGGCCACAGTTTCTGCTTATTAATTTACTGTCAGCATTCAGTCACTGTAAAAACAAAAACAAACTCGATTCGACCCCCAAGTTCGAAATGAACCAATTTCCCAAGTTCTTCAGTTGTTAGATCAGTACACAGAGATCAGATTTAAAAACCGGTGGACTCATCATACTGCGCATGCGTGATTCAGCAGGTGAACCGAACACAAACAGTACATGACAGCCTGCTGCGACTGAACTAAACTTGAACCACTGCAGCTCAGTAAACTGAGGACTTAAGTGAGAGGATCTGACGAAACGTAAGTTTATTTCATAACAGAAAATCATAATGGAACATAAATAAGTGAATCATGCATCAGTTGGGTTGCGAAACTTAATTGTAAGAAACTTCAGATCGCGGTGATGTTTTACTGAGTGAAATGATGATGCTGACTACATAACTTTGGTATGTTGAGTCAAAACTTGGGAAGACTGACACAAAAGATCCAGTTCACGATAAAGATCTGAACTTCCCCTCACTCTTGTGTGTCTAACCTCAGAAGCAGCCTTGCACACATATTTTACTTAAGGCTGCTATCCTGTGGGCTGTTGTATTTGAATTTGAGGATGGGTAGATGGTATAGATCAGGGGTGCTCAACCCTGTTCCTGGCGATCGACCTTCCAGCTGATTTCAGCTCCAACCCTGATCAAACACACCTGAACCAATTATTTAGAACGTGAGGAGCACTTGATAATTACAGGCAGGTGTGTTTGATATGGGCTGCAACTGAAAACTGCAGGAAGGTCAATCGCCAGGAATAGGGTTGAGCACCCCTAATATAGATCATAGGTGTCAAAGTCAATTCCTGGAGGGCCGCAGTTCTGCACAGTTTTGCTCCACCCCTAATCAAACACAGGTGATCCAAATAATCGAGATGTTCAGAAGAATCTTGAACACCTTGATTAGTTGCATCAGCTGTGTTTAATTAGGGTTGGAGCAAAACTATGCAGAGCTGCGGCCCTCCAGGAATTGACTTTGACACCTATGGTATAGATGATAGTGGTCATGTGTCCTCTAAATACATGCTTCAAAAAAATGCATCTTTGGTTGAGTTATACAATACAAATGAGATTATACAATATTTATTCTGATGACTTTGAATTTTGCACCTAACAAATATCCTAATTTACAAAACAAACAAAACTAAAGTAAAACTAACACTGAAACTAAAAAAAATAAACTAAAACTAAGAAATTTTTAAATATAGAAACTAGTAAATCCGCCTCTAAAAACTAATTAAAACTGACTGAATTTAAAAACACAAAGTCAAAATGAAATAAAAACTAAAACTAATGAAAAATGTAAAACTATGATAACCTTGATATGAATAAAGTATATTAAAAACACTTGAAAAAGAGTCAACTTTATGCAACTTAACCTGTACTACAGGGCTATTCAATTAGTTTGTCACGGGGGCCAGTTCATGAAAAGCATCCCAAACGAAGGGCCGGAGAGACATGACTTGCAATATAAATGATGACACAACTGCATATAAGAGCCCATATGTTGTATTTTTGCTCCTTTAGACACCCACGTTGTATTTGTCTACATTAAAATGGTAATATATTGTATTTTGAAACTATATAATATCACTGCATTGTACAATAAGTTTTTTTAACAAACATTCAAATGTTGTATTTCACAGCACAACAAAAGCAGTGCATTGCTTAAATAGGCTTCTTCTACATTCAGATACGTTCATATGTTATGTTTTGAACTGCATAACAATTATGGATGCAACAATTATAGATTTTGGTTGTACGATTATATAGTGTGAAGAATAATCAGGGTTTCTCGGTTATCACGTCTAATGTAAATTTAAGCTTTATATTAGCTAGATTTAGATCTGGACATCCCTAACTAATATTAAAAAACTTTAAAAGGCATTTTCATGAGTAATAGTTTTTATGCTGAAGGTTTTTCTGTGCTTATAGGGCTACACAATTATGTGTGTGTTTATAGAGAGGAACGGGAGAAAATAATATAATAATAACTGTTATGAAGGTCGGCGCCAATATTTAGATTAACTGTTGTTATCATCTGCATTCATACATACATAATCATTTTAATAATAGTTCGTCTAACATGTCTTTTGTTTACATTGCACTGAAAGCTAAGCACAACTCTCACCGCTACAGCATGAGATGTTTTCTACTGCGTGCGCCCAGACAGCCGCGAGCGCGTTGCTCCGCTTGCGCCCGCATATTGGCATATATTCCTACGACATAACAAACTTGCTCGCGGGAAAGATGTGATATGGGAATGGCCCGCGGCTATAGTTATTACAGTGTGCGTGTGTAGTAGCTTCGGTGGACAAGCTCGGAACTTTAAACTAGCGCACAGTTGGCAACTTGGCGTAACTTTGTTCAGCAGTTTCGTTTCGTGCGGCAGAACAGAAATGCAGAAATGTGGCTTAGAGAAGCCTTTACGATTAATTAACCGTGACGAATTAAAGCGCAGTTAATAGTGAAATCGGTTAATCGTTGCATCCCTAATAACGATATCAGTGCATTGTACAAAAGACCTTTTCTACAAACATATTCAAATGTATTCGGCTGCTCTCGACACTGTCAGGTGACTCGCTCTGCACAGCTTGTGCTGTATTGAACAGACGCACGTCACTTCATAACTATAGCGGCTGTTTTTTGACTGAACTAAATTTATTCTTGATGTCTTGGTCACACTATTTGGAGGGCCGGAACAAATTGCCTTGGGGGCCGGGTTCGGCCCGCGGGCCGCCAATTGAATAGCCCTGCTGTACTATATATAACTTAGGCCTTTATCTCTATAACCTTTATTTCAAAAATCTTAGAAAGGATTATCGCCAAGCAGCTCAATACCATTTTTGAGGCTCATAATATCTTTGATAAATGTCAGTCTGGTTTACATAAGTGTGGTTTATTTATAAACTAATTTCGAGAGGATCACGTGCTTATGATTGAACACAGCTGGTACCGCATTAGCTCCGTATATTTGTACCAATCAGATGAACACTGACTACGTTTACATGGACATCAGTAATCGAATTATTTGCCTTAATCTAATTAAGAGAATAATAAGATTAAGGGGATTACATGAGTTGCTTTTTGAATGTTTCTTTCATGATCCCGTTTTACATGTTATAGCACATAATAAGATTAACGTCATTACGTTATCCGCATTTCCTCCGGAGTTTCATGTAATTTCGGACGTTTCGTTATTAATTTGTCGACTTTAACGGCGGTTTGGCACTTTCATTCATGCACGCCCCCCTCCGTGACAAATGAGATATTGGATGCAACTATGAACTGCTGGAGGAGTGTTGTTGTTTTTTTGTTTTTTTTAAAGGAGTTTTTCACCTTTATTTGGAGAGGACAGTAGAGGTTGCAGACAGGAAAGTATTGGGAGCAGAGAGAGGGGAATGGTCGGCAAAGGACCTTGAGCCGGGAATCGAACTCAGGTCGCCGTGAGCACCATGGTGCTATATGTCGGTTCACTTAACCACTAGGCTATTGGCGCCGACGGAAGAGTGTTGTTTTAATGGGAGTTCACACCGCATGTTGAATGGAAGAAAAAACCTCTGCATTTTACGATTCAGGTGTCTGTGGTCTGCCCTAACTCGGTAAGTGCAGAGAGTGTCCGTGTGTGGACTATCCTGTCATAAAAGGCGGCGAAAAGTCCTACATGACGGTAATAGTTCGATTAAGGTGTTTACATGTCTGCACTGCACTTTAGTAATGAGACTAAAATCGGCATACTCCACATGTCCTAATTCGATTTCTCTGTAGTTCGATTATGACCTTAATCTGATGAAATTAATAAAAAATTGCTGTTTACATGGTTACTCTTAATCAGAGTATTGTCTTAATCGCATTAAAATCTAATTATTGGTGTCCATGTAAACGTAGAGCCTGACACACTATAAATTACCAGAGCTTTCTACTTTAGTCATCTTCGTCTTGAAGAATCCCCCCTTCCACCCCTACTCCTCATCTTCTCTGATAGGGCAGCACGGTGGCCCAGTGGGTAGCACTGTTGCCTTACAGCAAGAACGCTACTGGTTCAGCCCTCTCCGGGGCAGTCGGCGTTTCTGTGCGGAGTTTGCATGTTCTCCCCGTGTTTCATGTGGGTTTTCCCCGGGTTCTCCGGTTTCCTCCCACCGTTCAAAGACATACACCATAAGTAAATTGACTTATCCAAAATAGCATCCGAAGGCAACTCTTAGTCAGATATTCCAGTAGTTCACAAGTAGGGGAGTTCTCGAGACCCACCTGAGCTCAAACTCTCCTCTCGCTCTTCAAACGGGAGGGAGCCCCGGGCTCAAGAATATTCTGAGCTCAGGGCTCTCTCCCGGGACAGCATGCCAAACATGCTTCATTATCAATCATCAGCTAAGTGTGAACTCTTGAAACACCATTCAACAGAAACTGCCCTCCTCAGGGTCTCAAGTCATATTTTAATGGCTGCCGATGCAGGTGAATGTTCTGAGCTGGTGTTGATACTGTCGATCACTGCACTTTAATTAAGAGACTGCATTCTCTTGTGGGCATTACTGGGACCGCTCTGGGTTGGTTATCCTCCTATGTTATCCGAGGACAACACACGCTCTTAATACACACTTCATTAAACATGTTGTTACGAACCCCAATGTATAATGCTTGTCTAGGGAGGGGTCAGCAACATAAAGAAGGACACAAGAAGTACAATTCTCTATTAATTTAGAGACAAAAATAGGTGTCTTTTACCAAAATAAAGTGGCGACACAAATATAGAGATAATTAATTTAACAATATTCACTCAATCAAAATAATTCATTAAACAAACAAACATAGATCATCACACATAGACATCACCAACATGCTATAAGATCGGAGGTTAACTACGTCTGTATATAATAGGGATGCTCCGATCAGGATTTTTGCAGCCGATACCAAGTACCGATTCTTTGTGATGGTGATCGGCCAATACTGAGTACCGATTCTGATGCTTCAAGCTTTATAATACATGAAGCACATTTTCCCCCTAAGTATGATAATTAAGTGGAGATCTTGCCTTACACCTCAGAGAAAAAATGAAGAATGTTGCATATAATCCCTCAAACATGTCTCTTATAACCATTTAGTGTGGACATGTCATGGTCAGAAGCAACTTTACAGAAAATAATAGATAAAACAGATACAAAAAAATGGTAAGAAAAACAACTAACAAAGCAATTTGGAAACATTGCAAATGATGGAAGATGAATTCGACATGTCTCAATCAAGAAAAAGTACATATTTGATGCATAAGATGTTAAAATGCACATCTATAAATATATATTTGTTTATTGCAGTAAGTATATTACAAAAAGGTGTATTATGAAATATTCAATTAAAACATTTTTTTTTTAACGTTTTTAATTGCATTTTCAGCCAGTTCAGTTCTTATATATGTAAAAAGGTCTAAGACCATTTCAATATTTTGCTCTCCAACTAGCATGTCTGGTTCCTCTGCATATAAACTCGTAAACAGACACCTGTGATCGGTTCATGAGATCGGCCAGATTGGCGAGAACCGATCGAGTCATAAAAGGTGATTATCGGCCGATACCGATCTCTGGCCGATCGATCGGAGAATCCCTAGTATATAACTATATTTGATTGTGTCGTGCCCCGCGTTGGTTGTGCGCCATTTGTTGTAATTGCCGACCTTCTCATATTTGACGTAGTTGCCGACCTTTTCATCAGTGAGGCACTATCAGACTGGAGGTTTTTGGATACCAGAAAAATAGATTCTCCATAATAAAGCCGAGAAAGTGCAGAGCAGACCTCGGAGCATTCTGAAGTCTCTCCTGGACAATTCCTAAAGTCTCTGTGTTTCCACAATCTTTATACAGATTATTTGACACACCCCTAGGTGCCTCATTTTAACGTCCTGACCATCCTTGGAGAAGAAGAACTAGATGGTCCCGTTATTCTTGGCTCTCTGCCAGCTTGCTAAGGTCTACGCAAGCAACTCTTTTGACACCAGAGATGACCTTCATAGCAGGGTGAACTAAGCGGTTACATACATTGTCATGAGGATAATAACTTCATAATATGTTACTCACTCTAGCTTCAGACACGTATAGCTACATATGAATATTTAACATATATAATCAGTGCTACATATTCAGTTATTCTACACAATCAGTCATCTCATAGCAGGCTCCTGTGCAGGTTTCTCATCTTACACACAGACATAGCACAAAGTATTTTTACCACAGGCTGGCATGTTTGCTGCAAACACCCCTGGATACGTTTTGAGAATAAACTGCTTTACACTTAGAAAATACTTCACACTGAGAGAATAAAATCTTCTTCAATTGTAAGTTTAATTTAATTTGATTGTACTGCAATAATCTGCAGCTTTTGTAAAGCTGCATTAAAACAATAAGTATTGTAAAAAGCACCATACAAGTAAACTTGAATTGAACTGAATTTTCTTGCTGACTGGGGTTTTTCTGTGTCGATAGTAGGGGTGTCAAAATTAATTGTTTCTTCGGTGCACCGCGATGCAGACGCGGACAATTCGGTATCGGTTCAGTAATAATCATAACCGGTTATTATGTACTGACGTCATTTATCTCCTGTGCGCTATGTCGCGGTAGCTTACTATGGCGAGGGAGGCGAGCGCAAGTGTTTACAACGCTTCGCCTACTTGACGCACAAACTGTGCACAATTTCACTGCGTGTGTGTTTTCTGGACAGTCTTTCACTGACACTTACAGCAGAAGCCCCTATTTCACTGTGATTGAGAGAATGAAAGTAAACTCCATTACTCTCTCTCTCTCTCGCTGTGGCCCATTTGACCTGCTGGCGTGACTTTTTCTCTCCTCTCGGCTGATACGGCGATACGTCTGGATAGAGGTCTGCATTCCCGCAGTTGTAAAGCGGGAGCCACTGGACCAAACCAGATTTCTTGCGGCGCGGAAATAAATTTCCGAATAAATCGCGGGAGCGGTCGGTAACTCTGGTGTAAGTTGAACGGGAGCGGGCGGTCTAACAATATCGACCCCGAGCAAGCACGTGTGTGTGTGTGTGTTTATGTGTGTGAATGAGAGAGAGCGATGCTGTGTGTTGCTGTCTATGTTTGTGTGTGCGTGTATGTGTGTGAATGAGAGGGCGTGATGCTCTGTGTCACTTGCTTGGTGCTGTGTGTCTATGTGTGTGTGTGTGTTTATACAGACAGCCCCAAATATAAAACTGTGGGGAAAGCATCGACAATGCACCGTGATGCACCGAGATATCGAATTGAACCGAATCGATGGCATGAGAATCATAACCGAACCGAACCGTGAGACCAGTGTAGGTTCACACCTCTAGTCGATAGGAACTCATATATCAGACTCGGTATCCTGTGGTCTGCCTCAAGGTCCTGTGCCTGGCCCCTTTTCTTTTTAATTTGTATATACTTCCTCTAAGCAAGATTATAAATAGTTTTAAAGTCATATCTTATCATTGCCATGCTGATGATGTGCAGTTGTATTTTACTTTTAGCCCTGACAGACTAGATAATCTGTCTCTCTTGCAGGATTGTTTAGACTTCATAAAAATTTTGGATGGCTGACAATTCAATTCAATTCATCTTCATTTGTATAGCGCTTGTACAATGTGGATTGTGTCAAAGCAGCTTCACATAGAAGATTACAGTGAATTGAAATAGTGTCAGTTCAGTTTTCAGAGATTAAGTTCAGTTCAGTTTAGCTCAGTTCAGTGTGGGTTAATAATCACTACTGAGAGTCCAAACACTGAAGAGCAAATCCATCGATGCGCAGCTCTACAGATCCCGAACCATGCAAGCCAGTGGCGACAGCGGCGAGGAAAAAACTTCACCAATTGGCGAAAGTGAAGATTTAAAAAACCTGGAGAGAAACCTGGCTCAGTTGGGCACGACCATTTCCCCTATGGCCAAACGACTTGTGCAGAGATGCAGTCTAGGCGCAGGAAGCTGGACCTCAGCGAAGACTCGTCTGTCCTTGGAGCATCACAGGAGTCAGTCTCATGCTCTCACTTCACGATGACCACCGCAGCAGCTGCTCAGGATATGGCCTGGTCCAGAAAACCTTGGGATCATCTCGTTGCATTTACTGCAACATAATCCTGATAAAACTGAGATGTTGATCTTCGCTCCTTATTATGCAAGAATTTGTGGGTCTGTTATCTCCAATTTCAGTCAAATTGGGTGTCAATACTTTTTATACAGTAAGTTTTAATAGTCATGTTAAGTCTGTTGTCTGCTCATGCTTTTTACATCTAGCCTACAACAATTAGAAATATGGTTTCAAAGGAAGAGATAAAACCTTTTCCTTGGCTCTCGACGAAGGCGGTCGCACTTTTTCCCTCTCTGTCCATTATCTTCCCTGGCTGGCTCTTCTTGTCTCGTCTTATTCTATCTCTGAGGCTCTCTGTGGCCTGCTATCCAAACAAATAAGGAATTATGGATTTGATCAACTGGTCTCTGAACGTGATTGACACCATCTTCTCGACGAGAAGTTTGGGCTCGGGAGAGTCCACTTGTCCTGCCAGGACGTTTGCAGCTGGATACGTGATGGACGGGTGGAAGAAGTGGTGCGTCGTGTGCCTGGCTGCTCTGTCCCTGGAGGATATTGAGGATATCTACCTATTCGGAACTTTGATAACAGGGTTTCTGCTGATGGGCTTATGCGGGGCCCTGGGGTATCGACGACTGATGAAAGCGGTCAGTGCAGCTCAGAACCTCACCAAGCTGACCGACTTGATTGAAACTATAATAGGCAGATATGCTGCTAATCAGACTGCTGTATTAGACCGCAAATTGGAAAACATCGGGGTGAAATTAGCAGCATTGCAACAAGATTTGGCCAGGACTGGAGACCAGTGACGGACATTAAATATCTGTGAAATTGGCAGGTATTGACCTAAATTTGAAATACTTTCTTCTCTTTCGGCTCCCAGTGTTTTTCCAGCCAGACGGCCTCAGCTGGAGAAAAACAACTTCTCCCGGATAGCAAGATAAGGAGACGCTCTGAAATTCCTGCTCCCTGTCAAGGACACCTGTTGGACTCTACAGGCTTACACACACACACATACACAGCTACAGATAGACACTACCTAACCCTTCATCCCACGCCTTCGTGTGCTTTCATCCACTGGAGGGGGTAGGCGGGTCTGTGACCAGCGCCTCCATGGCTGCAGGAATCGACGGCTGCCCGCCCTTGCCGGACTACATCCACACCCCCTTTCCCATCCCCTGTTGCGATGTATGTCAATGTTTATGTGTTTTTATGTGCTTCTGCTGGGGCTTTTTTTTATCTCCCTGATCTCACACTGCTCTAACTCAAGGCCAAGGTGGGAGGGAGTTTTTTTTCGTCTCTCTTTCCTGAATTGTATCTTACTTCCTTTTTCTAAATGCCACCTCCCGTTGACCTGTCTTCCCCTGAAATGTGATGTTTGTGTATGGTCGGGGTGGGGGTGGGGTCCGATTTCACTATATGTCAGTGTATGTGAATACATGGAGGTATCTGTCTGATTTCTACAAAAGTCTTTAGTGAGATTTACTGAAAATACTTGTTTTGTTAGATGTCACCATTGCAGTATGTATTTACTTTAGTGTATTTACACCAGTATTTACTTTACTTTTTTATGTTATTTTTTTTTCTTTGACTGCTGTATTGTGGGACCAAATATTCTGTACTCTTGGAATTTTTCTGTGTAGGGAATAAGACATTAAAACTGTTGAATTATATTTTTATACATTATTAGTTGTATTAATTAATAATTATAATTAAATATCGCAATATTTGTAATAATTGTCATATATATATATATATATATATATATATATATATATATATATATATATATATATATATATATATATATATATATATATATATATACACACACACACACACACACAAGGTTGAAGTCAGAATTATTAGCCCCCCTTTACATTTTTTTTTCTTTTTTAAATATTTCCCAAATGATGTTTAGCAGAGCAAGGCAATTTTATGTCTGATAATATTTTTTTCTTCTGGAGAAAGCCTTATTTGTTTTATTTCGGCTAGAATAAAAGCAGGTTTTAATTTTTTAAAAGCCATTTAAGGTCAAAAATTTTTGCCCCTTTAAGCTATATATTTTTTTTCGATAGTCTACAGAACAAACCATCGTTATACAATAACTTGCCTAATTACCCTAACCTACATAGTTAACCTAATTAACCTAGTTAAGCCTTTAAATGTCACTTTAAGCTGTATAGAAGTGTCTTAAAGATCTAGTCAAATATTATTTACTGTCATCATGACAAAGATAAAATAAATCAGTTATTAGAGATTAGAAATGTGTTGATAAAAATCTTCTCTCAGTTAAACAGAAATTGGGTAAAAAAATAAACAAGGGGGATATTAATATATATATATATATATACACATACATATACACATACACAGTTGAAGTCAGAATTATTAGACCCCTTTGAATTATTATTATTAATTTATATTTCCCAAATGACATTTAACAGAGCAATTAAATTTTCACAGTATGTCTGATAATATTTTTTCTTCTGGAGAAAGTCTTATTTGTTTTATTTTGGCTAGAATAAAAGCAGTTTTTAATTTAAAAACTATTTTAAGGTCAATATATGCCTAATTACCCTAACCTGCCTAGTTAACCTAGTTGAGCCTTTAAATGTCTTTTAGCTGTCTTGAAAAATATCTGGTAAAACATTATTTACTGTCATCATGGGAAAGATAAAATAAATCTGTTATTAGAAATGAGTTATTAAAACTATTATGTTTAGAAATGTGCTGAAAAAAAATCTCAGAAAAAATAAAAAGAAATAAAAAAATAAAAAGAAATTGAAAAAGAAATCTTTTTGACATACAGTCGTCTGTTGGGGGAAGTTCTTTGTGTTTTCATATTCAATATTCAATGTTTTCAGTGGGTTCATATTAAAAGGTTTTCTAATTTTAATCATAATAAATGTGTTTATGAATATGAGTTGGTCTTTTGAAAGCTGTTTTGAGTTAGAATGCCAAATGTTCTCCTCCTATTCAGATTGTACATTGAAGGGTTCTTACAACATATTTGCCCACTGGCAACTACAGTTTCAGCATATTCAAATACAATTTACTTGAAAAAAAAAAATCAAAAACCTGGAGAAAATAAATGCAAAACATGTTCATATAAGACACTATTAACTAGACTACATGCATGAAACCATTTTTAAAAATGTGTGCACAAATGGGTTGAGACTAAAGATGACCATGCTTTCTGTGTGACTCTGAAACCCTCTTAGTTTTAAAAACATTTTAAGACGTATTTTTTTTGGACAAGTTTTTAATTAACAGTAGCTGAGCTGCTTTTACATTTGGTGTTAATTGTGCTTGGATCATGACTTGTTTAGATAAATGTTTTCTTTTACTGTAAAACTCTGTGACTTGTCTGTGAAAGGTGCTATATACAGTAAATACATTTATACTGACTTTTATAGTGTATTCAGCAGATTCAGATGTGCACTAATGCTCTTCTAGGTTAACAGTGGTTTCGGTTTGCCGCTGTGCACTTTACGCTGTTTATATCAGATCTTTCAGATAGCAGTAAACAGTGGGCTTTGTTGACTCGAGAAGCCTGAAGTTTCATCAACACCGACATCAGGCCTTTAACTTCCTGAGTAAGTTGCGGTCTTAAAGGTCAGTCTCTACACAAACGGTTTACTTATGTGACATGTTACTTTCAGATGAAGATTAAGGATCATAATGTGGGTTTATTATTTTTAGTCCAAGATTCTTTATAATGGAGCCTTTTCACAAGATGTTATGAAAGGTTTAACAGTCATCAATCTTAATTCTTAGAAAGTTTTTAATATTTTGATTAAAAAAAAAAGCATATGAACCATACCTGCCAACATTTGGTTAGTAAATTCCGGGAGATGGGGGGGGGGGGGGGGGGGGGGGGGGGGGGGGGGGGGGGGTTACGTCATACGCTAATTTGCATATTACTGACGTCATCACGTTCTACCTTTTCTGTTTGTTTAACAGCCTATGGTAAATAAATGGGGTATTTATATTTGCACTACGCTTTATGTAAGCTTGTCGATTTAACTAAATGTATTGCTGTTTGAATACAGTATATCATTATAGATGTGTAGTGAATTTGCAGTAATCTCTCAGACGTAATATACTCAGAAAAGTTCTGAAACTCTCACTTAAAACATCTCTGATTGTGAACAATAAACGGTCAAATTAAATAGTTAAAATAAAGGAGAAGCAGATCGGTTTGACTGTACAAGGGAAATACCTTCACACTCGCGGTGCTAAATCATTTGCCGTCGGTACGCAGAGGGGTGATCTGCTGTCAGGCTGCAGGTGGGAGAGGCTGCTGTACCAGGACTGACTGGGCCGCCTGTCAGTGCTCTGAGGCGGGGGAGGGGCCGCGCATCACCCGCAGCTCGTTGAGAAGAGTAGGGACGGTACAGTAATGGACAAACGACAGTCTATAAAAATCTCCAAAATTGTCGCTAGGGGGGTCTGAAAAATCGCTAAGTTGGCAACACTGGCGCGAACTGAAGAGCGGGGAGCGGGAGGGGTGAGAGATTTGGGGAGATGGAGGCGCGCGACCGGAAGAGCACGCGCACAAGCACCAGGTTTCAGCCCGGACTGTACCAAAATGCTGAGGAGCGGGGGGCGGATGGGTGGGATTCCGGGAGTTTACCGGGAGACAGAACAATACGGGAGACGGGTCTGAAATACGGGAGACTCCCGGGAAAAACGGGATTGTTGGCAGGTATGATATGAACATTGTCTTTATGTATGATATTATCTGCGTCAAATTACAAAAAATGAATTACCGCTTGTGTGAGGTGTTTGTAATGCAGCGTCTCTTCAATTCATCTTTATTTCTCTAGCGCTTTTATAACGTCAAAGCAGCTTCACATAGAAGTTCTAGTAAATTAAAACTGTGTCAGTCCAGTTTTCAGAGTTAAAGTTTAGTTCATTTCAGTGTGGTTTAATATTCACTGCTGAAAATCCAAACACGGAAGAGCAAATCCACCAATGCGCGGCTCTACGAGTCCCAAACCAACAAGCCAGTGTCAGAATAACAGTCAACACGCTTGGTGCAGAACATTTTTAGATGCTAGTGATGTGCGATGCCATTGGTTTCCTATCCGATCCGATACAAAGTAAAATGAAGGCGAGTATCGGTGATATCGATTCGATACCGATACTTTGCTCAAAAATTACTGTTTGGGAAATTAAAGTAACAAGTAGTGTACTTAAAAGTGTCACTTCATACTGAATACAAGACATGTTACGGGTTATTATTGTTATCATACAAAAACAGAGCCAACTTACATCCCAAGCCCCCAAAATACAGCCACATCGCCACATTTTCTGCACCTAAGGACTCTGAAAGCGATGTCTGCCTCTCCTTAGCAGCACCTGTGCCTCTCCTTTACTCCTCTTCTGACCGCCTAGTCATGACGTTGTCATATTCTGTCTTGTGATTTATTTGTAGATGTTTGATTAGGTTTGTGGTATTACCACAGTACCTCACTGTTTTGTTACACGTGTCACAAATCGCAGAAATCCCAGAAGTTCCGGGAGTGTCCCGCAAATGCATAGAGACTCCCGGATGCCCGCAAACGAATGATAATCTCCTGGAAATCATGCATCCCCCTTCTGGTCCTCAAATACATCGCACACCCCTCTCCACTGCATCCCTCCTCGCTCTTCATATACGTCACGCACTTCCCCCCCAGTCTCCACATACGTCGCACATCTCCTGCAACCTCCCGCAAATCATCTGTCTCCCCGGAAATGACTATTTTTTTGGGATGTCTGAAATCGCATCGTTTGAGTTTATGGAAGTGAAGTAGCTCCACACATAACTTCGCTTGCGGTCACCCATATCCAATGACAGCGTGACTGAACAACATGTGCCAGCAGACTGAGTGGCTAGCTAGCGTCATAGATATTTACATTAGATGTCACCTGCCCTGTTGTTGTCTATTGGAAGGAATGCGTCAATAGAGCCGCCATTTTAGTACAGGGTAGCGCTCCTTTGAAATGAATGCGGGACCAAGCTGCAGTGGAGGACTGTGGCCATCCAGAGCCAGAGATGCACACATGTACACATATATCTATGATCGGGAGTTTTCCCGGTGGTCAGTTCGCAGCATATCGTTGTCATATTTCTTTTGCATTGTTTGCTTATTTTATTCAACTAAACTAGCATAAGCCCAGTATTTAGTGTTGGTGCTACTTTGCCTTATAGTGAATGCAGTAAGTGACTGTATTATCATCAATAACGTTACTTGTTGAGCACAAAAGTTCATAACAAAAACGTAAAAACCGAAATCTTACCTATGAAATGTTCCGCCTTTGTGCTTTGTTTTCCTTGTTTGCTCGTTACTACACCCGTACACAGTGCTAAAGTCCAGCATCTTCACATTTGGCACACAGTCTTGACTAGTGCGTTTGTATGACATTTGTCCTAAGAGCAATGTACAAACGTGGCGACGCTATTGACGCATGCTCAGGGTCCGAATGTGATATCTAGTGTATATATCTATGAGCTAGGGTGCTCTGCACTTGTACAGTGCCATATTACACACATGACTTGTCAGGCGGAAGGACAAGTAGTTCCGACTAAGTTGGCATTATTCAGATAAACTAGGCTAATTGTGGTTACTTTCCGCTGTATTTCTATTTTCAATAAACTACATATTTGCTCCAAATTACTGAAATATCAATATTTTGGTAAGATAATCGATTTTAGAACATACAAAGCTGGTATCGGAGATATCGATATTTTAGTATCGATCCGCACATCCCTATCAGATGCCCAATTCTTAAATTGCTGCTAATTAATAGTATGTAAGGTAGAAGTTGAGTTTAGGTATTGTCTTGGATTAGGGATGTAGGATAAGATCATAAGTAATAATAAACAGCCAGTATTTCAAACAAAAAAACAAAAAACAAGATTTTACTAGGCAGCACGTTGGCTCAGTGGTTAGCACTGTGGCCTCACAGCAAGAAGGTCGCTGGAAGGGCATCCGCTATGTAAAACATATGCCAGAATAGTTGGTGGCAGTGGTGTAAAGTACTTGAGTAAATGGACTTTGTTACTTTACTTAAGTATTTTTTTGGCTACTTTGTACTTGTACTGAGTATCAAAAATATAAGCATCTTTTACTCTCTACTTGACTACATTTTAGATTGAATATATGTACTCTTTACTCCACTACATTTGAACGGATGCTTACCGTTACTCATTACATTGTGATTGTGCACCACAAGTCGGCATCTTTATCAACCACGGCTAATTTGTTGGGCGGATGAGGCGATATCGCCATCTGCAGGGTGCTGAAGGTACTGTATGCTATTTATGGGCTAAATCACGTAAATGTGAATTAGCAGCTTGCCTAATACCAGGTGTTTAATTAGTGACATGGCTGCAGCCAGTGATGAAGCTGAAGCCGGCACATCAAGCAGTGCCAGCACTGATGATCATCCATGGCCTTATCTGAAAGAAATGTTTTCATTTCGATATACAGAATGGCTCTTACATGATGCAGTGTCTACTTTGTTTGCCACGAACCACGAAAATAAGTGCTTTAAGAATTTATCTTCAAATTTAAATAAACACATTGAGGTAAGAGTCTTTTTAATGTGAATTTAATCAAATTATGTCTGACTTTACAATGGTATTGTGAGTATAATGTTACCAAAAATTAATAGTTACTGATATGGCAAAACCCACTGCGACATGACTATATTTTAGCTTATTTTATTTTTTTGTGCAATGTGAATAAATGTATCACTAAAATTATACATTTTGCATCAAGTGCATTTAGCTGTGAGTTTGTGTTTTATTACATTCAGTATGAGTAAAATACTTACGTTCTTTTAAAATCGGATACTTTAATACTTTTACTCAAGTCTTATTTGAATTGGTGACTTGTAACTTGTAATGGAGTAATTTCTACAGTAAGGTATCTATACTTTTACTCAAGTATGGTTTTCAGGTACTCTTTACATCTCTGGTTGGTGGTTCATTCCGCTGTGGTGACCCCTGATAAATAAGGGACTAAGCCGAAGGAAAATTAATAAACAAATAGATTTTACTGCATGGATAATTTGATGACTAGTCTAGTCTAGTCTAGTATTGGGCTGTTAGATTTTCACTGGCAGCCCAAATTTAGCCTTGCTTTAGCCATCTATGGTTGAGCTATCTATGTTTATATGTCTATTAGACTTCTTATAAACAAAAAAAGCTTGCTGGGTTCAGTTGGCGTTTCTGTGTGGAGTTTGCATGTTCTCCCTGCGTTCGCGTGGGTTTCCTCCGGGTGCTCCGGTTTCCCCCACAGTCCAAAGACATGCGGTACAGGTGAATTGGGTAGGCTAAATTGTTCGTAGTGAATGAGTGTGTATGGATGTTTCCCAGAGACGGGTTGCAGCTGGAAGGGCATCAGCTGCGTAAAACATGTGCTGGATAAGTTGGCGGTTCATTCCACTGTGGTGACCCCAGATTAATAAAGGGACTAAGCCGAAAAGAAAATGAATGAATGAATGAATGAATGTCTTGAGCTTTCTCCATTCTCTTTATTTTGTTGTATAGACTGTTTCATAAACTTTGGTAGACTGCACGTGGACCTTCACCTCATCATTCATCCATCGCACTCCACACAGACATAACCCCAGTAGTTAATAGTGGTGATTAGTACTTAAAGAAAAAATAATTATGGTAACACTTTAGTTTATTTAACCAGGTAAAAACCCATCGATATCTTATTTACAAGGGTGACCTGGCCAAGAAGTCTACAACAAACATCTTTAAAATAAAAGATGAAAATAATAGTCTTTCAAGTAATACAAATGAGGTATATTAAAGACACCTACATTGAGTGTTTAGGATAGAACAAAAGGCTTCAATCAGAATAAGATCAGCTACTTTCGGTTCTTTCTGAAGAATTTTCCAAGTTAAGGAGCGCCATAACTGAAAGCACACTTCCCCATTTCATTTGGAGCCCAAGGAACTGATAGGTGAGAAGTATCACATCTGCAGATACCAGATATTTATGAGCTCTGAGGGAAAAGTAAATAATAAAAGTCAAACTTCACCCTCAGTTTGTCACCAAAACGCCATATTTAGGATCAAAGCCTAAAGGGGGCAGTTTTAAAGAGTTATAATCATTATATGTGGGATATTTTAAGCTGAAACTTCACATACACACTCACTAGAGAATTATGTTACATCTTGTAAAAAGGGGCATAATACAGTGAATCCTGAAAGTATTGATAGCGTTTCACTTTTTCCACATTTCTTTATCTTCCAACCTGAGAAATATTGCTAAGTTACGAAGATTGCTATCCATATCAGATGCAGAAAAGCTAGTTCATGCTTTTATGACTTCTAGGCTGGATTACTGTAATGCTCTGTTTGCTGGCTGCCCAGCATCCTCTATTAACAAACTTCAGCTAGTGCAAAATGCAGCTGCCAGAGTTCTTACCAGATCTAGAAAATATGATCAGATCACCCCAATTTTATCCTCCTTACACTGGCTGCCTGTTAAGTTTCGTATTGAATATAAAATATTGCTTCTTACCTATAAAGCTTTAAATAATCTAGCTCCTGTTTATCTAACCAACCTCCTGTCTCGCTACAACCCAACCCGCTCTTTACGATCTCAAAACTCAGGGCTTCTGGTAGTACCTAGAATATCTAAGTCGAGTAAAGGAGGTCGAGCCTTCTCATTTATAGCCCCTAAACTCTGGAATAGCCTTCCTGATAACGTCCGAGGCTCAGACACACTCTCACTCTTCAAAACTAGATTAAAGACCTATCTTTTTAGCAAAGCGTACACTCAATGCATTACATAGCGATATGATGCATGAATGTGCTCCACGCATCTCATTTATATACACTATGAACAGCAGCTTTGCTAATTATTCTCTTTATTCTCTATTTCCACCTGGAGGTCCTCATCCCGAGGCCCTCAGAGACTATGCAGCACCACTAATGCGATTCAAGACCTGTGAAGAGATGATCCCAAGGTTTCCATAATCCCGGACCAGGCCATATCCCGGGCAGCTGCTGTGGTGGTCATGGAGGAGTGAAGAGCATGCATCTGATTTCTGTGATGCTCCAGGGACAGATGAGTGTTCGATGACGTCCAGCATTCTCCAGCCTCCGGTGCCTAGACTGCAGCTCTGTACAAGACGTTTGGCCAGAGAAGAAATGGTCGTGCCCAATTGAGCCTGGTTTCTCTCGAGGTTTTTTAAATCTTCGCTTTCGCCAATTGGTGAAGTTTGTTCCTCGCCGCTGTCGCCACTGGCTTGCATAGTTCGGGATCTGTAGAGCTGCGCATCGATAGATTTGCTCTTCAGTGTTTGGACTCTCAGCAGTGAATATTAAACCACACTGAACTGAACTGAACTTAATCTCTGAAAACTGAACTGACACTGTTTCAATTCACTATAATCTTCCATGTGAAGCTGCTTTGACACAATCTACATTGGAAAAGCGCTATAGAAATAAAGGTGAATTGAATTCAATTGAATCATGAAAACGGGCGCACTTTCACATTGAAGAGCAAAGGTCATAAACAGAAACGGTTAGACATGATGACGTCGATAATATGCAAATTGACGCATGATGTAATCTGACAACATTTAGCGACCTTTGGGCAGAGCTTAGCACCTTTTCAACACTGAACCCAAGTTGGTCGCCGACTAATTTTTCGAAAACTTTTGCTGCAATACACAAATTCATTAATTTTCCTTCGGCTTAGTCCTTTATTTATCAGAGGTCACCACAACGGAATGAACCGCCAATTATTCCAGCATACGTTTTGCCCACCCAGCCACAACCCAGTACTGGAAAACACCCATACACACTCATTTACATACACACACACTCTCATACAGTTCATCTAATTGCCCTATAGCGCATGTGTTTGGACTGTGGGGGAAACCGGAGCACCCTGGAGGAAACCCACGCCAACACGGGGAGAACATGCAAACTCCACATAGAAATGCCAACTGACCCAGCCGGGACTTAAACCAGTGACCTTCTTGCTGTGAGGCAACAGTGCTAACCACTAAGCCACCATGCCACCCACAATCCTCAAATAGTTAGGAAATTGGTCTGTGATTGTTACTAATATATAAACTAAAATAAATAGCTAACATTTTCATGAAACACGTATTTGAGATGCCTCTGGTTGTTTACGTCTCTGTTCAGTTTGAGATACACGGCAGGTCTCTTCTGCTGACCATTGTTAAAGTTTCCATCTGAAGTAAAGGCTCCATCTGTCAGTTTCACTTCCTCTGACGGACTGCACGTCGCTGCACTGCAATGTCCTGCACAGCTCAAAATAACCCAAGCTGATGTGGAAACAAACATGTCTCTAAGCTCTGAAATAAATACCACCTTCTTTTTCGGATAATACATGCTTGATGGTTAGAAAACGGCATGAAGTGTGTGACTGTTGCACAGAGTTTGGTTACCGTGTGGTTCACCACACGCAGACTAATACACCGCTTCACACAGCAACATCAGCAGAGAAAGCTACAAACTTTGACAGGGAGTCTCTTTATTAGTTAAACTTCCTTATTTACTAGTGAATTTTCACTTCACGTTTGCTCCATGATGAAGCAGTGCTTTTGTGTTTACGCACAAACACACACAAATGTTGGTGTTTCTGCTTCTGACCCCAGTGGGAGGAGCAAACAGAAATACAACTGAAACCCCCTATAGTTCACAGAGGCGTGTGTGTGTGTGTGTGCATTTGTTTGTTCGCTCATTAAAAGTGCACAAACGGAAAGTCATTGTAAGGAAGTCTGTGTGTGCATGTGTGTGTGTTTTCTCTCCTCGGGCTGTATTTGCAGTGTCGGATGCTTCAGTCAGTCAGCTAAACATCAGGACATGAACGTCTTTCAGAGCTCCTGCTGCTCCATTTTAGGAGCTCTTCTGCTTTCCCTTCTTCATGGTGAGTGAAACTATTGCTAATTTCCATCAGCGGGCTGTTAGAAGCATTGTGTACGTGCTGTGGAATCTGCATCTGGAAAACTGCTCCGTGTTCGCATGACAGAGGATCTCGAAGTAAATTATTTTACACCACATTTAAATGTATTGGATATTTAAAATGACATTTAAATCCAAATTTTAAAGTAGATTTTATTTTTTGAACATGTAGATAGTGTTTACATTTCAGTGTCGGGTGGGAAGAGTTAATATATTACAATCTAAAGTCACTTTAATTTTTAAAATGGTCACTAAATGTGTCTATTTAACGCAAGTAAGTGTGTTATACAGGCAGTGCAGAATTTTGACCACATCATCCTCTTTATGCATGTTGTCTTACTCGAAGCTGTATAGGCTCGAAACCCTACTACCAATTAAGCATATTAGGTGATGTGCATCTCTGTAATGAGAAGGGGTGTGGTCTAATGACATCAACACCCTATATCAGGTGTGCATAATTACTAGGCAACTTCCTTTCCTTTGGCAAAATGGGTCAAAAGAAGGACTTGACAGGTTCCGAAAAGTCAAAAATAGTGAGATATCTTGCAGAGGGATGCAGCACTCTTAAAATTGCCAAGCTTCTGAAGCGTGATCATCGAACAATCAAGCGGTTCATTCAAAATAGTCAACAGGGTCGCAAGAAGCGTGTGGAAAAACCAAGGCGCAAAATAAACTGCCCATGAACTGAGAAAAGTCAAGCGTGCAGCTGCCAAGATGCCACTTGCCACCAGTTTTGCCATATTTCAGAGCTGCATCATCACTGGAGTGCCCAAAAGCACAAGGTGTGCAATACTCAGAGACATGGCCAAGGTAAGAAAGGCTGAAAAACGACCACCACTGAACAAGACACACAAGCTGAAACGTCAAGACTGGGCCAAGAAATATCTCAAGACTGATTTTTCTAAGGTTTTATGGACTGATGAAATGAGAGTGAGTCTTGATGGGCCCGTGGCTGGATCGGTAAAGGGCAGAGAGCTCCAGTCCGACTCAGACGCCAGCAAGGTGGAGGTGAAGTACTGGTTTGGGCTGGTATCATCAAAGATGAGCTTGTGGGGCCTTTTCGGGTTGAGAATGAAGTCAAGCTCAACTCCCAGTCCTACTGCCAGTTTCTGGAAGACACCTTCAAGCAGTGGTACAGGAAGAAGTCTGCATCCTTCAAGAAAAACATGATTTTCATGCAGGACGATGCTCCATCACACGCGTCCAAGTACTCCACAGCGTGGCTGGCAAGAAAGGGTCTAAAAGAAGAAAAACAAATGACATGGCCTCCTTGTTCACCTGATCTGAACCCCATAGAGAACCTGTGGTCCATCATCAAATGTGAGATTTACAAGGAGGGAAAACAGTACACCTCTCTGAACAGTGTCTGGGAGGCTGTGGTTGCTGCTGCACACAATGTTGATGGATTCTGTCAGTGTTTAGATCCGTTCACCATGGATGGCAGGCTTTTGAGTGTCCTGGCAAAGAAAGGTGGCTATATTGGTTACTGATTTGTTTCTGTTTTGTTTTTGAATGTCAGAAATGTATATTTGTGAATGTTGAGATGTTATATTGGTTTCACTGGTGAAAATAAATCATTGAAATGGGTATATATTTGTTTTTTGTTAAGTTGCCTAATAATTCTGCACAGTAATAGTCACCTGCACACACAGATATCCTCCTAAAATAGCTCAAACTAAAAACAAACTAAAAACTACTTCCAGAAATATTCAGCTTTGATATTAATGAGTTTTTTGGGTTCATTGAGAACATGGTTGTTGTTCAATAATAAAATTAATCCTCAAAAATACAACTTGCCTAATAATTCTGCACTCCCTGTATTTGTGTTATTGCTGATTTTTAATGCATAACCCAGGCTTAAGATCGTACTAAATGACTTTTTTAACCCAACGCTGCGTCTTATCGATGCTTCATCTTTGCGATAGGAACTGTTCAGCTCAGGAAACCTCAAGTTTTATCTCTAGAAAGTGTGGGTTATTCTAAAGTGAGTTGCAAGCAGCATTCGAGCAGCGAAAAACCTGCATAGCATCATCATACAGTGAAAATATTACTTCAGCACAATATTAAAGGTGTATCATTCATGCAAAAGAATGTTAAATTAAGAAGTTAAAATGTTAAGAAACTGCAGTCTGTGTGTTTGTGGTAGAGTTAAACACTTCCTTATAGATCAGCAACTGGCAGAAGTGATGAGCTGTGAATAACACAAGCTATTAAACACAGATCAGAGATCATTGAGCAAATAAACAGCAGTGCAGACTGTACAGTAGGGGACTTTCGGGTTTACAGTGGAAATAAAGTCATTTCAATGGTGTTGTGGTTCTAAGATAGCAGATCGAACACTGTGGTGAAGCTGTAGGATGCGTTTCTGGTCTGTTTATTACCAAGCATTTCTTTCCATTTTAGTTTCTCCTCACAGACAGCTCAGGTTTGCTGTTATTTGTGAACATGTAGTGGAATGGAATGGAAGATCAGTGATCTAGGGGGTGCAGTGTGGGTTCACACATTTTACAGACAGGTCTTTCACCTTTTACTGACAACCACAAACCATTAAATCACACATAAAGTACAATTAAATAGAACTAAAATAAATAAAAGTGCTTTTAAAATCTGGTAACGCTTTAGTTTAAGGGCCAATTCTCACCATTACAGGAATAGCTCACCTAAAAATGTCAATTCTGCCATCGCTTTTAGCCTTCGCTTGTTTAAACCCAATTGAGTTTCTTTATTCTGTTGAATGCAAGAAGATATTTTGAAGAATGCTGGCTGCTGGCACTCATTCAATTCTAGGGGGATAGTTCACAAAACTGTCAATTTGTATCCCGTTTCTGTAGGTCACGGTTTTTGGTTTGCATTGTACATTTCCTGCTTGTTATCAAACTACTTTGTAACTGTAACACAAGGCATTTCAATCATAACCTCATGTTAAACAGCTATCATAACCTTATTTATCAATATGTGGCTCTTTTTTGGTTTCTCAGAAGCTACAGAAATTATAAAATGTTGAACAGGAAATACGTTGGGACTATTATTTTAGTTTACATCCCTCAAAATGGTCTATTGCAACACCTAATACCGAACATCAGCATAAAACACACAACCTTACACTCAAAAAGATGACGCATGCTGTTTGCTCAAACTACTCATTTAAAAATGAGCTCAAGAGTTTTTAAAATGGTTTTCAAGAGTTCACACTTAGCTGATGATTGATTATAAAGTGTGTTTGACATGCTTTCTCGAGAGAGAGCCCTGAGCTCAGAATATCCTCGAGCCCGGGGCTCCCTCCTGTTTGAAGGGCGAGAGGGGAGTTTGAGCTCGGGTAGATCTCGAGAACTCCCCTGCTTGTGAGCATGTTAGGAATAGCTGAGAGATATAGCTGGCTAAGAGTTTGACTTATGATCATACCTGTCAACCCTGCTGTTTTTCCCAGGATTCTCCCGTATTTTACGGTTCTATCCTGCTATCATAGTATTTTCAATCTTTTTATACTATTAAATCACATATAAAGTACAATTAAATAGAACTAAAATAAATAAAAGTGCTTTTAAAATCTGGTAACACTTTCGTTTAGGGGCCAATTCTCACCATTAAAGGGATAGTTCACCTAAAAATGACAATTCTGCCATCGCTTTTAGCCTTCACTTGATCAAAGCCTATTTGAGTTTCTTTATTCTGTTGAACGCAAGAAGATATTTTGAAGAATGCTGGCTGCTGGCACTCATTCAATTCTAGGGGGGCAGTTCACAAAACTGTCAATTTGTATCCCGTTTCTGTAGGTCACGGTTTTTGGTTTGCATTGTAATATTTAAAAATCCACTATTGACCATTTCAATGTGATCATATCAATGGCCCATGAACATTTCCTGCTTGCTATCAAACTACTTTGTAACTGTAACACAAGGCATTTCAATCATAACCTCATGTTAAACAGCTATCATAACCTTATTGATCAATATGTGGCTCTTTTTTGGTTTCTCAGAAGCTATAGAAATTATAAAATGTTGAACAGGAAATACGTTGGGGACTATTATTTTAGTTTACATCCCTCAAAATGGTCTATTGCAACACCTAATACCGAACATCAGCATAAAACACACAACCTTACACTCAAAAAGATGACGCTTGCTGTTTGCTCAAACTACTTACTTCAAAATGAGCTCAACAGAGTTTTTAAAATGGTTTTCAAGAGTTCACACTTAGCTGATGATTGATTATAAAGCGTGTTTGACATGCTTTCTCGAGAGAGAGAGAGCCCTGAGCTCAGAATATCCTCGAGCCCGGGGCTCTCTCCTGTTTCAAGGCGAGAGGGGAGTTTGAGCTCAGGTAGATCTCGAGAACTCCCCTGCTTGTGAGCATGTTAGGAATAGCTGAGAGATATAGCTGGCTAAGAGTTTGACTAATGATCATACCTGTCAACCCTGCTGTTTTATCCAGGATTCTCCCGTATTTTACGGTTCTATCCTGCTATCATAGTATTTTCAATCTTTTTATACCATTAAATCACACATAAAGTACAATTAAATAGAACTAAAATAAATAAAAGTGCTTTTAAATTCTGGTAACACTTTAGTTTAGGGGCCAATTCTCACCATTACAGGAATAGCTCACCTTAAAATGACAATTCTGCCATCGCTTTTAGCCTTCGCTTGTTCAAAGCCTATTTGAGTTTCTATATTCTGTTGAACGCAAGAAGATATTTTGAAGAATGCTGGCTGCTGGCACTCATTCATTTCTAGGGGGCAGTTCACAAAACTGTCCATTTGTATCCCGTTTCTGTGGTCACGGTTTCTGGTTTGCATTGTAATATTTAAAAATCCACTATAAACCATTTCAATGTGGTCATGTCATTAACTACTTTGTAACTGTAACAAGAGGCAATTCAATCATAACCTCATGTTAAACAGCTATCATAACCTTATTTATCAATATGTGGCTCTTTTTTGGTTTCTCAGAAGCTACAGAAATTAAAAATGTTGAACAGGAAATACGTTGGGACTATTATTTTAGTTTACATCCCTCAAAATGGCCTATTGCAACACCTAATACCGAACATCAGCATAAAACACACAACCTTACACTCAAAAAGATGACGCTTGCTGTTTGCTCAAACTACTTACTTCAAAATGAGCTCAAAAGAGTTTTTAAAATGGTTTTCAAGAGTTCACACTTAGCTGATGATTGATTATAAAGCGTGTTTGACATGCTTTCCCGAGAGAGAGCCCTGAGCTCAGAATATCCTCGAGCCCGGGGCTCTCTCCTGTTTGAAGGGCGAGAGGGGAGTTTGAGCTCAGGTAGATCTCGAGAACTCCCTTGCTTGTGAGCATGTTAGGAATAGCTGAGAGATATAGCTGGCTAAGAGTTTGACTAATGATCATACCTGTCAACCCTGCTGTTTGTCCCAGGATTCTCCCGTATTTTACGGTTCTATCCTGCTATCATAGCATTTTCAATCTTTTTATACCATTAAATCACACATAAAGTATGATTAAATAGAACTAAAATAAATAAAAATGCTTTTAAAATCTGGTAACACTTTAGTTTAGTGGCCAATTCTACCATTAAAGGGATAGCTCACCTAAAAATGATAACTCTGCCATTGTTTGCTTCACGTTTAGCCTTCACTTGATCAAACCCTATTGAGTTTCTTTATTATGTTGAACACAAAAGGATGTTTTAAAGAATGCTGGCTGCTGGCACTCAATAATTTCTAGCGGGCAGTTTACAAAACTGTCAATCTGTATCACGTTTCTGTGGTCACGGTTTCTGGTTTGCATTCTAGTATTAAAAAAATCCACTATTGCAACACTTAAATACCAAACATCAGCTGTTTGTTTAAACTACTTATTTAAAATGAGCTCAAAAGAGCTTTAAATTGTTTTCAAGAGTTCACACTTAGCTGATGATTGATAATAAAGCTTGTTTGGCATGTCCTCGAGCCCGGGGCTCCCTCCCGTTTGAAGGGGCGAGAGGGGAGTTTGAGCTCGGGTAGATCTCGAGAACTCCCCTGCTTGTGAGCATGTTAGGAATAGCTGAGAGATATAGCTAGCTAAGAGTTTGACTTGTGATCATACCTGTCAACCCTGCTGTTTTTCCCAGGATTCTCCCATATTTTACAGTTCTATCCTGCGATCATCCCGTAAAGGTGTTTTCCCAAATTTCTCCCGTATTTTCAAATTTTTTTTATGAAGGGTGGCAAATAAACATTAAAGAGCTGATTCTCCCTATATGCAACCCATACTGCTAAACCACCAGGGGCCGCCCCTTGCTCTTAAATGTGAGTCTGTTTAGTGCTTTAGTTTTATTTAGGCATGAAAACACTGAAATAAATATACAAATGGTGGGATTCCCTTTCCTTTTCATTACAGGTGCCGTCTCCCCTTCATATGCAATGCTCAAAACAGACATGTAGCGGTGCGTGACTGTCAGCTGACGCGCTCCATAGTGATAAATAGACACTGTTTACCAAACGCATTATCTACACGCGATTTGAAGCGAAAGTCTGGGTTTTGTGTGCATGTTTGAACAGACATATACACATAATTAATAATAATAATATCTTAAGATGTCGATCTTGTTGGGGGGTTTTTTCAAACACAACTAATTTTGTTCTAAACGAGCATAAAAAGTTAGGAAAGCAATCGAATGCTTTCATTATAACGTTAGATGTGTGCATTTTTAAAGTGACACCTGTTATTTAATGTAATCAAACGAAAAAATCTAAATAAATGAGATTCATTTGCTGCTCTTTAATCAGAATGTGTAAGTTACACAGTGAAGAAAAGGTTAATGAGATTTGATGCCACTTTGGATTAGTCCATTTATTTAAGATGTATGTCTTTGGATGGTAGGAGGAAACCGGGGAAAACCCACGCGAGCATAGGGAGAACATGCAAACTGCGCACAGAAACGCTGACTGGCCCTGTGAGGGCTCGAACCAGTGGTGTTCTTGCTGTGAGGCAGCAGAGCTAACCACTGGGCTGCTGCGCCACCCTATCAGGAGAAGGGAAGGAGTAGGGGTGGAAGGGAGGATTCTTTAAAACGAAGATGACTGAAGAGGAAAACTCTGGTTATTTATAGTGAGTCAGTATTCATCTGATTGGTGCAATATGCAGGGCTGATGCGGGACCAGCCGTGATCAATCATAAGCATGATCCTCTCAAATTTGTTCATAAATAAACCACACTTATGTTCAATCCACTTACATTTGTAAAAACTACCAAGTTAACTTAATTCCTTCATGTTGTCCCAACACAAATCAATTGTGTGGAACCCAGCATTTATTACAGTGTATAATCTGCTGTTTACAGTAATTTAAAAAGCTATTCTCAAGGTCATGTATACTACTTTCAGTCTTAAAGTTTTAATTTAGGCTGTTTTCACATCTATACATTTGTTTGGGAACCTGTCGCATTTGCCTGTGAGCTCAGTTCATTTGGTATATGTAAACATCGCAATCATGTTCTGATCTGCGCCAAAACAAACAGCCCTAGATCGCCTGAATAAGGTGGTCTGGGATCAGTTGAAATGAACTCTGGAGTGGATCGATTGTAGCAGTGGCGGATTTAGGCATGGGCAATCGCCCAGGGTGGCATCTTGCTGGGGCGGCATAGAGAGACAATGCAAAAAAAAAAAAAAATGCCCCAGTAAAAATCTGCTGTGCGCAGGGCCAGCGCGTCCATAGAGGTGGCGGAGTAGTCAGTAGCCCCACCACCCCGCTCTTCACTTTTGTCTGTAACCAGCGTTGCCAGATTGGGCAGTTTTGAATTTGACTTTGAGGGTAAAAAAATGGCGTAGGTGGGTTGACAAAATTTGGGCTGTTTTAAAACGTAAATTATTATTTGCAACTTATTCAACAAAACATAACTGTGTGCTCCTACTCCATTCAGTTAGTAGTGACCAGTGAATAGTGCAAACCATGTGGGCCCATCCACAAGAGGAGATTAAGGAAAGTTGCATCAAAATCTGACTCGCTGGACAAATCTGACTCCCCTTCGCGTGCAAACACATCACGCAGCGGCTGCAGTTCAACTCACAGCAGTTTATCATGACACTTCGCGATCATTTTTTCCACAATTGACAGCAGGAACAAACATAGAAGCGATGTCTGATTGACAAGCAGCACCTAATTAAGTTCAAAAGAATTTAAAACGCCAAATAGGACAAACTCATACCCCATTTCGAAAGTACAACACACTCTAGGTAGTGTAATCTACACAACATGAAGTGCAGTGTGTGGGTGAGAGGGTGTGTTTCTGGTTATGTGATCTGGTTATGCTGTGGTTCTGTGACTGCTGGTGTTGGTTGCTGTATGGTTAACAGTTATGACAGTTAAAGCAACTAGGTTAATTAATAATAAATAAATTAAAATTAAATAAAATATCTAATATTTTGGGCTTTTTTTTGTGCGTTTGGGCGAGTTTTAGACAGCTTTTGGGCTGAAAAAAGTCAGCTACATCTGGCAACATTGTCTGTGACACTTTCGTGAGGGCGGCATGATCATCGTTTGCCTAGAGCACCAGTGCAGCTTGCTCTGGCCCTGGATTGTAGGGAGAAAGCAATGCGATCCAATAAACTAACGAACCAGGCTATATCACAGTGTATTATGGATATATTATAACAACATATGGCAATATGAAGAGAGAATAATAAGTAGGGCGGGAGGTCATTCCTACCAATGAAAGTGTGTTTAATGTCGAATACGAAAGTGAATTAATGCTGAACTATTAACGAGAGCTGCTTATCCGTTTAACCAAACTGCAGTCTCGCTTTATCTGTTATTTCTCTCTATAATGTAAATCAGGAGTGTCCAAACTCAGTCCTGGAGGGCCGGTGTCCTGCATATTTTAGTTCCAACCCCAATTAGACACACCTGAACTAATCAAGCTCTTTCTAGGTAGGCCGAGTTTGGACACCCCTGATGTAAAGCCTATAATGCATAATTGTTGCCAACAGCTATGCATGAGATAGTCTTACCTCTGATTTATATTTGGTGATGGTGTCTGTGGGTGTGAAACTACAAAATTAAACTGCACCTTTTCACTTATTATGTCTTATTGCTCATCATCATATATTAAAATAAGGACACATGGCAGCTGAGCAGGAAAATAAACTGTGAAACTCTGACCAATGTGAGGAGAGTTTACTCACGAGTGACTTGTTTTACCTATTTTAGTCCGTTTAGAAACTTTGCCGTGTGAACAAAAATAAGCGTAACCATTTTAATCCCTGTTTCAGAACAAAACAATCGATGTAGAGGTGTGAAAGCAGCCTCAGTCTCTTGTTGTTGATTATTGGTAATATTGCCAGTGCATTCATTTTAGCTGCTGTCATTTCAAATTTCTTTATTTATTGTATTAGTTTACCTGGCAGGGACACTGTATTTTAATTAGCATTGCTGGAAATGCACCAGAATTATCCAAAGGGCTACTTTTCATCCGTTTTTACTGGACAGATGTTAAAATTGTCACTCTAAAAACAATACAAAACTTTTACAATGAACCAAGCATAAATACACTGTAAAAAAAAGTTTTTAGTTAAAAGTTAACCTAATCTTTTTAACAAATTTTAGTGGATTCAACATGAAACGGTTAGATTGTCCTAAAAACAAGTTAAGAATTGTGTAGTTTCACCATTTTTCTGAGTGTAATAAGCACTAAAATGGACATGCAGTAGTTAAAAAAAAACCTAATAAATATAATGAATAAAAACAAAATCAACTAAAATGCAAACCAAAATTCTTCAGTTCTTCCACTAATGTGTTCTTTCGCTTTAGACTCAGATTTATCCGACTGTAAATATGTGTGTTCTGGCGTTATATTAAGCGTTCTGCCTATAAGTTGCAGCGCAAGAACATGTTGAATTAAAAAGGCATTCATAACATGCCCGTGGCCAGGGGGAGGTTTGGGTGGTTCGCCCCTACGGCCAAAAGGTCCCGAATTTGTCCTTTTAATTATTTTATGTAATTTAATATTATATATTTATTATATAGTTAATATAATATATTTACACTTAATATATATTGCAATAAAGTGTAATTTCAATAACTATGGTCAGTAATTCGAATCCCATGGAGCCTCAAAGCCACATTAATGTGACGCGAGTCACGTGACATAATCCACTGAGTGGTAGGTGGTAACGTTTGAATATTTGATGCGACATACTGAGTAACGCTATGGGTCGAAAAGAGCAAGAGTGGCAGAAAAGGCAGGCAGCAGCGTCATTATCGCAAAATATTGAACATATGCCAAAAAGACTGCCAAACAGGGTCAGGCTAAAGTTACTTACTTCCTAACAGATGAAAATCTGTCCCTATTCATGAGGTTCTAGGCTAACTGGCCGCATTAGCCGGGACGTCCTGTACATTTATTGACTTGTCTAGTACATGACCTCCCTTTCTCCCTATTTTTGCCATTATTTTGTTTTAATAACTGTCCGACAAAGGCTTTAATGGCAAGCGGAGTCCTCAGCCGTCAGATGTCACTTCACACCAAAAGGCGCTAATGCCGTCACGCCTGTGTTCTTGAGGCTGTTTGGTCACTTCATTCGTTTTATTCTGAACGGATATAAATCTGATCGCTCAAACCACTTCAGAAGGTGATCTGGGATGCATTCCAGATGAAACTGGACAGGCCTAATCATTTTTTAGACAAAATTAATATAAATAAAATAAATTATGACCTGGAGAAAATCTGACCTGCGCCTGAAACACCTGTAGGTGCGCTTTTACAGCCAAAACTCTATTAAAAACATGTTTACTATAAGCATAAAACATGTGCTCTAACTTTTCAGGCCTGTAGCCAGGGGGGGTTCGGAAGACCCACCCCTCACTGACAAAGGTCCAGAATTTGTCCCATACATGAGCTCATTTGTCCTATTTTGACTGCTATGCCATCATAAATAATGAAAATAATCCATCGAAAAAGGCTTTAAGACCAAACGGAGTCCTCTGTCGGCTGTTGCTTCAGTGGGACTATAATCTGATGTAAGAGAAGTCTTCTTTCACTGTATTGTTTTTAAACAGAGAAAACATTTACAGGTAACTTTTATTCTAAATCTTGGACCTTATTCCTGAAATAAAACTGAGCAATAAAAAGGTGTGAAGCACCAGAAGCGGACCATATTAAATTAATTTGAATATATTTTGGCTATTGTTAATATCCAGGAATTTTCATATGTACTTTTTTTAACCAAAGAGGCTAGAAAGATTCTGAAGAATTCATTATTATTGTTTTATTATTATTGTTATTATTATGTTTTAATTATCATTTTTTTTTTATTGAAATGGCTAAATTGTGACTGAGGACAGTTGAATGTGCTGGCCAGTGGGCTACAGTTTTTTTTACTTTAAAACTGTAACAGATTCCTATTTTTTAGATATGATGTAATAAATTAGTCTTTTAAAAATTTGTCTTGTTTTTTTATGCAAATTTTTAGGAAATATTTTTAGTACATCAAAAAGTGTGGTTATGATGACATCTGACTAGCTAATCCAGCAAAAAAAAAAAAAAAAAAAAAAAAGTACTGCATAAAATGTCACTAAAATGCAGTATTTAAATCTCATATTTAAATAGAAACTGAGGCGTATAACTGCAAAAAGCTCCACGTTTTGAGAAAAAAGAACCACCCCTTTCACCAGGCTGGCTACAGGCCTGCATAAGCAGAGAGAGAAACGTGCATGAGAGCGAGTTTTCAGTTTCTGTGCTGTCTTGAGCAGGAATCTTTACACTGATATAATCTGCAGCATGTGAGTTGGCAGCGGTAACTGTGAAAGAGATGCTGTAAACTGAAGAAACGAACCAAGTTAAACTGTGATGGGACAGAATAAGCGGGCTGTAATCATAATAACCAACTAACAAACTGCTTATATCATAGGTCTCAAACTCACTTCCTGAAGGGCCGCAGCTCTGCACAGTTTTGCTCCAACCCTAATCAAACACAGCTGATCCAAAAAATCGAGTTGAACACCTTCAAAGAATCATGAACACCTTCATTATTTGGATTAGCTGTGTTTGATCGGGGTTGGAGCAAAACTGTGCAGAGCTGCGGCCCTCCAGGAATTGAGTTTAAGATCCATGGATTACATAAACCGTAATTGCATGAAATACACGTACCGAATTGTGTCAAGAACCAAACTAATGCCTATTCATGTCCATAATATTTAATCCTACTATGGAAGTCAATGGGTGCTATCAACCAGCATACTTCAAATGATCTACCTTTGTGTTTAACAGAAATAACATCTAAAAAGTGTCTCTTAAAGTTTAAAACAACAAGAGGAAGAGAAAATGATGAGCCATTTTCATTTTAGTGTGAACTATTCCTTCAACAAGTGGCTTATTTCCTGCCTATTATTAATACACTGCCTATTATTAGTACTTATAAAGCACATGTTCTGCATGATCTTATTCTACATGCCTAATGCTACCTAATACGACCTTAATAACTATTAATAAGCAGCTAATTAGGAGTTTGTTGAGCTAAAAGTCAAATGACTTATTGTACAAATTATGTGGAATTATATCATCAGAGTTTCTACTAGGGATGCTCCGATCGATTGGCCAGAGATCGGTATCGGCCGATAATCACGTTTTATGACTCGATCGGTACTCGCCAATCTGGCCGATCTCATGAACCGATCACAGGTGTCTGTTTACGAGTTTATATGCAGAGGAACCAGACATGCTAGTTGGAGAGCAAAATATTGGAGTGTTCTTGCATGTGTTTAGACCTTTTTACATATATAAGAACTGAGAGTTCTGTGTTTTTGACAATATTGCCAGTTCACTAAAACCTGGCTGAAATGCAATTAAAAACGTAAAAAAAAATGTTTTAATTGAATATTTCATAATAGACCTTTTGGTCCCACTTTATATTAAGTGTCGCTTATACCTGTGAACTTACATGGTAATTAGATGTGTAAGTAGTATGTAGCTACAGTGTATGTACACACGTTTACAGAGTATTTACTTTTGTATTACTTGTGTAACTACACTCATGTAACAACCCACTGAATAGTATGTGTAAGTACAAATGTGTAACAGGACATTGGTAACAACAGTAGGAAAGTACACATCTGTAACAAGAATTATGAAAGTGCATTGTGTAACAACAATATGTACTTGCAGATGTTTTCCCACTTCCACACCTGTTTGCAGATCATGCACTTGTGAACACTGTATGGCAGAACTAATGCTGCATTAGAAGGTTTCACCTTGTGATACCAGTGTACTTACATGGTAACTCCACAGGAACTGTCCACTTAATATAAAGTGTAAAATGGTCACAAATTACTGTGTAACTTGTAGAAATATCTTCTATGCAACACTTTAATAACAGTGTAGTTACATGGTAACTCCACAGGAACAGTCCACAATATAAAAGTTTAAAATAAAATTCATTTTTGTTTTGGCCTAGTCCCTTTATTAATCTGAGGTCGCCACAGCGGAATGAACCGCCAACTTATCCAGCATATGTTTTACACAGTGAATGCCCTTCCAGCTGCAACCCATCTAAGCCGAAAAGAAAATGAATGAATGTATGAACAGTAATTTGTGACCATTTTACACTTTATATTGAGTGGATCCTGTGGATTTACCATGCAAGTACACTTGTATCACAAGGTGAAACCTTCTAATGCAGCATTAGTTCTGCCATACAGTGTTCACAAGTACATGATCTGCAAACAGGTGTGGAAGTGGGAAAACATCTGCAAGTACATATTGTTGTTACTCAATGCACTTACATAATTCTTGTTACAGATGTGTACTTTCCTACTGTTGTTACCAATGTCCTGTTACTCATTTGTACTTACACATACTATTCAGTTGGTTGTTACATGAGTGTAGTTACACCAGTATACACAAGTAAATACTCTGTACCAGTGTGTACATACACTGTAGTTACATACTACTTACACATCTAATTACCATGTAAGTTCACAGGTATAAGCGACACTTAATATAAAGTGGGACCGACCTTTTTGTAATATACTTACTGCAATAAATAAATATATATTTATAGATGTGCATTTTAACATCTTATGCATCAAATATGTACTTTTTCTTGATTGAGACATGTCGAATTCTTCTTCCATCATTTGCAATGTTTCCAAATTGCTTTGTTAGTTGTTTTTCTTACCATTTTTTTGTCTCTGTTTTATCTATTATTTTCTGTAAAGTTGCTTCTGACCATGACATGTCCACACTAAATGGTTATAAGAGACATGTTTGAGGGATTATATGCAACATTCTTCATTTATTCTCTGAGGTGTAAGGCAAGATCTCCACTTAATTATCATACTTAGGGGGAAAATGTGCTTCATGTATTATAAAGCTTGAAGCATCAGAATCGGTACTCAGTATCGGCTGATCACCATCACAAAGAATCGGTACTTGGTATCGGCTGCAAAAATCCTGATCGGAGCATCCCTAGTTTCTACAGATATCATAATGTCAAATTTAAGACTTTTTAAGACCATTAAGTATTACATTTAAGACCTATATCGCAATATCAAAAACACACATACACATAAAGAGAAAATACAAAACCACAAAATTAGTGGTAAAATAAATGTATTTAAATTGAGCAGTACTAAAGGCAGGTTAGATGCACCATTAAACTACAGAAAAAACAAACAAACAAACATCTTAAGTCTGATTTATACTTTCGCCTGGCGCCACATAGCGCACCTCACGAAAAGGACGAGGCTTTTATAATTGACGCGTTCGCCATTGAGATATTCTTTTAAATGACAGGGGACGGTCAAAAGAAACAGACAGTAAAATCAGACGAATAAACAGAGAAGTAGAAAGTTTCCAGGACTACGTCATATCATTAATATCATTCAAGATAATTGTTTTTTATTATTTTTATAATTTATTATAAAGATTTTTATAACCATTCAAGTTATTTTTTTAAATCTAAATGATGCATCACTTGCTTTTGTTCATATCTCGGACAGTTTTACCTATTAAAGTTAAATATTAATGGCAACAGAACATGGGTTGCTCTACAATTATATTTTTATTATGGCAAGAATAAAAACAAAAAAGAAGTGCACTTACTAAAATACTGACTTTTTTTTTTTATTTTGCCCACTCAACAATTCACACATTACTGTCTGGCTAGTTTCTGTCCTCTACTTATAAGCTAAAAAGGCAATAATGATCCAACATTCGTGACCATTATCACCAATAAAGCCTAGAAACTGGGCATCAATATATTGTAAACTGATAGGTTCATATATTCCTTTACAGTCAGAATTATTAGCCCCCCGTTTGTTTATTTTTTTCCCCAATTTTTGTTTAACGGAGAGAAGATTTCTTCAACATATTTCTAATCATAATAGTTTTAATAACTCATCTCTAATAACTGATTTATTTTATCTTTGTCATGATGACAGTAAATAATATTTGACTAGATATTCTTCAATTCTATACAGCTTAAAGTGACATTTAAAGGTTTAACTGGGTTAATTAGGTTAACTAGGCAGGTTAGGGTAATTAGGCAAGTTATTGTATAACGATGGTTTGTTCTGTAGACTATTGAAAAAATATATAGCTTAAAGGGGCTAATAATTTTGACCTTAAAATGGTGTTTAAAAAACTAAAAACTGCTTTTATTGTAGCCGAAATAAAACAAATAAAGACTTTCTCCAGCAGAAAAAATATTAAAATATTATCAGACATACTGTGAAAATTTCCTTTATTTGGGAAATATTTAAAAAAGAAAGAAATTTTCAAAGGGGGGCTAATAATTCTGACTTCAACTGTATCAAAGACATAATTTGTTACTTAATTTTAGTTTGTAACTTGTAAATTGTTTTAAATTCAAAATTGTAATGTATACATCAGTGTAAAACCAATGAATGATGGAAAAACATTCTGTAATATTAAAACCACCTGGTCTCCACTATTGCATGGCCTCTTTTTTTAGTTTAACAAACTGATCCCTCGGGTTTTTCCAAACTTTTACAAAAACTTTCCTCCTTTCCCACTGCTGTTGCAATTTCTAGCCAAGAATTATTGGTCATCTGGCTATCTCTATGATCACGCATGGACTTATCATAAAGAAGATGTCTGTACAGTCATACCCGTTTCAGATAAAATCTCTTCAGTGTTTCATATTCAACTCAAATTAAATGCGGCGCCGCAGGAACTGTTCACTCGAGTCTCAAAACATTACGTGAGCCAAAGCAAACACAGCGATGACGTCATATTCGTCGCGCGCACTGAATTCAATAGCAGTAAGCTGATTGGCTATTGCATGTTGGTCTCATTTGTAGTTGTAATACCGCAAATTACAATTGGACTAGTGAAATGAAGAACTACAACACCACGAAAACCAAGCAACAGCAACAAAAAAGAATTGAAATGAGCATTAGACGTAGCGTTACATAGACATCGGAAAATTAAGACCCGTGCAAAAATATTTAAGATCTAGAACAGCGAATTTAAGACTTTTTAAGATCTTAAATTTCGACTTAAGACTTTTTAAGACCCCGCGGAAACCCTGATCATTATAAAATGAAGTAATGTTCCTAAGCCCTGTCCTTATTCAGCTGAGTGACTTCTTCTGGCTCAAAGCAGTTTTTATTACTCTTGGTTCTGCAATATATGGTTTTGTTTATTCCCACATCAGCAATATCTGGCTATTTCACTGTATATTATGTAATAATCATGACGGCTTCATACATCAATAAGAAATAACACATAAAACAACTTTGAATTTTGCATTAAAAGCATTAAATATGATTTTTCACTTTATATATATATATATATATAATAAATCATTCGAAATCCATTCAATTCACATCAAAGTACTGTCTTCACATAACGTATTGTCTGGTAGTTTTTAAAATGTAACATTCCAACAAAACATGTTTTATTGTGAGAGAGGTTTTGCCACTAGCTGTTTCCATCCAAAGATGCAAATTAGATTAATGCGCAAAACAGTAACATGGCATAAAACATTTGCTAATAAAGCAGTTTCACTTCCTGATAAACTGGAGCAAATATCAGCCAGAGAAATGTAGTTTAGTGAGTTGGGATTTGCCACTGTGGTGTTTTCTCTTCTCTAATAAATGATAATAAAGACGAAACACAATGAACGGGGTGAATGCGGTGGCTCTTGGAGGCGTGAGACGCTCTTTGGGAGCGCAGACAGATGCTCAAGACAGTTCTGGAGGGAATAATAATAGAAGGATGATAATACTGAAGCACTGTGATGACGGACTGATGGAGGAGGGCTGAGGCATTATAACAGGGGTCACCAAACTTGTTCCTAAAGGGCCGGTGTCCTGCAGGTTTTAGCTCCAACCCTAATCAAACACACCTGAACAAGCTAATCAAGGTATATTTGAAATATCCAGGCAGGTGTGTTGAGGCAAGTTGGAGCTAAACCCTGCAGGGACACCGGCCCTCCAGGACCGAGATTGGTGACCCCTGCCTTATACAATCAGAAACATCAACAATGTCAAGCTGGAAACACAGAAAGCTGCAAACCAACGTTAATGCAAAGTCCCTGAACACACACATTTCTATCTGATCATCTCACGCCTCTAAAAGCCACCCATTGTGCCACCACATTGTGCTCATTACATTTTGTCTTCGTCTTCTGAGGCACAGCTCATTTATTAGAGAAGAAAAAACATCACAGTGGCAAATCCCAACACACTAAACTACATTTCTCTGTGAAAAACTAAATCACATCATGCATACTGATGCGTGTTTTCATTGTAGTGATGTTTTAGAAACACATTTTGGGAAAAGGCAGGGTTCTTACAACAGCATCTTCAGTAGAAAAAATATCCAAAGATGCCATTTTAAATGTGTTTTTGAAACTAATGAAGATAGCAGAAGTCAATGATTCATTTTCATTACCTGGTACGGGTACCTGGTACCAGGCTACATTAGCCTGGTACGTTTACTGCTCCAAAATATTATAAATGTTTCTCCAAATAAAATATATTGTGTTCAAAGGGGAAAAAACTTTTAGTTTTTTACTCAGACATTTAAAAAGAATATATTTTAGAGCAGTAATCACAATACCGTGAAACCGTGATATTTTTATCCAAGGTTATCATACCGTCAGAATCTTATACCGGCCCATGCCTACTGCCGTGAGATTGTGTTGGAATAACACAAGTTTTTCTGAGCTCAGAGCTCTCTCCCAAGACAGCACGCCAAATACATACTCTATTCAGTAAAATATCTCAGTGTGAACTCATGAAATGGTGTTAACATCTTGTGCATGGGGTTTAATAGATTACAGTAGATATCAGTCATTAAATCAAATTAAACGATCCATTTATCTGGTTAATGATCAGAAACAAGCATCAGTTGCCGTTCAAGTAAAGGGCAGAAATAAAATCCCTGACTTCTTTAGGGGCTCCACCGCTGCATCATCACTGGATGCTTTACTAAGCTGTGACACTACATAGACCATTTGATTTAATGAGTTATTATTCTCTACAGACAAGTTTACAAACTAAGACATGAGAGAAAGTGTAAAGAGTGATTCAATAATGGCACTAAAATTGTAATCATCATGGTTCAGTCAATGTGAAAATGGGCCACCTTCCTTAAAATGACTTTCTCTGTGATTCACTCTCCAGTGGTTCTACATTTCTTTCTTCCGCTAAACACAAAACAAGATATTCTGAAGAATGATAAAAATAAGCACACAATGACAGCCATAAATAAAAAAATAAAAAAAGTGATTAGCCCACAGCATACTTTCTTTTGTCCTGACAAAATATATCTATTGAATTTAAAAAAAATTTAATTTGTGTCCAATAGAAGTAGGGCTGCACAATACGTATATGGTTTGAGCATCGATATCACAATGTGAGCCTCAGCAACAGTCACATCACAGGATTTGCAATGTGGAGTTTGTATTAGAATTTATCATCTGCATGTGTTTTTGATGCGATCTCGATTCGACTTTACACATGATATTAATGCTGCTTTTATATGATTAAGCCAATTATATTCTCAAGGTCAAGAGAGAAGTGTAAAGGCGGGCGCACAAGCCTTCACATTGTTTTACTTTGCTCAGCGACACCTCCAAATGGTGTTAAAAGTGTCACATACTGTATTTATAAGGTATAATTCACCCAAAAATATAATTTCTGTCTAAAGGGTGTCACACACCGGATGCGGCGCACAGTGCCGCGACACAGCGTGCACATTACAGTTGAAAGTATGGCACACCAGACGCGCACATTCGCATGCTATTTAAAACGAAACTAATCAGATGGCGCGGCAGAAATATGAACAGTGTCCTAAATCGTGGCTGGGCACCGCTGACTTGTGTACCCTGATAGAAACCTATGTTTAGAATTCTAAAATGCGTGGAGTTGTGTGGCGCGTCGTCGAGCGGCGCTTCTGGTGTGTGACCTGCTTTAGTGTAATGATATATTCGCGGCCATGAAATCACACATGAGCTGACGCACTGTTTGTTTACCAGAGAGGACGCGTGCATGCCCGCCATGTCTACTTTAGTGAACAGAACCTGTATAGGCTGTGAATAGCAGGTAATAAAGTAGTAAATAACGTTTAGTTTGTTGCACAGAGCGATTGTTTTGGAGCCGGGAAGTATGATTTTTGTTTTCTCAAAGTGACGGCAAAGTGATGAGCATCGCATTTTAGAGTTATGATTACGACAAGCATTTGATATGGTTTTTTTTTGGTAGCGAACACAGAGGGTCAGTAAAACTATAGAAATGTCTCATTTTACCAGAGGAAAAAATTGTCTATTAACGTTGTCAATGACAAATGACAAGCAGATGTCTTAAACACAATAATTCAACTTTAAAATTATGAATATTCTGATGTCATCGCTTTACTGTGAATTTAAAAACACAACATATTTGAAGTCTGTTCAAGTGCACCATAATGACTATACAAAATTAAGTATTTTAACCATCAATAGACCTACACACAGGCCTAATATTATTAGTGTTGTTTTACCATATGTTTGAGAAATAACAATCATAATAGCTGACTCCTAGTAACTATTATTTTACATCTACAGAATCGTGAGAAAATCCTGATCTTGATTTTAAAATTGTGATTGTCATTTTAGCCAGAATTGTGCAGCCCTACCTGTGATTGTATAATGATTTTAAAAACATTTATCTATAAGAAATTGTACCATTTGTAATAGGGGTGTTTGTACAGATCACAACCCTCGGTTTGGAACACACGTGACCCGCAGATTAATTTATATATATATATATATATATATATATATATATATATATATATATATTTTTTTTTTTTTTTTTAGATTGATCCTAAATTTGTAACAAACGCAGAGAGATCCCCTCTTGCATCCTTCAAATCACATGTATGAAAGCATTTAGGCTTTCCTGCAAAATATAATGATGACGGAAGAAGTTGTGGTGGGTTATTGGGGATGTGGTGGGTTTCTTTCACTACTTGTTTAGCCTGCATTAATGCATTCAGTGTAAGCTGCATGATTAATCAGTAAAAGATCAGGATCTCAACACCGACGCAACATCAATTATAAATGATGGTCATTTGCATGTTTATTAATTCGTATTAAACTTTAGTGTTTTGAGTGAGTTATGAAGTTACAAACAGTCAAATAACACAGCAGTACTGGGAGAACAGATTATAGTTTAGATAAAACCACTGATGTTTATGGTAAAGATTAAAATCACCCCCATTTACTCAAAAATGAAAGTTGTAGGCAGCAATTACATTATTACAACCAGTCATTAAAAATATGCCACTGAATAATTGTTCAGAAATGATCATCTAGCAATGAAACATGACGTTTATGAGTGAATAACTAAATCATTTATTGAAAATGAGACTAAAAATAAATATGGGCTGTACAAATAATAATGTTAGCGTTATACGTTTAGCATTATCTGCTACAGTAGTAGTGACAGTGAATATATTTTTATTCAGCTGATTATTTCTTTATTTTATTTTTAAAATTACAGCTTCCCAGTTATTTTTGTTAAAACCAAAAGTGTCTTGCAGTGCTGTTTTTGTAATAAATGAAAAGCAAATTACATTTGTCTCCTCCTCTTTTTGGCTGATCCGAAAAATGGTCTGATCCCTGACTAAAGAACCATTATGTGATCTGAACTGTGATATTTGTGATCCGTTACACCACTAATTTGTAACTAACTTTGTATTAATTTTATTGAATTATTTTTATTTTTATCATTCTGCTACTTTACTTGAATACAGTTAGACTCGGCAAATCATAAAACACTTTATTTCAATTGTATCTTATTCTTGATTGTATTTACAGATTGTTCTGCGGTTTGAGGTGCGTGAGATAGGTCGGGAGTTGGATGGCGGACGGGTGTCAAGGACGAAAGTGAAGAGCGGGGGGGATTTGTCGCGGACGAAAGTGGAGAGGGTTGGGGAGTCGCTAAACAAAGTAAAAGTGAACAGCGGACAGGGGAGGAGGGCGGTTGAGGAGGGGGATCAGTAAAATGAGGTGCCGGATCAGAAATTAAGCCCTGCTCACAACACATGAAAATACATAAATGCACTACAAGAAGAACAGACCACAACGAATACGTGTCAGGGGACTCCAAAAAGTTTATAGATTGTTTATTAGATTTTATGGAGATGCAAATAGTAAACATTAATTCAAACTCTGACTAAAGACGTGCATGAAAATACTCACAACACATGCAAATACAGAAATGCACTGCAAATAGCACAGACAACAATGAAAACGTGTCGGGGGACCCCAAAAATTTTATAGATGGTTTATTCGATTTTATGGAGATGCACTTCACTGCAGAATCATCCCAATGGATCTAACATTATAAGTTCTTTCCAAATAGAGATATTAAGTCATCTGGTGAAACTGTATTCATATCCCAATATTTATCGCAAAATAAAAAAAATATTGCAATGTCAGATTTTTTTTTAATATCATGCAGCCCTAAGTAAAGTTTATTTATAAACTAATTTCGAGAGGATCACGTGATTATGATTGAACACGGCTGGTTCTGCATTAACTACGTATGATCCACCAATCAGACGATTCCTAACCCACTATAAAGAACCAGGGTTTCTCACTACAGTCATCTTCGATTTGAAGAACCACCCCTACTCCTCCACCTTTCCTTTCATAGGGCGGCACGGTGGCCCAGTGATTAACACTGTTGCCTCACAGCAAGAACGTCACCGCTTCTAGTCCTTTAACAGGCCGGCTGTCGTTTCCGTGCGAAGTTAGCATGTTCTTCCCGTGCTCGCGTGGGTTTCCCCCGGGTTCTCCGGTTTCCTCCCACATTCCAAAAACATGCACTACAAGTTAATTGATCAATCTAAATTTGGCGCTACCGTCAAACTCTCATCCAGCAGCATATCTCTTCATAGCAATCATTTTCTGTCATCAGCTCTTATCAAAAAGGGGGAGTTCTCGAGATCTACCTGAGCTCAGAGCTCCCTTCTCGCCCTGCAAACGGGAGGGAGCCCAGGGCTCAAGGACCTTTTGAGCTCAGGGCTCTCTTCCGGGACAGCATGCCAAACTTGCTTTATAATCAATCATCGGCTAAGTGTGAACTCTTGAAATAGAAGAACTGTCATTATAAACAGAACTCAGACACTGATGTTCTATTTTTTACACACTGTTTCACAATGTCCTTCAAAGTTAAACATAAGAGTCAATGGAAGTTGTTGGTGTTGATGAAAGGTGTTGAATATGAAATACACTGCAAAAAAAAATCAGTAAATTAGCAATTTTCTGTATTTTGTTATTCATGTTTTTATTGTTTGTTTCTGCTTTTGAATTGCATTATGGGATCTTGATCTTTCATCCAACAACTTTTAACTTTAAAAAGTTTTAAAAAGTGACATTTATGAATAGGGCTGGGCTGATAAACTATATTATAATAAATCGCGATAAAATTTATGTCAATAACAATGATGAGCTCTGGACTTTTTTACTTTATGATGATCTAAGAGACAATCACACAGCAAAAATGTGCAGCAATGGGAATCTAGAAGTGTGTTGATATTAGATTAATTTATCGGCCAAAAGTATGTCATGCCGTTTAATTGTCCCTCTAATTTTTGTGGCTTCAGTCATTGTGGGGGTACCCTTTTAAATCTGGAAGCATTAACAAGTGATATTGAAATATATATCATTATACAGTAGTTCAATATGGAAAAAATAATTATTGAGAAATTTTTTATATCAATAAAAATGGGGATAGAGCCCTATTTATGAACATTTTGAATAGTTTAAAATGATATATTGTCTAGTTGGTGTTGTATCTTACGCTACAAAAACCTAATAAACTGCCAGTGCTTGGACTTATTTCTCTAGATAATATCTCTTATACATTATAGTATTATTTTAAACTACTAAAATGTCAATAAAAGTCACTTTATTAAACAGTAGAGTTGAATTTTCAGCATCAAAAGTCGACAGAGCAGAGATCAACATCCCATAAATCAATTCACAACCGCAAATAAACACTTGTGAATAACAAAATACAGAAACTGTTCATTAACAGATATTTTACACAGTGTAATATGACTGAAGTATCTAATCTGCTTTTATTATTTCTGTATTTCTAGGGTCATGTGATGGTGGAAACGCTGAGATCATACACAAAGCTGTTGGAGACTCGCTGGATTTACCTGCTAATCTTCCAAAAGACGATCTAAATGTAGAATGGAGATTTAATGAGAAAATATTTGCTGAGTATGATGAAGGTCAGCTCAAATTAGTGGAACCGCTATTATTTACTAAAAGGATAAAGATTTATAATGACAATATTAGTATAACAATAGAGGATCTGAAACATCAGGACTCTGGAAACTTCACAATTGTTGCAAAAAAAGAAGGAGGAGAGCAACTTCCAACAAAACTGATTGTGCTGCATGTCCACGGTGAGTTAAATTACTTTTATTCTGGCAGCATATTACTATAAAACTCCACAACAACATAACCATTTAAGAACTGACTGAAATGTTAGTATAATCAGAGAAAAAAATGCAAATCTTCAAATATCTTGTTGTCTGTTACTGTTATTAACATTTGTGAACATCAGCAGTTTAAAATAAAATGCCTGCTTGGTTTAAGCCCTTAACTGTGACATCCCACAGTTTTCAATTCATAATTAACAGATTATTTTATCATTATCTTCATTATTATTATTATTATTATTATTATTAATATTATTATTATTCCTAAAGTTATCCTGACAAACTATATATCATAAGCATATGGCAAACATGTATGACTAAAAAGACAAGGTGACAGTCAAGGAGTAAAATAATAAATAAATCATTCAGAAATAAAAACACAGAAGTTCATTAACAAATGAATTCTAAACTAAAGTAAAATATAAGGGACAGTGAATTCTCCTTTAAATAATTAAAAATACATACAAATTATTGGTGGCAATGTGAAAAGATGTGGATATTTCAGTCATTTCATTTAAATAAAATTCGATTTATTTTTTAATGCTTTCAAGGTTTCCGCTACATTCATTTACTTCATAACTTTCAGTTAAGATGAACACAGTTTCCATAAGTATACTTTATTGATAAAGGTCAATGGCTTTGCATACAATGACTTTATCTTGCTGGAGTTTATAGCTGTTTCATTTTACTTCAGGTCGCGTTAATGTCGGAAAACGCACAAAAACACACTAAATCGCGCTTCAGCAGCGCTTACTGGAGAGCACACAAGAAGATCTGCACGTGAACGTGTAAATTTGAGTGCGTGCAAGAAGTTCTGTGCTCGAACAGAGGAAATCGGCGCGCAAGCAAAGAGATTCGCATGCTCGTATTACTTGAATGCTATCTCGACTTGTTATACTGCGTGTAATATTTGTCTTTGAAATAGTTGCCAGATCTGTGTAAAAAAAAAAAGTCCTGCCGCCACTGCTGTAAAAAATCCTAGAGGAAACACTGTATATATATATATATTAGGGATGCAACAATACAGTTAGTTATCCTAGAGGAAACACTGGCTTTGCTGCATGGCTAAAGAATTCTGCTATACATATGTAAATATTAAAAACACACTGGTTATATTTAAGCTGTCAGCAAATTCTTTTATCTGTATTTAAAACAGAACCAAAAAATTAAATCTGACTAAGTGGCTAAAAAATATGTACACTGAATAAAGATTTTAAAATGGAGCCTAATATGCATAAATAACTTTTATAAGGGGTTTAACCTGCCTCTAAATGGTACAAAATATATTTTTTATTATCAGACTTGATAAACAGTCTGCAGAAACACTTTGATTGACATTCTCCCTTTAAAAGGGAAAGCCCCACCCATGCTGACACAAAGGCATTTGTAACTCCGCCCTCTTTTGAAAAAGAGCACAACCTCATTTGAATTTAAGTGACACAATTAGGATCAAAGCCTAAAAGGCTCAGTTTCAGAGAGTTATAACATTATTTGTGTGCTATTTAGAGCTGAACACACACACACACATACTTTAGGAACATCAGTTTATATCATAGACTGTAAAAGATATGGACATAGTATCCGTGACGTCACCCATAGGTTTATGAAGAACCCAAAAGAAGCTACCAGAAGGCGTGGCTGACCGTCGCCATTTTGTTCGCGGGTCATCGCACCAACCCCGGGCATACCATACAAGGGCAAAGAGGCGGAGCTACAGACGCATGCTGGCATTCCGCTTAGACGGGCTTTCCTATGGGAGAAACGCTTAATACTTCATCACCTGGGACTCGTTTGTGTTCTGACCACATGTGCTTGGTTGTTCTCTTTATCAATAAAGTGTTTAGACTTTTAAAAACACTGTTTCATAAGCAACGTCATAAGCGCAATGCTTAGTGGCTCAATGCATTACACATTGAGCCACTAAACATTGATCTTATGACGTTTTTCAACAGGAGGAAAGTGCAAATTACTTCCAAACACTTCAGATATAGTCTGTGTTAGTAAATGCAAGGCTAATTATGAAGTCCAGGCAGAACACTGTATGACAACCAGTGGCGTAGCGGACGGGCCCGCAGGGCACGCACCGCGGGGGGGCCCCGCGTGATAAGGGGCCCCGCGAGATATTTTTGTGTCAACCATAGACTGTAAAAGATGGTCAAAACGTCACGGATATCAGCCATTGGCGGCAAACTGCGGAGAAATGACCGGAGCTTCTTTCGTGCGCTCTAGGTGTCGCACGCATTCGCTCTCACGTGCACTCCTTTTCTCTGCCTTCACGCGCGCTCCCTCTGTGCGCAATAGTTCCCCGCATTCAGAAGTTAACCCCCAAATTAACACGGGTAATAAAAAGATTCAACTTCAGTCATGTTCATGTTGTGAAACAAAATGTCGACTGTTGATTATATTAGACTTTTTTAACCTTTTAATATATGAAGTCCTCGGCTCTGCATAGTATTAATCAGAAGCTGAGTGTATGTAGTTTTACGTTAGGAAATGCAGTCTTGAATTTACAAACAGTCGGCCAGTACCGGAGAACAGATAACACATTGATCAAATTTAGTTTTCAGTCACGTTGAAAGTAATATTCTACTCGTTTAGTTTTGCCTTCATTCGTTTTAGATGTCAGTACTGACATACGAGTCTTCAACACATGATTTTTTACAACACGTTTTTTTAACTTAATAGTTTAACTAACTAATTTCTAATAACTACCTTTTTTATCTTTCCCATGGTGACAGTGCATAATATTTTACTAGTTATTTTGCAAGATAGTTGTATTTAAATTAAAGTGTAATTTAAAGACTTCACTAGGTTATGTTAACTAGGACAGTTAGAATAATTAGTCAAGTTATAGTATAACTGGTTTGTTGTGTAGACAATCAAAATATACAGTAAATATTTCTTAAGGAGGCTAATAATACTGACCTTAACATTGTATTTTTAAAAATAAGAAACTGCTTTTATTTAGGAAATAAACTAAAAGGAAAAGACTTATTATTTATTATTATTACTTCTTTTTTTTACAGGAAATACTAAAAAATAAATCCTTGGTTTGTTAAAGATCACTTGGAAAACATTATTTTAAATTAATGGGAGGGCAAAAAAATTGACTTTAAAGTTTACAGGTGTAAAACTGTGCCTTGATGTACTTGAACGTTAGAAATGTGTTATCCACTACAACACAAAGTTCCTTGTCAAATAAATTAAGGAGGAAGATTATTTTGAGTATGGGCTGCATGGTGGCACAGTGGGTAGCACGTTCGCCTCACAGCAGGTTGCTATGTGAGCCCCGGCTGGGTCAGTTGGAGTTTCTGTGTGGAGCTTGCATGTTCTCCTTGTGTTGGCGTGGGTTTCCTCCGGGTGCTCTGGTTTCCCCCACAAATCCAAAAACATGTGGTGTAAGTGAATTGGGTAGGCTAAATTGTCCGTAGTGTATGAGTGTGAATGAGTATGTATGGATGTTTCCCAGTGATGGGTTGCAGCTGGAAGGGCATCCGCTGTGTAAAACATATGCTGGATAAGTTGGCGGTTCATTCTGCTGTGGGGACTAACCCGAAAAGAAAATGAATGATTATTTTGAGTTTAAGTTATATAATTATCTTGTTTATGAAGACTGCAGAGTCATGCATGAAAAAAATGACTTTAAATAATTAAGTAGTTTGTGATGTATGTTAAAGTGTGCCCTCTAAAAGCACATTCTGGCCCCCCCAGTCATTCTGGTCTAGAACCGCCATTGCTTGTAACACTTGCACCAACACCCCCCCCCCCCAAGCTCTACACTAGGGGGCCCCGTCAATAATCCCTGCAGGGGGGCCCACGCATTTTGCGCTACGCCACTGATGACAACGCTTCAGATGACTGTTCTAGAGCCTACAGCTAATAATCTGTCAGATTCTGGAGTGCATTACAGCTCTAAAGAATATTATAAATGATAAATGATCTTAAATAAAACAAATGCATTCATAGAGATGGTATATAATTATATATTACATTCACCTGGCAAATGGAGGCCACGTGAATGGCTTGTGAGCACAATTAAGTGCACACAGCATGCCATATCATCTGATAATTGTAGGAAATAATTCCAAAAGGCAACTGACTGTGTAAAGCCACATAAAACAACACAAAAATACGATGAATATGCCGAGATCAGCGGCTAATCAGCCGTAATCAGCTGAGGTGAAGTGACTGCGACCAGCGAGATCTAGCTGTCACTCAAGTGGCCACGCCCTTAATTATGCAAACTTAATATAACCTAATATAAAGGAAACGGATGAGTTATAAAAAAATTCACCCCCCTCACAGTTGTCACGAAGGGTAATGTTAGCTATATGAACCAAAATCGTTCTTTGTGCCAGGCTGTAAACACCTTTTTTTCTGCTGTAAAGTTGGCCATTCTAACAGTGGGCTCAATAGAAATTTGCTCCATATGGAGCCAGGACTAGCGGAATTTCGATGAATTGCAGTTTCAGTTACTTCCGTATTGGCTTCCCGAGGGAGAGCGGGTGGTTGCCGCTTGGTTTATATCTTGTAAAAAGGGGCATAATAGATAAACCTCCATAAAAAGATGGCAAACCATCAACAGTGTTTTTCAAAGCAAATTTAAGAGAATTTGCAGGAGGCCATGTAGTTTTACCATGATTTTACATAGGTTTTACCTGGTTTGTGGAAATGTGCAAAGTGAGGCAGAAAAGTTTGATTACAAATCATGAACAGCGTTAAGTTATTTTGTGGCATTTATTTGGTGTTGTGCAAAAAACTGCATGAAAATAATCCATTATTTGTTGATAATATGCCCTTGAGAATATCATTAATGTTAAAAGTAATAAACGTTGTTGGTGTCATACTGCCCCTCAGTGTTCATTTTACCTACAAACTGAGGTCAAACATATGTTGAATTACATTTTTGCAGTTTCACAAAAATGTAAGCTGAAGCGCATATTTCCAATGAGCCTGTGTTGAAAAAACAGTATGCAGTAGCAGAGACTCAGCTAAGTGTGTTGTGTGTGCAGTGCTCTCAAAGCCGGCAGCTAGCTCTCTGCAACTCTCACATGGTCGACCACTGAAGCTAAGCAGGGCTGAGCCCGGTCAGTACCTGGATGGGAGACCACATGGGAAAGCTAGGTTGCTGCCGGAAGTGGTGTTAGTGAGGCCAGCAGGGGGCGCCCAACCTGCGGTCTGTGTGGGTCCTAATGCCCCAGTATAATGATGGGGACTCTATACTGCTCAGTGTTAAACCGTCTTAAACCGAGGTTAAAAATTCAAAAAAGAGTAGGGGTTTAACCCTGGCATCCTGGTATCTTCCATTGGCCTCTGTCCATCATGGCCTTCTAACCATCCCCATATCATAATTGTCTCCTCTCCACCAATCAGCTGGTGTGTGGTCTGGCACAAAATGGCTGCCGTCGCGTCATCCAGGTGGATGCTGCACACTGGTGGTGGATGAGGAGATTCCCCCAATGTGTGTAAGCGCTTTGAGTGCCCAGAAAAGCGCTATATAAATGTTATTATTATTATAAAGATCGAGATAAGATCTGAACTTTACTCAAATGTCACACTATGCACTTGGGTTTTGGGTGCTTACAATGGGGGCCATATGCATGTCTGTTAAGTCTGTGAGACTGTAGAGAAGGGGTGTCCAAACTCGGTCCGGTGTCCTACATATTTTAGTTCCAACTCCAATCAAACACACCTGAACCAGCTAATCAAGCTCTTACTAGGCATACTAGAAACTTACAAGGAGGTGTGTTAAAGGAAGTTGGAGCTAAACTATGCAGGACACCGGCCCTCCAGGACCGAGTTTGGACACCCCTGCTGTAGTGTTCTCATTTGCTATCATAGCTTTAAAAAAGGTGCACCCTTGAAATGCTCATCAGCTGAAAGCGTTTGGTACAAAAACACCGCTAGAATATTTAAATAATTAACTGCTGCATATAATTCTCCAACAGATCGCATCAAAAACATCAAGATGGGGTACAAGATGTCCCATCTGTCAACAAACTGCACGTTTCATCTCCATTGTGAAACAACGGATGACCTGAACTCGTCCTACAGCTGGATAATCGGCGATCAGGGCAGGAGTCTCGGACCGCAGCTGAACATCAGCCTCCGTCCAGCAGAGAGCAGCAGAGTCTCCTGCACAGCGGACAACACCGTCAGCAGACAGAGCACTGAGGAGACTCTAGTGTGCACTGAGGAATCAAAAAATACAGGTACAGGTCTGTGTTCAAATAATGAACTGCTCTAATCATGAAATCACATTTAACCATTTTCATGGCGTTTATTATCGTCAATGATTTATCAGTGCTATTTTTTTTATTTGCTCAAAATAACTTCTGCTACATCTTTGATTGGCCATTTACTAGTGTGAGGGCGGGGTCAAGCTGTCACTCACTTGAGATCCACTAATAGCCAAACCACACTTATCCAATCAGTTTAATGGGTCATGAGGTTCATTTTTTTGTTTTGTACCATTCATGAGGTCCACTTATAATGTTAGCAAGATTTACATAAATATTATAGTTTGGCTTACATGTTTAACAGCTAGGGGTGTAACGATACACCAAAGGCACGATTCGGTTGGGTTCGGTTTCTGTTTGCTGTGGGGTTAGGGTTGATGTCATCTTAACAGTAATGCTTAGGAACAATAGATTCACTTAATAACAAGAACAACTAAACTTTTTCTTTATTAACTTTGCCATCACATTTTTAGTACAGTCAGGATACCAGAGTAAACAACAAACATTAAATAAATACCTCCAATTTAGACTAGGGTTGGGCGATGTTGACCAATTTAGCATCGTACGATGTCTAATGTGAAACATCGCGATGGACGATGACATCGTCTTCATAGGCGGAGGTGAATAAATTTTTGAATAATTAATTAATTCATAACGAATTAATTATTTGTAGCCTACCGTTTCAACAACCTGGTCTTTGTTTTACCCATAACCAAATCATAAATAAATAAAGATAAGTTACACACAAATTACCACCTGTCGATCACTTTTTCCGCGGGACTCTGGGATGAATAGGCAGAGTGATCCGTGTCAGTCATTTGTTTGGTGCGGTGAATGGCGGAGGGGTGTTGCGGACAAAAGTGAGCGGCGCGGGAGTTGCTCGCGGACGAAAGTGAGCGGCGCGGGGGTTGCTCGTGGACAAAAGTTAGCGGCGCTGAGGTGTCGCGGACGAAGGTGAAGAGGGTTGGGGAGTTGCGGAACAAAGTGAAAATGAACAGTGGACAGGGGAGGAGGGCGGTTGAGGAGGGAGATTGGTAAAATGAGGTGCCGGATCCGGATCCAGCGTGTTCCGGCACAAATTAAGCCCTGGATAGAGACAAGATTAATTAAATATCACGTTTAACAACTACAGTGAGACGCGATCCACTATCATCCTTGATAAACTGTCCAACGTACACTGTTCTCTGGAGATCAGACGAGCGCATGACAGTGTGTGTGTCTGAGACTGTGGCTGTGTGTGTGTGTGGCTGTGTGTGTGTGGTCACATGTGCGTTTTCAGTGGACGGAGGGCTGTTCAGAAATGCTAGATGAAACCGACTTAGCATCGTGATGTCTATCGGCCATCGGCGATGGACGATGGTATCGTCTATCGGCCCAACCCTAATTTAGACTAGTCAGAAAAAAACAATTCTCTTTAGTGCAGCCATCTTAAGAAGGTAAACTCAAATTAAATAAATAACTGCAGTGTAGACTAGTGCAAAATAAACAGGATTTTCCTCTTTAAGGACATTTGAAATATTTAGATAAGTTTTAAGTTCTTCTTTAAAAACGTTATAATTTGTCATAAAACGTGCATATTCTCAGGTGAGGGCCTTGATCTCTGTGCAGACACAGACATAGTGATGCTCATTTTTAGTTATCCAAGTTTAGGTTTAAGTTTAAGATAGGTTTCCGTTTAAATTAATGAAAAAATATACATATAATGTGTTTGTAAAGTGCTTTTTACATGACATATTCACCAGTAGTAGCCGTATATTGGTTGTATTTTTGCCTCCCGTTCTCTCTCTCGCTCTCTCTCGCTCTTTCCCTAGCTCTCTCCATGCCTGTCATTTCTGTATGTCCCCCTTCACGACAGCTGATTGGTCGTGGCGCGGGAATATAAAAAGGCCATCAGGAAAAGCGGAGGAGAGCGCATTTTCCTTTGATCTCATTTTTCGTGTATTTTGCTTACATGATTATGAATTTAGTTGTTTTTGCTTAACTTTCGTTTGGGCAAAATTATTTAGCATTACTTTTGCCCACTTTGAGATATTTTGTGATTTTTGTACATTTTTATTTTGATTGATTTGTTTGTTGCTTTTTGGCTCAGCTATTTCCCGTTACATTGAGCTATACCTCCTCAAGTTCACTCTTTTCTCAGAGTAAGGTGGATAGGGAAGATGTCTTACGACTTCCATTTTGCAAACACATAGAAAATGTATTGTTAAAGACATCAGGTAAGAGGTGAACGTCGTCTTTGTATTTATTTTATTCTACATTTCAGTATAGGGAAGAATACAGCACTGAAAACTGCAATCTCAATATATTGCTTGCGCGCCTATTTTCTCTGTTCATGCACAAAATTCTTGCGTGCCCTCATATATACTCTGCTCAAGTGCGCTTTCAAATACACGCTGCTGAAGTGCGATTTAGTGTGTTTATGTAACAAGTATGTCTCCAACCTTCATTAGATTTGCTAGAAATATTTATGAATGTCTCCAATAGACGCGAGCGGCATTAATGCTCCCTGAAGTAAAGTGAAACGGCTATAAACTCCAGCAAGATAACCTCATCTATACATTTTAAAGTATTATAAAGCATTATCTATTATCTATAAAGTACAATTATGGAAAGTGTGTTCATCTTAACTGAAAGCTACGTTGTATTTGCTAGCCTCACGCATCTGTCAGTCCAGCCTGATCTCACGAGAAAACGCAAGTATTTTACGTCTTGTCATTTTAGTGGCTAATTCGTAAGAGTTGAGTCGTACGAAAACGTACGATTTTAAAAAGGAGGCGGGGCACCTAACCCCACCCCTAACCCCAACCGTCATTGGGTAATGAGCAAATCGTACTAATTTGTACGAATTAGATCGTACGAATTCATACGAATTAGCCACTAATCAAAAAGTTACGACTTGCCGTGAGATTGCGTTGGTCAGTCAGTTAGTGATGCGTAAACACACTAAATCGCACTTCAGCAGCGTGTATTTGAAAGTGCACTTGAGCAGAGTATATATGAGGGCCCGCAAGAATTTTGTGCATGAACAGAGAAAATTGGCGCGCAAGCATCAGTCAGTGGCGGGGTGAATTTTGGTGTGGCGCTCTGCCATGGAAGAATGAATGTAGCGGAAACCATGCAGTAGTAATCGAGTGTGATCGCTCACTCACATGACATGACATGCACTTGGAAAATACTAACTGTAGAATAAATATGTGCTTAAATTTGGTTTAACAAGTGACGTCAACCTCAACAATGGGCAGCAGGGGGCGTGAGAGTATCGCGGTACGCCATGAGTTTAGCGATACGTATCGTGGTTGGTGTATCGCGATATTTCAGTTCGGTTTGTAGTATCGTTACACCCCTATTAACAGCAGACAGCGCTCTAGGCTAGTTTTGAACAGGAGCCAGCACTCTAATTCCTCATGTCCACTGAGTGGTACAGTTAAGGTATGGTTCAGTACGGGTCACCTTTATCAGAATTGTGTCTCCACTGCTAAATGGTACTCTTTTGGTAGGCGTGGTATTCGACAGAAAGTTGCATTCGACGTCATTTACGCTTGAAGTTCACATATCGTATAAGAGAAGCACTTCTTACTAAACAAATTCTTTATATAAATAAACACTTATGTGTAAATAAATGTTAAAGAGCCCATATTATGATTTATAAAAGGTCATATTTTGGTTTTAGGGGTCTCCAACAGGCTGATATGCATGCAAGGTCAAAAAAAACACTTTCATTGTCTTATAATACGCGTTTATTTTTACCTAATTATCCCAGCAACTCCCATATGATTCGTTCAGCAATTCATTTGTTTCCAAACCCCTCTTTTGCATGAGGCTAATCTGCGCTGATTGGTCCAATGATCCAGTCTGTTGTGATCGGTCGACTGCGTTCAGCGCGAGACAGAGAGAAATGCCCAGCGCGGTTAAGAAGTAGTCAGAGCAGAGAGTATGTGAGAGCCCAATGCAGGAGTGCAATAAAGCAATGCAGTAGGGATGGGCGATATGGCCTAAAATCCATATTGCGATATACATTGCAGCCTCTTGCGATAACGATATATATTGCGATATATAAATTATAAAAGAACCATTTCAGAACAGGTTACATAGACCCTTAGGAAAGCCAAACTGCTATTTTTTTTTTAAGAAATAAAGAAATGTTGCATGTCATTTTGAGAACATTTATTGTGCAAAAGCAAAACTGTAATTAAACAACACAATGTTGCAGATAAATAAACTAAATGTAGTGCCTTTTAGAAAGAAAGACTTTACTTTTAAGTCCTTGGTTCCTAAATGCCAAGTTGCAGAGAACAAAAAAACTGGTGTCTAGTTAAGGAACTTACACTGTACTGAAATTACTTCCAGTATTAAATTAGTCAAATAAAATTGTGTATTGCAGATACTTTAAATAAAAACATATTTCTAACCTGCAGCCTAAGGTAACGCATTTGATTTTAAACATTTTGTTCTCCTTATGAAATTAAAATGGTGTCTTGATCTGCTCTTTCTCTCTCTCTCTCTCCCTCTCTCTCTCTCTCTCTCTCTCTCTCTCTCTCTCTCTCTCTCTCTGTCTGCTGTAGTGTTGGTGCTGCTGAGATATTGAGACGCACCAGACAAAGTTTGCTTATAAAGTAATGCAAAAATGAATACAATTAATATCGAAAGCGAAAGCAGATTCTTGGACATGTCCGGGGAAAATGTATTGTCACCCCAAATAATGAGCTGGATCAGTCTATTTAGTCTTCGCGCTCTTCTCAAAGCTGCTACCAAAGTCAGGACAACAGTTCTGTATCCAGCGCGTCTCTGTGGGTCTGCATGCAGAGCATGCGAGTCTGTGGCAGAGTGCTCTCAGTTTCTCGCGAACACAGAACCGGGCCGCCCCAATAATATATCGGCCGCCCAGGTAAAATCTGTGTGGGAAGCGTTGTGTGGGAATCTGTGTGAGAAGCCTCGATATGCCATGCATGAGGCTCGCAAGTTGTGCGACAAGCCGCCATTCGGTGCCATGCGTTGCTTAGTGCTGTTGTTGAGAGCGTCAGCATGTGCTACAGTCACAATAGATTTCCAACGTAATACACCATAAGTGTGAAGAGCATGTTGTTTTACCGTGGCCGAGTGAATTAAGTTATCAATCGAGCTTATTAAAAAAAAAATTGCACATGTGCGACTAAATAAATTTTCCAGTTTGCACACGTCTATTTTTTGTTGCAAATGCGAGCGAAATGGTCACACTGTTGAGCCCTGTCCATGTTTATTCAAGATGATGCGTTGCAGCCGGCTGCAGCTCGTTGCTCTTAATTTCGCGGGTAGATTGCGTCATCAAACATGCATCGCGATAGAATTAGAATCTCTATCGTAGGCCAATTTTGTATCGTTTATATCGCATATCGTTCATATCGCCCATTACTACAATGCAGTTAAACACCAGCATAGTACTCTACTCTTAACCCTAACCACAAGTAATAATGACACACATTCAGTATTAATCCACATAGTGGCAAACGTTGAACTATTCTGAAAATTCACCACACTGCGTGTGTGAGGAACAGCTGTTGGTGGCCATAGCAAAGGCAAACAGCAGAGGATCGCCAGTTTAGAAACACATTTAAAATCGGTAAAGGAAGAAGCACGTGTTGCGTTTTCAACTTGGTTTTGAACACAATACAGATTTAACCTGAGAGATACAGTACAAGCACTGATCTATAACAGATACGAAATTACAAGCCGTGCGGAACGATTACAAGTTACAACACACTATTAAATACATCTTTTGCAAACTTAACCCTCAGCTGGATGTTTTCGTTCACTTATTGCTGAGTTACACGATGCATGGAAGGTCATTTTCAAAAACCCATAATAAAAGCTCTTTAATTACTACAGTACGAACAGGATTTTATTATAGATTATGCGAAATAGTACTGTGTGTGATTATATAAAATAAACAAAATAAATAAAACATACATTTGTTTTAGAGATATATACGGTCTCTAAAATGTTACTAATTACAAAACAAACAAAAAAAACTGAAAACATACATTTAGGCCTTATTTGTCTCCATAAACACTACAAAACACATCCAGCCAGTACAAACCTCTCATCTTTAACCTTCACCAGCACATGTAACGTTAACATCTTAGAAAGCAATCCATCATTCTGAGTTCATAATAGTGCAATAGTGATGACAATAGTTCAACATGGCAGTTTGTTCATGTTTTAGGTTGCTGAAAGAATCATTGTTTGTCTGTTTCTGAAAGGAACGTACGCCAGAAGCACTTCAATAATCATTCGCACGTTATTATCATCAGCTCAAGAAATTCGCTATTTCATATATAGACGCACAATGAGCACGCGAAAATAGAGCTCCAAGAGAAAGAGAAACTGTTCACGCTTTAGACTGTTTAGTACATAACAGGACATAACAGGACACCTAGGATTGCTTTTATTTTCAAAATACTTTTCTTTTAATTAAATCCCTTGCAAAGCATGCTGGGAACTATCCATTGCGACATGTCCATTATTAAAACGTACTTAATATTACTAGGTTGCGACGATTAGAAAATATTTAAATATCACGAGTAAATGAATATTAATATTTAACTCTTTCCACTCATTTCTTTCTTTACATGAAATAAATGTGTACATATTAAATATGTACTTAGAAAATTCTAGTTATCCTTGACACTTAATATTACAATAAAAAAATTATGAGAGTCAAATTATTAGATTTGACTACTCTAAAAAGTCATTTCTTTCAGTGTGTGTTTTCATTCTCCTGACTTGTGTACGCGACACTTCTCTGTAAACCAATAGTGTTCAGCTGCGCATCTGACTCTGCCTTTTGGTACCCTTTTGTTGTGCTAGGTACCCTTTGTAAAGGGTACTCAAAAAGTGGTACAGTATAGTTTGCTTTTTTGGTACCTTTTGACAGTGGAAACGGACATAAAACCGTACAGTACCACTGGTAACTGACCATAAGCTACTTTTAACTAGGCTGGTTCTTAACAGCAGACAGTGCTATAGTCTACTTTTAACTGCAGGTGGTTCTCTAGGTTACTTTTTAACCTCCGACAGTGCTCTAGGGTGGTTATAAATATTTAAATTGCCTTTTAAATAATGAGATTAACGTGAACACAGCTCACTAACACTCTAGTAATTTGCTTAAAACTATCATAACTTTATTAAGGATATTTTAGGTTCAAGTGGTATTGGTAAGTAATTGGAGGTAAGCAGAGTACAGCTGTTTATAACGCATATGGCGCCATCTGCTGTTAAAAACTAAGCCAAGAATGCATTTAGGGATGAAATTTCGCCTTACAGCAAGAAGATCGCTGGTTCAAGTCCTGGCTGGTTAAGTTGGCATTTCTGTGTGGAGTTTGCATGTTCTCTCCGTGTTGGCGTGGGTTTCCCTCACAGTCCAAACGCATGCGCTATTGGTGAATTAGGTAAAAAAAAAAAAAAAAAAAAAACTGGCAACTGGCTGTAGTGCATGAGTGTGCGTGTGAATGTGAGAGTAGGTGTTTCCCAGTACTGGGTTGCAGCTGGAAGTGCATTAGCTGCGTAAAACATATGCTAGAATAGTTGGCGGTTCATTCCGCTGTGGCGACCCTTGATAAATATGAGACTAAGGTGAAGGAAAATGAATGAATGAATACATAAATGAATGAATAGTCAAGGGTGCTGCTAAGGGGGGGTAAGTTGGGACAATTCTACAGGCACACACTTTTAGGGCCCCCAGAGATGCTAAGGGCCCGACCTCCTCCTATAACCACTATCATGTTTCTTATAGTATAATTACCTCATGTCAAATGATTAAGGAAGTTTTCATTTCTCAACTCATGATCTTTAAATAAAATCACGCTCCACCCAGTGGTTTCCTCACTCTTTCACACAGGTTCACACTGAAATTCGGAAGAAATATCATAATTTCTGCAGCACACCGCCCCAATAAATAAAAATGAACTTGAATTTTTGTTCTATGAACTTTATTCTATTTTTATTATTGGTTAATAAAAAGCAAAGATAAATATAAATTGATTAAAAAATAAATAAAAATTTATAATTAGCAAAAAGAGCATAAAATATCTAAAATATGCTCAAAAAGAGCATAAAAGATGCTAGGACAAAGTTCTTACACTCTAAAAATGAAAGGTTCTTTACTGGTTTTGATGGATCAATGAAATACATGATAAAATCACTACAATATTTTAATTCCACAAACGCTTCTCTTCAGATTATTGTTAGGTTGATAAGTTTCTTTGACATCACATTCACATTAATTTAACACATGATTTTATCCTAAACCTTTATGTAAGCATTTCACTGCATATCACACTGTGACAAATACAACTTGAATTTAAACAACTTACAACTGAAGATAACAGAAGCACTTCAAATCCCCATAGATCAGTCATAAATGCTACACCATAAAGGCTCCCTTTCGGTACCTTTATTTTTTGTAAGAGTTCACACTTAGCTGATGATTGATTATAAAGCTTGTTTGGCATGCTGTCCAGGGAGAGAGCCCTGAGTTCAGAAGATCCTCAAGCCCGGGGCTCCCTCCCGTTTGCAGGGTGAGAGAGGAGCTTGAGCTCAGGTACACCTCGTAACTCCCCTGCTGTAGTAGCTAATGAACAGATAGTGATTGCTCTTAAGAGATAACTACTAGGAGCACGTCTATGGTGCTGATTTGGATTAGTCAATTAACTTAAGTTGCATGTTTTTGGACAGAGAACCCGGGGGAAACCCACGTGAGAATGGGGAGATTGTGTAAACACAACATCAGCTGGCTTGGTAAGGACTTGAACCAGTGACATTCTTGCTGTGAGGCAACAGTGTTAACCACTGGGCCACCGTGCCACCCATCTAGGAAAGGAGGAGGAGTAGGGGTGCAAGGGGGGATTCTTCAAAACAAAGATGGCTGTGATATGGAACTTAAGGTATTTATAGTGGCTTAGGAGTCGTCTGATTGGTGAATCATGAATTGGCTGATGCAAGACCAGCTGTGTTCAATCATAAGCACATGATCCTCTGGACATGATCATCCTTTTTAAGAATGTGATTGCTGATTTGTTATGTTAGTTTTTTCATCATGCATGTTTTGGAATAAACGCTGTGCCTTAATTGTGTTGCACTAATTAAACACTTTCTTTAGGTTTTCGTCAAGAGCTCTGGTTGACTATAGGCATCAGTATCCTCGCTGCCGTCATACTGACTGGAATAATCATAGTGTGCTTTCAGTGGAGGAAGCGTCAAGGTGAGTTTACATGCATAAACACGACATTATACAGTTTAAAATCCATCAAAATCATCCCTCCTGTGAAATACTTACCAAAACTTTCTCAAGTTCTGTTTAACAGACAGGGGCATAGGGGAGCGCGGGGCATAAAGTAACGCGGGGTAAAATGTAACACGGAGTTTTAGAGGTATTTGCTCAGGGTTAATCATGGCATGCTTCCGTGGTTTTCACCACAGTGTCGGACGTCTTCCTGCCAATTATTGAAAAAGTTCAGCTAAATTTGGATGAGAAACACAGGAGAAACCATTTTTGCAGCATAAAAGTATTTTTTTATTAGTCAATATTTTTTTATTTAAAAAAAAATCTGTGAAATATGAACGTAATATGTTATATTGTTGTGATTACCGTCTTCTAGGCTAAAATATGGAACCATTTTGAAAGATGTAAAACAGACACAGTGACTGCTATCCAGTTTTGAGGAAAACATGACACAGCAGGGCTAGTTGTAAAAGGGTGTTACAATTAAGCCACACACTGTTGGACACCAATTAAACTAACAAAATAATTTTAAATTGAGTGTAATGTTAAAAACTTTTTAAATAAAATGTTTTTTAATCTACATTGTATAAGCGCTATACAAATAAAGATGAATTGAATGGAAAATATTTTTTAAATAGTCAAAAAATATATTTTATTGCTAATACTGCAAATAAATGCATTGTATATTAATGGAAAATAAATCCAAATGCGTTTATCCAACAAATAAATAAGTAAATAAACATACTGTGCTATGTAGAACAAAAAATAAAATGAGTTAAGCACTGAGGAAATATAGCTACTATTTAAAGTAAACTAAACTTAAATTAATTGTGCAAAATTTGCCTTTTTAAGCATGTGTTACAACTAACCCCCTATCTGTTACAACTTGGGGTAAATAGTAACACTGTACAGAATCCATAAGTCCGGTGATCATACAACCAGTGCTCAATTGTAGGAAAGGCTTGTGTGTTGTTGGTAAAAATATGGTTTGTCTAACCCCATTACTTTGTTCATTATTTGGCCAAAACCAAAAAGTGTTGCTTTGTGCCCCGCTCTCCCCTATATATATTGATTTGGGGGCCCTAAGCAATTCCAGCTAAGGGGCCCAACAGTCCTAAAACGCACCCTCTGTACTTTTATTTATTTTCCATTTATTTGTACTGGGGTTTTCTCTTTCTCTCCTTTTCTACATTTTATCTTAATGCAATCTCTACTTTGTTGTATTTTTGAGGATTAATTTTATTATTGAACAACAACCATGTTCTCAATGAACCCAAAAAACTCATTATCAAAGCTGAATATTTTTGGAAGTAGTTTTTAGTTTGTTTTTAGTTTGAGCTATTTTAGGAGGATATCTGTGTGTGCAGGTGACTATTACTGTCAGAATTATTAGGCAACTTAACAAAAAACAAATATATCCCCATTTCAATGATTTATTTTCACCAGTGAAACCAATATAACATCTCAACATTCACAAATATACATTTCTGACATTCAAAAACAAATCAGTGACCAATATAGCCACTTTTCTTTGCAAGGACACTCAAAAGCCTGCCATCCATGGATTCTGTCAGTGTTTTAATCTGTTCACCATCAACATTGCGTGCAGCAGCAACCACAGCCTCCCAGACACTGTTCAGAGAGGTGTACTGTTTTCCCTCCTTGTAAATCTCACATTTGATGATGGACCACAGGTTCTCTATGGGGTTCAGATCAGGTGAACAAGGAGGCCATGTCATTAGTTTTTCTTCTTTTAGACCCTTTCTTGCCAGCCACGCTGTGGAGTACTTGTGTGATGGAGCATTGTCCTGCATGAAGATCATGTTTTTCTTGAAGGATGCAGACTTCTTCCTGTACCACTGCTTGAAGGTGTCTTCCAGAAACTGGCAGTAGGACTGGGAGTTGAACTTGTCTCCATTCTCAACCCGAAAAGGCCCCACAAGCTCATCTTTGATGATACCAGCCCAAACCAGTACTCCACCTCCACCTTGCTGGCGTCTGAGTCGAACTGGAGCTCTCTGCCCTTTACCGATCCAGCCACGGGCCCATCAAGACTCACTCTCATTTCATCAGTCCATAAAACCTTAGAAAAATCAGTCTTGAGATATTTCTTGGCCCAGTCTTGACGTTTCAGCTTGTGTGTCTTGTTCAGTGGTGGTCGTTTTTCAGCCTTTCTTACCTTGGCCATGTCTCTGAGTATTGCACACCTTGTGCTTTTGGGCACTCCAGTGATGTTGCAGCTCTGAAATATGGCAAAACTGGTGGCAAGTGGCATCTTGGCAGCTGCACGCTTGACTTTTCTCAGTTCATGGGCAGTTTATTTTGTGCCTTGGTTTTTCCACACGCTTCTTGCGACCCTGTTGACTATTTTGAATGAAACGCTTGATTGTTCGATGATCACGCTTCAGAAGCTTGGCAATTTTAAGAGTGCTGCATCCCTCTGCAAGATATCTCACTATTTTTGACTTTTCGGAGCCTGTCAAGTCCTTCTTTTGACCCATTTTGCCAAAGGAAAGGAAGTTGCCTAATAATTATGCACACCTGATATAGGGTGTTGATGTCATTAGACCATGTGTTTAGCTGTACATTATAGACTTCATTATCTGATATATTTCCTCACTCTCAGGACAAACTGAAAGTGAAGCTGGGATCACAGTCTATGAAGACGTCAACCATGAAGGCACTGCAAAGGTGAGCAGCTCATTTCTGTCTTTCCGATCAGACATCTCAATATTTTTACATCCAGATGAATCTGCAGGGAATTTTAAGTTATCTTTCTAGATACAGCAGGGAAAATAAGTATTGAACACATTGTCATGCTCTTTTCTGGGTATAATATTTCTAAAGGGTCTGTTGACATGGAATTGAAGCAGATTTTAGCAAAAACCCAAACAATACAGACATAACAAAACACAAACAAAATCTGAAAAACGAGTTGTGTGTGATATAACAATGAAATGACAGAAGGAGAATGTACTGAACTACTGAAATGTATTTAATACTGTATATAAAAGGCTTGTTTGGCGCTGGCAGCTTAAAGACGCCTCTCATATGGAGAATGAAGTCACATGCATTGCTCAGGTGTGAGTTTCTTAAAGATTTCAACAGAGAATCTTGCTGGTTCTGGGGGTCTCGTCTATCAAATCTGAGCTTTATCCAATAAGCTATATGAACTTTTCCAGTCAGGGTTCAGAAAGGGACACAGCACAGAGACAGCCTTGGTTTGTGTCATGAATGACCTGCTTGTCTCCGCTGACTCTGGAGCTTCAACCATCTTAGTTTTACTTGATCTCACTGCAGCTTTTGACACAGTATGTCACTCTATATTGTTAAATAGGCTGGAGAAATGGCTTGGTATCACTGGCACTGTGCTTAACTGGTTTAAATCTTATTTTTTCGATCGTATGCAACTAGTGGTCATGGGAAATAATCAATCTGATATCGGACGGGTCTGCCATGGTGTCCCTCAGGGGTCGGTCTTAGGTCCCATACTTTTTAGCATTTATATGCTTCCACTGGGGCATATCATCAGCAAATATGGACTGGGATACCACTTTTATGCTGATGATACCCAAATCTACACTCTCAGAAATAAAGGTACATGAGCTGTCACTGGGGTGGTACCTTTTCAATAGGTAGAAATTTGTACCTTAAAGGTCCAAATTTATACCCCAAAGGTACATATTAGTACTTAAAAAGTACAAAAGTGTTCCTCTTAAAATTTGTAGGTACTAATATATTCTTTTGAGGTACCAATATGGACCCTTTAAGTACAAATGTGTACCTTTTGAAAAGGTACCACCCCAGTGACAGCTCATGTACCTTTATTTCTGAGAGTGTATATCAGCTCAAAATCCAACCTGTCTGTTACTGCCTCAATCCTCTCAGAGTGTGTGCAGGAAATTAAAATATGGATGCACCAACATTTCCTAAAATTGAACTGTTCTAAAACAGAAGTGCTATTTATTGGCACACCAGCAGCTACTATCAAAGATAGCGAGTTTAAATTGGATCTGGATAATGCTGTCATCTGTCCGTCTACCAAAGCACGTAACCTTGGTGTGATTTTTGACACTCATCTATCACTAGACTCACACATCAGGAGCATTACAAAATATGCTTTTCATCATCTGAGGAACATTGCAAAAATTAGGTCTTACCTCACTCAACCAGATGCTGAAAGACTCATTCATGCATTTGTCACTTCTAGGATTGACTATTTTAATGCACTCTTCGTCGGTTTACCTGCTAAATTAATCAAACGGCTACAGTACAGTACAAAACTCAGCAGCACGCATTCTCCCACACACTCCACCACGGCAGCACATTACTGGTGTGTTTTATAGCTTGCATTGGCTCCCAGTTCAGTTCCATATCATTTTTAAAACACTCACACTTGCATATAAAGCTCTACATGGTACCGCTCTTTCCTATATTTGTGACATTGTCTCTCAGTACACACCTCCTCGTTCCCTGCGGTCTGCTGATACTCTCACCCTTCAACAGCCACCCTGTAAACTAAAATCAATGGGGAAAGAGAGCTTTCTCTGTTGCTGCACCCAGGTTATGGAATGCTCTTCCTTATTCTGTAAGCAATGCTTCCACACTAGCTAGTTTTAGAAGACGCTAAAAACTCATCTTTTTAAGGCAGCATGTTTAGATTCTTGATTATTCTGTTTACATTTTAGAACTTTTTTTTTATGTATACTTGTATTTTATTGCATGTTTAATTTCTCTGTTGTTTAGCGCTTTATGACTTAGAAAAGTGCATTATAAATAAAATGCATTATTTATGTATTTATTTTGTATTCTCTATTGGATTCGGATCAGGTGATTGGCTGGGCCATTCTACAGCTTGATTTTATTTCTCTAAAAGCATTTGAGAGTCTCATTGGCTGTGTTTTGGATCATTGTCTTGCTATTATGTCCACCCTGGATTTATCTTCATCCTCCTGCTAATGCAGATGATGGACTGAAGCAGCTTATATTCATTTACACTGAGGAAGGGCAGAGGGTTGCTGAAGAACTATTCAGAGATTTCAGCTGCTGTCTGGGCTTTCACACCTTTCTTTCTTCATGCGTTTAATAATATTTCCCTGCTTCATTTTATTTCATTACACAGAACTTCATTTTTCAATTTTGTTTTCTTTACATATATGGATTTCTTTGGTTGTTCTCAACATCCGGGAAAAGTTTCAAGTCAACAACACCTTTAGAAATACTTAGAAATAGTGATGTGATCAATACTTGTTTACCCCGCTGTACTTCCCAGACACAGTTGTATATTTAGACGTGATTATTAGAACAGAAATGAGGAAATGTGTCTAGCAGCTCACCTGATATGATCTTCACTACAGAAGCGATCTGAAAGTGTTGTGAACGGGATGTCCATTTATGAAACAGTGGACGACCTCAAAGTCGATAAAAACTTGGTGAGTACTCAATTTATACTTTCTCTGGCCACTTTATAAGGCCTTACTTGCTAGTACCAGATCAAAAACACCTTCGCCTTCAGAACTGCCTTAAATCTTTGGTGTATTGAATAAGTAAGGAATAGACTGATTTCATGCGGCCGCCATTATTAACAGCGAAATCGAGGCTGCGGTGGGAAGAAACCCGGAAGTATAGACTGAGTCACACAGGAATGTTGTGTACCTGGCTGTATATCTTATCAGCGAAGAGAAAGTGACACAAATTTATGATTTTAGCGCCTTCCGAGTGACCCTAAGGTCCGTTCTGAATAAATAGTGAAAATAAAAAAGGATATTTGACCTCATTTTCAGCTAAGTTAAGGGAAATGGCACTACTTAGCTAACGTTTTCTTTCCCAAACACACATTTTAGATGCCATTCATCAAACTCAAGTTAATGAACTGAGTCTTTATCTATATTAGACTAGTCACGATACAAACGATACAATACATTCTCGTTAACATTTAAGACACTGTTCATGGAGTTCTTAAACAGCGCTGATTGGCCATTGTGTTCCCGTGCTCAACAGAAATCACTCTGATTGGCTGTAAAGGTCATCAGTTCACCTCACCGCTGTTTACTGAGTGCAAACACAGACGAGCGATCCGCTGATGAATCGACTGATCTTCACGGCTTTAAAACGCTCCAATATCCGGCTATGTGTGTTTTCAATCTGTGAAGAGCAGGAAGCTGATAACCTTCACAGTCATTCAGTTGAGCACTGGTGAATACTAAGGCAAATCAGCTGTGTTTATGAGCGCGCATAGCGGCGCTTAAATGTTAGCGGGAAATGGACGTTTTTAAAACTTCAGTACTGGGACAACACTGTTAAAGACAACACGAAGATGTGCTACAGAGGACTGCAGTGTTTTATCACTCACCGGGTTACATAGGCTGAAGCAGGGAAGCGTCCCCACAGTGTTTACCTGCTGCCCTGGACTGAAGTCTAGGAGGACACTTAAGCGTATCACTCTTAAAGAGATTATGATGTTGTTTAATGCCTAATATGCTTTTAATTGTTTAAATTAAACTGAACGGAATGATGTTAAAGTGATGTTTACAGCATTTCTGCATTTTGAAGTCACAGCAACAGCTGGATGTTTATAGCACACGGCATATTGTTGCAATGTTTACAGTGCTGATCCTATACTTCCGGCTTTCTTCCCACCGCAGCCTCGCTTTAATGTTCTAAAATGGCGGTCGCGTGAAATAAGCGTATAATTGATGACCAGCAGTTGAATTATTCATTAAAGGATGAATATGATCTGCAGCAGTACTCAATCCTATTTCATTTAAATTATTCATATTTTAGTTCTCAAAACACAATTTAGGTCAAAACCTTGCTAATTATTACTCGGGTGCCGTTTACACGAATGCGTTTTCATTTTAACAGATCATTTTATAAACACTAAAGAGCCTGTTTTAGTTTGAAAGTACAGTAATCCCTCGTTTATCGTGAGAGTTACGTTTTAAAAGTAACCCGCAATAGGGAAAATCCGTAAAGTAGTCCGCTTTATTTTTACAATTATTATAGATGTTTTAAGGCTGTGAAACCCCTCACTACACACTTAATACACTTTTCTCAGACAGGCATACACATTTTCCACCTCCCTCTTGTTTAAACGCTCTCAAAGTTCAAACTTTCATAGAAAAATAAGTCCATTAGACTGAAAGCAAAGATCAAAACCTGCTGTCAGCCGCAAACATTCATCGCTGTCAGCAAAAAGTTCATAAAGCTTTTTAGCTTTAGTTTGAATAATATTGGCGTCCAGCGTAATGTTCTTTATCCTGTAGTCAGTAATCCACAAAGCGAAAGCAGACTACATCCTTAAAGGGGGTCACAGCAGATGCACCGCGCACTAGGCATGGGACGATAACTGTTTTCACGGTATACCGCGGTTTGGAAAAGTCAAGGTTTTAAAACCGCCAACATTTTCTGTAATACCGTTCCTAAGGTATGTGTACGATTTTTTATTTACCTTTTTTTTAGGACAACAGTATCTTCAGCAGAAAAAAAATATCCAAAGATGCCATTTTAAACTGTAAAGAAATCAGTGTTTTCAAAACTAATGAAGACAGCAGAAGTCAATGATTCATTTGAGTTATTTAGCCTGACATGTCTACTGCTCCAAACTATTATACATCTTTCAAAAAATAAAATATATTGTTTTCAAAGGGGAAAAAAGGTTTTGTTTTTTACCCAGACATTTAAAAATAACATATTTTAGAGCACTATATATTAATCACAATACCGTGATATTTTTATCCAAGGTTATCATATCGTCAGAATCTTATATCGGCCCATGCCTACCACGCACAGGACAGTTGGACGTAACACACACCGGACGCGCACATTCACATGTTATTATGAATGAAATTATTCAGATGGAGCTCTGTTCCAACTCTGGAACTCAGCGACATGCAAAACTTTTTTACAGAGCTTCTGTTTTGATCAGTATTTCATGTTGACACATGCACACAAGCTAAACAGACAGACAGACAGATAGGAGCATTTGTATTTTCAAAAGTTCCTAATGTACTGCATGGCAGAATAAAGTGTTTACTTCATTCATTTTCCCTCGGCTTAGTCCTTTTATTCATCAGGGGTTGCCACAATGGAATGAACCGCCAATTTATCCAGCATATGTTTTACACATCGGATGCCCTTCCGGCTGCAACCCAGTACTGGGAAACATCCATACACAGTCACACACATGCACTACGGCCAATTTAGTTTATTCAATTCCCCTATCCTCTTAAGGCCCAAGGTGTTTTTTACATGCATTTTTTATTTCTCTTTGCTATTTGGGCTTATTGGAACCTAATTAGAATAAAACCTAAGTATCATCTTTTAATATGATGTACTTTAGAGAAAAATGATGTCCATATATGTGGACTCGTGGTCCAAATTTACATAAAACACTTTTTCCCGAATTTGTTTTTATGCATATTTAACATAGAATTTTTTTTTTAAATTGCTTTGACTATCAGAGAGTAAAAACAACATTTTTCCCATTTTTGGCAGTTAAAAATAGGGTTTGGGACATTTCATATGCTGCAAAACAGTTGCAGGATGACACTGTATGTCTGTAACAAAATATAAACCATTCAAAGTATTTTAAATAGCCACTTAAGAGCTAATATGTGCACGTATGTGGACACTCGGGCCCTAGGAGGTAATAGCGCATGTGTTTGGACTGTGGGGGAAACCGGAGCACCCGGAGGAAACCCACGCCAACACGGGCAGAACATGCAAACTCCACACAGAAATGCCAAATGACCCAGCCAGTACTCGAACCAGTGACCTTCTTGCTGCGAGGCGACAGTGCTAACCACTGAGCCACCTTGTCGTCCAGCATAAAGTGTTTAGTTCTGACTCTTCTGCGGTGGAGAGATTTCATTTTAGTTAACCCAGATCAGTTTGACACGACTTGCCTTAAAAGGGACTTTGGTAGAATCTAGCATCCCTACATCCATTTGTCATTCCCAACACCCACGTCAAGCAAACTGTGCTGAAATCTCATATTCGAGCTGTTCTCTGTAAACACTAGAGATGGTTGTGTATGAAAACCCAGTAGATCAGCAGTTTCTATAACACTTAGACCAGCCTGTCTGACACAGTAACCAAGACAAAAAGTCACTTCTCCATTCTGTAGTGAAGTGAGAAGACGTGAAGTGGGTATTGTCGAGTACGGTAAACCACACTTCAAATTGGCTGTCTGCTTTCAACCCAAGCAAGTACGCACACACACAAAACTGAAAAGCACATACACACATACACGCACAGTGCAGTACATTCACCCCCACCATCTACAATTCCTGCAATCTTTCAATTATTAGTCCAAATCCCTTACCATTAAGTCACAACTGCCCCTATAAGCTCAGCTTGAACTACAGAAGATCATTCTGATCATGTTTACATGCATAAATGAATCAAGGTGCTGCCAAAAAAACACACACACATCTAATAATATCTGCCAAGACAGGCCAAAGAGGTGTACCTAATAAAGTGGCCAGAGATAAATCCATCAGACTGTACTGCAGGGGTCATCAACTATATTTGTCAAAGAGCCAGAATTTTACTAGACAGTCTCCTTAGGGGCCGGACCCCCAAGAAGAAAATCAAATAAAAATCAAATTTTGGCTGAACATTATGTTCAATGTTTATACTTTTTAAATTTCATTACAAAACTGTCAGTTGGTGTTTCTGTGTGGAGTTTGCATGTTCTCCCTGCGTTTGCGTGGGTTTCCTCTGGGTGCTCCGGTTTCCCCCCCAGTCCAAAGACATGCGGTACAGGTGAATTGGGTAAGCTAAATTGTCCGTAGTGTATGAGTGTGAATGAGTGTGTGGATGACTAAGCCGACAAGAAAATGAATGAATGAATGAATGAATTACAAAACTGAAGGCATTTGATTCGGCCCCCATCACCTATACCACAGTCAACCACTAGGAGTGATATTTTGCCTCAACTCAAGGCAAAACTCCAGTTGATGATCAGTGCTGTACTGGATCAAACCTGCTGAATACAACCCAATACTTCATAAATGTGGGATGGTAATTATTAAATTCTCAAGCTTGCACACTTTCCTATAAAAATAAATGTGCATTTCATAGTAATTTTGCATTTGACAAACATTTGTAAGATTATTTAGTCTAGAATTATCCCTCAATCACCATAAAAACATCAGAGCTATTTTCCCCATATATTTGTTCAAGCTGATTATTATAAACACATTGTCACTTTGTGTGTACTTTTTATTGACCTATTATTGTTTGACCCAGTGGATGTATTTGTCCACATTTGACCCAAATTTGGGTTGAAAAAATCCCCAGTGTTGGTTTAAAATTATTATCAGTGACAGAAGAAAGTCTGTTTGTCAGATATTATTTGTATTCAAACAGCCACAGAAAAACTACCTTAAAGTCCGAAAACACTCATTAATTGTCATTTTTTTTACTTTATACTTTGCCACAATCCCTCAAACCACTTGCTTCTACCCATTCTACCCACCCGAATCATAATTCGACCTTTCTTAACGTCAACACTGGGGTTCCCCAAGGATCTGTTTTAGCTCCGTTGCTATTTTCTATTTACATTAATGATTTAGGTCATGGAATAGATTCAGCTAAAATACACCTATATGCAGATGACACAATCATATACACAGCGGCACACTCCTTAAACCATGCTGTACAGTATTTGCAGAACGCTTTTCAAGTATTACAGTGTACTTTGCAGGATTTAAAATTGGTTTTAAACTCAAAAAAGACTAAATATATGATTTTTAGCCGCGGCCGCACTAAGGTAACAGACCAGACAATTACGTCATTGAACGGTGAACAAATGGAAAGAGTTAGCTCCTACAAATATTTAGGTATTTGGATTGACGAGAGATTAGCCTTTAATACACACATTGATAAGTTATTGAAAAAGCTTAGGCCAAAATTAGGATTCTTATACCGGTCCAAAAATTGTTTTCCCTATCAGGCACGTAAGAAATTAGTAGAGAGTACATTTCTGTCTGTAATTGATTATGGTGATCATTTATATACGCATGCTGCCACTACTCTACTTAAAAAACTAGATTCGGTTTATCACGCAGCAATACGCTTCGTCACAGGCGCAGACTCACGGACGCATCACTGTATTTTGTATGATTCCTTAGATTGGTTATCCTTATATCAAAGGAGAAAATTACATTCGTACTTATTTATTTTAAAGGCTCTTTTAGGTAAATTACCATCCTATCTTTCTAATTTGTTAACAATCCACATAAATAACCAACACACTAGATCTGGTTCCTGTATTCGCTTAACAGTCCCAAGGGTATTGTCAGAACTAGGCAAGCGTGCTTTTTCCTTTTATGCTTCTAGGGCTTGGAATGACCTGCAAAATCAGCTTAATCTTGATACACTTCCGACTTTGAGTACTTTTAAACATCTTCTGCACAAATTCTTAAAAAATACTTGTAACTGTTTTTTATGATCCGATCTTTTATGTATGGTTATTTTGTAATTACGTGGTATTTTTTGTGATTTTTATGTGAAACTTTATGTGCTGCCGGCCATCTTGACCAGGTCTCACTGGAAGAAGAGACAGTGCTGTCTCAATGTGTTCTCCTGGCTAAATAAAGGAAATAATAATAATAATAATTTGACAAGAAATACGTTTACTAATTTAGAATATAATCAAAATTAGTATCAGAGAGAGCTTTGTTCAGCAGGTACGTGCAAATAAGGACTTACTGTGGCTTACAGTAGGGCTGCACAATATATGGTTTCAGCATCGATATCGCAGTGTGAGCCTCAGCAATAGTCACATCGCTGGATCTGCAAAACCAAGATGAGATTATGATGAACCAGGAACCACAGTTCTGAACACGTAATTTGTGAAGTCATTGCAGTTTAACTCTCAATGCCCGATTCACACGGGACTTCAGCGTCAACGCTTGACAGAGGGCGTGTCTGAAGTTGAGGCTGATGCGATAGTCATAGCAGCATCAGCCAATGAAACTAGTCCGCAATCTGCTACTGTCTGAGCTGGGGTATTTGCATAAAGCGATCTGATTGTCTGACGCTTCCGTTGGTACTTGAAAAGTTGAGAATGGGGTCTATGCACAGCTAGTTTAAAAGCCATAAGGGGAAAGCTTAATGTGACTATTTTCAATTTCACAAGGTTGTTTTGATAGCATCGATGTTGTAATGTAACTACAATGTAAAACGAGATGAAAGACCGTTGTAACCACTAGCGCCATCAGGATCAGCAGGCTAGCACCATACCTGTCAACATTGGGATGTGAAAATAAGGGATACTCAAACCCCCCCACCCACCCCAAAAAAATAAATATGTTCTGGAGCGGTTTCATTGTAAATAAACTGCTAAAAAGATCAGTAATGCGTTTTTATTATTATTTACAAAGGATATAATAATTAGTATACATTAGAAAAAGCTGCAAATAAATTAGCAAACAGTTCAGCTCATTAAAACTATTAGCTATTATAAAGAAATAGGATCAAGTTATCAAATCTCATCTTTTCTTCACTGTATAATTTAAACATTCTGATTAAAGAGCAGCGGATGAATCTCTCATTTAGACTTTTTTGGTTTGATTACATTAAATAACAGAGCTGTCACTTTAAAACTGCACAGATCTATAATGAAAGCATTTGACTGTTTTCCTAACTGTTTATGCTCATTTAAGACAAAATTTGTTGTGTTTAAAAGAAAACCCAACAAGATGGACATGTCTAGATGTTATTATTATTATTATTATCATTATTTATTCATTCATTTATTTTCTTTTCGGCTTAGTCCCTTTATTAATCTGGGATCGCCACAGCGGAATGAACCACCATTATTATTATTATCATCATCATTATTATTATGATGATGATGTGTATATGTCTGTTCAAACACGCACCCAAAACCCAGTGTCCACTTGAGCTCAGCATCAAATTGCGTACGTACAGAATCCGCTTGGGAAACAGCGTCTATTGTCACTATGGAGCGCATCAGCTGACAGTCATGCATCTTTATATGAACTGACTGTTTTGAGGATTGCATAGAGGCAATGGCGCCTGTAATGAAAAGGAAATGAATCGCGCCGTTTTTAAGTTTATTTCAAAGTGTTTCCATGGCTAAATAAAGTGAAAGCACAGAACCGATTCACATTTAAAAGCAAGGGCGGCCCCTGGTGGTTCGGCGGTATGGGTTGCATATAGGGAGGATCGGCTCTACTCAGAAAGATACAAAATACGGGAGAAATACGGGAAAATACCTTTACGGGATGACAGCGGGATAGAACTGTAAAATACGGGAGAATCCCGGGAAAAACAGGAGGGTTGACAGGTATGGCTAGCACAGAAATTTCATTGAAAATACTGGAGTAAAATAAACTGTCACATTTTAAAGACATGGCGGGAGAAATGGAATTTAATGCAGTGCTTCTTGTCCGATCTGAGACCCATACCGTATATCTAACAGGCAGTGAAGATCGCAGATTTTTAAAGAAATCAGATCTTAAACGTGACAATTTTGTAATGGAAAGGCTGGCCTTGGGCTGCCTGGCTAAAAATTAAAAATCCGTGTGCATACACCCCATTTCCCAACTTCTGCAGCGAGCAACGCCGTTGAAGCGGCCCAAACAGATTCACAATGCAGTTTGGCAATGCCTGACAACACTCATTCAAAGTGAATAGGAACAGTGACGCTGACGCCCCGTGTGAATATGGCGTAACCCAATAGTGTGAACGATTTTTTTATTTGGCTGTTTTTTTCTTTTATTTGAAGGCCTGTGACTAATTGTTCAAGTGAATTTAAACCATTTGTAAACACGAAATTATGAACTTTGGCGCTTTAGCAAAGGTTAATTGTGTTTAATCATTAATATATTGAAGACTACAGTGTTATTTGACATTTGTTTATTGAACTACTGAACCTCAAAACTGTTAGAATTCACAGAAAACCCTAAAGCACTGATCATCAACTGGCGGCACGCTGGTCAAATCCGCCCCACAACTGGATTCCAAAATTGTGAGGATCTAAAAGAAAATAGTGGTCCACAGTAGGGCTGTGCAATTAATCGATTAATCGCAATCGCGATTTGGAACATTTCGATTAGCTAATCGCAAGAGGATGCGATATGACATGTATATTATTTAACTTCCCACGCTCAGAGCAAATGCATGTCTGCCGTCTGTGTGTGACAGTCATCTGTGTGTGACAGTCTTATTAGCCAATCAGAATTGCGCAACCGAACTATGCGGAACGCCCACAATAACAAACAGGAAAGCACGAAAGGCTACATGAGGAGCCTCTTGCTAAAAAGCAGGGGAGTAGATTTAGCATGGACGAAGGGGACGCGGAGGGGGACCAACTATTGAAATGTCCCAACCAATAATTCAATTCACTTAAAAAAAAAAAAAAATCACGCTGTCAATATTAACCTAGACATGTTAACCTAGAAAGGCTGTGCCTTTCCCTGCTGTCATGTGAGAGGCTGTAGCTGCGTTCAGAAAAGCAGCGCCTAAACAGCAGGTGAATTCCCAGTGCAAGAATGAGGTGTGTGAGGTCTGTGACACACACACGTGAGGATGGCGGCAGCAAAGGACATAAAGAGTTTTTTTCAATGAAAAGTGTAAGTCACATAAACTCGAGTTCGCTACTGAATGAGTCCATCAGGATAATCATGGCTTTAATGCTTCTTTAACTGCAGAATAAACAGCTAAATGCAAAGGTATATGATCCCTGCCTGCCTTACAGTTCTCCTGATCTCTCAGAGTAACAGGTGCAATTTCGGTTGAAACAGTTTGTCAGAAAAACTCCAGCCTGTGCTCTCTTATATTAATACTCATATATGAGACATGTTTCATTTGGACTACGGCTAAAATAAACAGAAGTCTTTATTAAACTTTCTCTTTATCAGTTAATAAACATTCTTTTAACGTTACACTGTCAGGCTTGTAGCCAGCTTATTGAATGGGTTATTTTTGCAGTTATTCGCCTGATTTTCTATTTAATTATGAGGTATAAATATTACATTTTAGTGACATTTTAAGAACTAATTTTTGGTGCATTATCTTGTCGGATGGTTATCATAAACACACTTTTTGATGTACCAAAATATATTTTAAACCATTTTGTCAAATTGCTGATCACACTATTTTACTATTTTAAGTGTTTATTTACAAATGTGCATTTAAACTGTAAGTTTAATATTACAGTTCTATAAAAATAATGAAAATGTATAATAAACAAATATGAAAATATACTATACTGTATAATATACAAATTTATTATCTTTCATTACACACACAAACACACACACACATATATATATAAGTACAATTTCAGAGATGTTTGCTAATATAAGTTAATATCTTTTAAGCTCCTTTTTTTAACGAACACTCACTGCATTTTAGCAGCAAGAAGCTAAAATACAGATTATTGAATTATTGACTTGACTACAAAATTAAATCGCAAATCAAATCGAAATCGCAATATCTGTCAAAAAAAAAAAAATAAAAAATTAGATATTAGATAGCAATTAGATATTTTCCCCAAATCGCACAGCCCTATCCCACACTATTAAAGCAACTAAAAATAACAACAGCTGAGTCTCTTGTCAGAATAACCACCATTTATGACTATATTTACGCTACACTTTGAAATGAGGACAGACTCAGACAGAGTATGCGGCGTTAAGCATTTATCGTTTCAAACAGATGTTCTCAGATTTTCATTTGATTTTCTTCTTGGGGGTCCGGCCCCTAAGGAGACTGTCTGGTAAAACTCTGGCCCTCTGACAAATATAGTTGATGACCCCTGCTCTAAAGCATTTCACTTTACCTTTGTTCTGTTGTTTTAATCTCTGCTTTAATTGTTTGTTTTAGTTTGTATATGTTTTTACCCAAACAAAGTCATCCCAATCAATGTAAAATTATCTTATAGTCATCTTGTGAAATTATATTAATATCACAATATATTAGTGGTGTAATCACAGATCTCACGGTTCGGATCACGTTAAGGTTTTTAGTCACGGATCGGACCATTTTTGGATCGGTCAAAAAGGAGAGGAAATATTTTGATGGCTGGTTAAACAATGTAACTTTCATTTTTGAGCGTTGTTAAATGCATAATCTTTACCATAAACATAAACATCAGTGGTTTTATCTAAACTATAAACTGTTCTCCCAGTACGTCTGTGTTATTTGACTGTAACTTCATAACTCACTCAAAAGACTAAAGACTCGATCTCTTTCTTGATTTTTTGCATATTTTAAACACAGATCTGAATGCAGAGATTGGAAGGATTAATTAACATATGCAAATCACCATCATTTAAAATTTGTTGCGTGGGTGTTGAGATCCTGATCTTTTAATGAGTAATCGTGCAGCTTACACTGAATGCATTAATGCAGGCTAAACAAGTAGTGACAGAAAACACCTATAATAACCTAAGAAACCCACCACATCCCAAATAACCCACCACAACTTCTTCCGTCATCATTATGTTTTACAAGAAAGCCTAAATTCTTTCATACATGTGATCTTAATGACGCGAAAGACGATCTCTCTGTGATCGTTACTAATTTAGGATTAGTTTACAAGTAAAAAAAAAAATGTATTAATCCGTGGGTCACTTGTGTTCCGAACCATGGGTTGTGATCCATACGAAACACGAATCAACCATGATCTGTTACACCCCTACAATATATAATGCAGAAAAACAAAATATCACAATGTCAGTTTTTTCCAATATTGTGCAGATCTAGTTGACAGCAGATCACGATACATGCATAAATAGACACAAGAGGACAGAAGGACATTTAAATAAGGGGGAAATAAAGTAAACAAATGAACACACACCGAGTACGTGAATACACATCTAGATGATTTATGTCCAATAGGTGCATTGTTGACTCTTAACTGTAAAGTATGTATGGCTGAACACCTATTCCTTTCTAAATGATGATGGAAAATTATTTTAACCTTTTTTATTAGAAACATTAGACACCTTACTTGCATTTAATGATTGATGCGTACAGCATTTAAACTCATTCTTAGGAATTGAATCTGACGTGGACAATAATTTCAGTGGTCAGCTAGATGAATGTGGTCATTTATGGTCATTAGTGACTCAGAGCTGCTTCACATTTCTCTGGAACCTGTAGTAACGTCACTCTCTTTACTCCCCCTGCAGCCTCAAACCCTCTATGACAAAATCAACTATCAGCGTCACCCAACCGTCAGCGCCAGCACTTCTTCTCCCTACCAGGAAGTCTTGTGAGGCAGACAGACGGGCGGACACAGAGAGAGAGAGAGAGAGAGAGAGAGAGAGAGAGAGAAAACCAGACAAGGACAGACAGTCACACTTTAAAAGGGATAGTTCACTCAAAAAATTTAATTTACACACGATTTATTCTCGCTCAGGTGGTTACAAACTGGTATGAGTTTCTTTCTTCTGTTGAACACAAAAGACGATTTTGCAGGAAATAAAAAAATATATAACACAATGCAAAATATCACGCAGCCATAACATTTATAGCTTTAACAAAATGTAAATGTATTAAATTATTTATTTGATGAAGACTATACTGTTATTTCACATTTGATTGTTCAATTTTTGTACCTGATTATTACTTTTTACTCTTAGAGATAAAGCAAAAAGCGCTGTTCATTTGTATCTTTGCTTTGTTGAATTCATCTATGCTATCTTCACTATCCAACAAAATCATCCCAATCAATCTAAACTTATTTATTCTTTTAATAGAGCTGATTCAGTCATCTGGTGCAACTGTATTCATATCACTATATATATTGGAGGAAAAGTAAACATCGCAATGTCTGTTTTTTTCCAATATCGTGCAGCCCTATTAGTTACACTGTAGACAAAACAGACAGACAGACAGACGGATGGATGGACAAACAAAACAGAGACTTAAAACAGACAGAGAGATGGACAAACAAAACAGAGATAGAGATACAGACAGACAGGAAAAACTGAACAGACAGAAAAACAGACATACTGATGGACAAAACAGACATACAGACAGACAGACGAACAAACAAAACAGATCTACAGACAGACAAACAAAACAGACATACAGACAGACAAAACAGACCTACAGACAGACAAATAAAACAGACATACAGACAGACAAAACAGACCTACAGACAGACAAATAAAACAGACAGACAAACAGATGGACAGAAATAAAACAGACATACAGACAGACAGACATACAGACAGACGGACAGACAAAACAAGACATACAGACAAAACAGACATACAGACAGATGGACAGAAATTAATTTTTTTCCAATATCGTGCAGCCCTATTAGTTACACTGTAGACAAAACAGACAGACAGACAGACGGATGGACAAACAAAACAGAGACTTAAAACAGACAGAGAGATGGACAAACAAAACAGAGACAGAGAGACAGACAGACAGGAAAAACTGAACAGACAGAAAAACAGACATACAGATGGACAAAACAGACGAACAAACAAAACAGACCTACAGACAGACAAACAAAACAGACAGACGGAGAAACAAAACAGACATACAGACAGACAGAGAAACAAAACAGACATACAGACAGACGGACAGACAAAACAAGACATACAGACAAAACAGACAGACAAACAGATGGACAGAAATAAAACAGACATACAGACAGACAGACAGACAGACAGACAAAACAGACATACAGAGAGACTGAAAAACAGACATACAGACAGACAGACAGACAGACAGACAGACAGACAGACAGACAGACTGAAAAACAGACAGGCGGATGGACAAACAAAACAGACAGACAGAGGAATGGACAAACAAAAAAGAGAGACAGACAGATGGAAAAACTAAACAGACAGACAGAGGGCGTACTCACACCATGCTATCCGAACCGTGCCTAGGCCTGTTTCCCGGATCGTTTGAGAAGTGTGAGTGCTCTGAATCGGGCTCAGGCACGGTACACTTGGGCGGCCCTGGCCCGGTTGAAACAGGTGGGCCTGAGCGCGGTTCACTTGGGCTCAGGCGCGGTACGCTTACAGTGTGAGTGCAAGCGTGCCTGAGCCCGAAACTGAAAGCGAGACGTGACTTTTAAGGAACTGTTTCATATGGATTAATTAATCATTCATGCTGTTCAATGAACGCAATGAATGTCGTAGATTATTAAAGACACAAACCCCTCACTGCACGTCAGCTGCACCTTCAGCAAACCTCCTAATTCCTGCAGCACGAGGACTGTTTATGAACATCAAAAGTGGCTGATCTGTTCGGCGAAATATTAGACTGCGTCTCACCACATATCAAACAACTTAAACGACATAACTAAAGAAATCTCCACTGTGCTGAGCGAGAGCGCTTACTGAACAGCGCGTCATCGATGACGTAAGCGAGCCCAGGTCCGAATGTAATGTGAGTGCGGGCTGTCGGGGGAGACGGGAGGGGGGACAAGCGTGCTTTGGCCCGGTTCAAGGCAACTGTACATAGTGTGAGTATGCTCAGAGAGACAGACAAAAGAAATGTACAAACAAAGAAGATTGACAGAGAGACAGACAGACGAATAGACAAATAAAGGAGACAGACAGAGGGATGCATGGACTAAACAGACAGATGGATGGATGGACAAACAAAACAGACAAGAGAGACAGACAAAGAAATGTATGGACAAAACAGACAGAGAGATAGACAGACAAATGGACAAACAAAACAGACAGAGACAGACGAACAAACAAACAAACAAAACAGACAGAGACAGACAGACAACTGGACAAACAGAACTGACAGACAGAGAGACAGACGAACCAACAAACAAACAAAACAGACAGAGAGATAGACAGACAAATGGACAAACAAAACAGACAGAGACAGACAACAAAACAGACAGAGACAGACAGACAAATGGACAAACAAAACAGACAGAGACAGACAGACAAATGGACAAACAAAACAGACAGAGACAGACGAACAAACAAACAAACAAAACAGACAGAGACAGACAACAAAACAGACAGAGACAGACAAATGGACAAACAAAACAGACAGAGACAGACGAACAAACAAACAAACAAAACAGACAAAGACAGACAAACAAACAAACAAACAAAACAGACAGAGACAGACAGCAAAACAGACAGAGACAGACGAACAAACAAACAAACAAAACAGACAGAGACAGACAACAAAACAGACAGAGACAGACGAACAAACAAACAAACAAACAAACAAAACAGACAGAGACAGACAACAAAACAGACAGAGACAGACAGACAAATGGACAAACAGAACTGACAGACAGAGAGACAGACAAACGAACAAACAAACAAAACAGACAGAGAGACAGACAGACGAATGGACAAACAAAACAGCCAGACAGACAAACAAAAGAGACAGATGGATGGATAAACAAAACAAAGACAGAAAGAAGAATGGACAAACAAAACAGTGACAGACAAAAACAAAATAGACAGACTGAAAGACGGACAAACAAGACAGACAGAGACAGAGAGACGCATGGACAAACAAACAGATGGATGGACAAAAAAAAAACAGAGACAGACAGATAAACAAAACAGACAGAGAGAGAGACAGCTGGATCAGTCATTTTTGATCTGGTCATTGAGCTTCTCATATGCATGACTGGCTGCAGTTCACATTTACAGTCTCTCAGTGGACATCTGAGCTTTTGCATTAAGTGTACTCTCACTATGTATTAAATGCCTCATGTTAAAAAACTTTTTGTATAAATGCTGTATATTTTGAGATCTATAATGTACATGTAAATATTTTAACACTCTTCTTTGCCATAATAAACAGTTCTGTATATGCATTAAAATTTGAAATCAGCGACAGTCACCAAAACAGCACAATTTGACTCCAAACCTGAAGGGCTCAGTTTCAGAGAGATATAAAACATTATTGCGTGGCATTTTGTGCTGAAACATCACACACACACTCTCTGGAGACATTCATTTATTCATTCATTTTCTTTTTGCCTTAGCCCTTTTATTAATCAGGGGTCGCCACAGCGGAATGAACCACCAACTTATCCAGCATATGTTGTATGCAGCGGATGCCCTTCCAGCCACAGCCCAACACTGGGAAACACCCATATACTCTTGCATTCACACACACACACACTACACTGTAAAAAATGCAGGGTTCCACACAATTCCTTCATGTTGTCCCAACACAAATTTACTAAGTTAACTACACTTTTAACAAATTTATGTGGATTGAACATAAAAAAAAATTAAGTTGGCCCAATGAAATCTCAAGAATTGAGAAGTCATCCCAATCAATGTAAAATTATCTTTCCAACTAGTCATCTTGTGAAATTATATTAATATCACAATATATTAGTGGTGTAACGCATCACAGATCTCGGATCACGTTAAGGTTTTTAGTCACGGATCGGACCATTTTTCGGATCAGTCAAAAAGGAGAGGAAATACTTTGATGGCTGGTTAAACAATGTAACTTTTGTAGCACTTTTAGACTTGGACCAGAACTAAGGGTGCTTTCACGTATGTGGTTCGGTTCATTTGGTCCGGACCAAAGGCAACAAATGATACATTGTAGCATTTTTCTGCCGTTTTGGGTCCCTTTCACACCACACTGATTGCTTTGGTCCGAACCAGTTGAAACGAACCAAAATGCAGTCATGTGACAAAATCTACATCACTCACTGGCCAGATGTTATTGAACGCATTTCCTAAACTGCTTTTCAGTTGGTCAGAATTCACGTGAAACTACCGCAAATAAACAAACCGGCAGACACACAATGTCGCTGCGCTGGCTGACGCAGTATCCCTGGTCATAGTATACTATGTAGTTTGTATGCATCACTTTAGACCAGAGGTGGGCAAACTACGGCCCGTGGGCCATATGCGGCCCGCTAAACTCTTTCATCCGGCCCGCGAGGGAGTTTTTAAAATGCTGCTTCTGAGTAACGGTTTGGTTTCAGAATTAGTAGATGCAATACAAGTGAACACCATTTGATGGCAGTATTGCACGCGGTACAGTTAGCGCAACCAGTAGAATTAGAACACACTCTGGGATATTAAAATACACTCAACTGTTAATGACTGAAAATGAGTCAGGCAAAAAAAAGAAAAATGGACTCTGAATGTCGTGTGTTTAAGGAAAAATAGACAACAAAATACTTCTTCACCAATATCGGACAAAAAGCGGTATGTCTAATATGCCAAGAAAGCTGTTTTTAAAGACTACAACCTAAGTCGGCATTTTTCACACAAACATTCAAATTATTTTTATTTTTATCAGACAATATCTTTTCTATTCTCCACTGTAAAAACTACATTGTTATTATTATTATTATTATATTTAATAAGGGATTATTTTATTGTTTGATGATGATTGATAAGTAAATAAAAATAGCAGTTGCAATTAATTTGACTTGTAAATATGACTCAATAATAACTACTAAAAAAATGTGTGTTAATGTGACACGTTTCTGTCCGATATTACGTTCCATGCATACTGCCACCATAAATAAAAGTTTTTTTTTGAAGGATTTGACATGTGGCCCTTCACTAGGTTTGCAAAACTTGATGTGGCCCTCGGGTCTAAAAAGTTTGCCCACCACTGCTTTAGACAAACTATACATTTCGAGAATGAAGGGCGGCTGGGGCTGGAAAATAATGTTTTAATGCATTGCAATCGGCGAAAGCATTAGGAGAAGGCGTGAAATAATTTAGCTAAACTGTGACATGGTCATCTTTCGGGTATTCGGTCATCTTATCAGGTAATGTTTCTCCCTCCCTCCCTCTCTCTCTCTCTCTCTCTCTCTCTCTCTCTCTGTGTGTTTAAAACTGTTGGTAAAGCGCTGTCAACAAATATTTTTCCTCCAAACCCCATAAGATAGACAGCGCATCGCACTACGGCAGCTGGATTAGTCCAAAAAGGCGCAGTACTTTTTGCGGTTGGGTCTGTTTTAGTTTGGATCACGTTCTCACCACAAACGAACCGCTCCAGGGTTCGTTTGAAAGCGTACCGAGACCACCTCTTCAAGCAGGTCTCGGTACGCTTTTTTGGTGCGCTTTTGGTGCGCACCCGAGTGCGATTGCTACGTTCTCACCTGCCCAAACGAACCGCACCAAGAGAGAAAACGAACTCTAGTGCAATTCAACCGAACTAAATAAGGCAGGTGTGAAAGCACCCTAAGAGTACTACATTTTATCTAGGCTCCACAGGGGTAGCTCAATGAAGGATGAGGGAGTTGAACAATTAACTGATTTCATCTAAACATCAATGAGGAAATTCTCCAATGAGGAAATAAAATAAAAGAAAAGAAATCAGTTGAAAGAAAGGACAAACAAAGCTTCCAAATTAAATTAAATGACACTGTGTAAAGTAAATACACCCGTTGGGTCAATGTGCTTTGGTTCAGATAGATGCTCCAGTACTTAATTGAGTCAGAGTTCAGTGTCAGTTCCTCAATGTGGTATACGAACCAAACAGTCCAACAGTTAGGTTCCAAAGCACAACTTGGATTTCACGCGAATGCTTCTGCTCCTTGGATGTAGGTGCGTTGAATAATTGGAATATTCCTACCGGTACAGATGAAATAGATGAATCTCCTTATTGGCTGGGTTAACGAACGATTCAGCTGATCAGCTCACACTGTAACAGACCTCGCGGCTGGCCACACCACTTTCATGACCGTTACACTCACTGGGCTGGGCTCGCCATCTTTAGTTCCATTTCATATCTTAACAGAAAAAACCAATCGGAGAAAGATCAAAAGGACCAAAAGTGTAATTCAGTCGATGTTTCAAGTGATGTTCTGAATAAGGATTAACTTCTAAATTAAAATAAATGAAAATACAGCACAATTCACGGGTTATGTCAACGCTAACTCGACCGTGTGCATGTTCAGGAACATTCACTGACTGTGTCAACAAAAGGAAAGGAAAACTGTCTTTCTCTCTAGAAGTTGGGGAGTGCCCTCTACAGGAACATAAAGGTAACTACACCGTTTGGTAAAGCCATTTCTATGGGGGTTACACTTTCATTTTTGAGCATTGTTAAATGCATAATCTTTACCATAAACATAAACATCAGTGGTTTTATCTAAACTGTAAACTGTTCTTCCAGTACTGCTGTGTTATTTGACTGTTTGTAACTTCATAACTCACTCAAAAGACTAAAGACTTTAGGGTTCCACACAATTCATTCATGTTGTCCCAACACAAATTTACTAAGTTAACTACACTTTTAACAAATTTATGTGGACTGAACATAAAAAAATTAAGTTGGCCCAATGAAATCTCAAAAATTGTGTCGCTTCAGCTAATTAAGTAGTTTAAACTAGTTAAAATATATATATTTTTGGAGTGTACGGCCAATTTGCTTAATCAATTCCCCTATAGCGCATGTGTTTAGACTGTGGGGGAAACCGGAGCACCCGGAGGAAACTCACGCCAACACAAGAAGAACATGCAAACTCCACACAGAAACGCCAACTGACCCAGCCGGTACTTGAACCAGTGACCTTCTTGCTGCGAGGTGATTGTGCTATGCCACCATGACACCCCCTCTGGAGACTGTAATTTGTATTGTTATGATAACTTCCTTATTTTATTATTATTATGAGGAAATAATAACAAGTAAAGATGCTAGGGCCCGAAATTTTATGGGTCTAAAAATACATTTGGAAGCATTTGTGCGAGTGCATAAATTGTTGTGTGCGACCTGTTTTCACTGCAAAATCCTCACTGCATGTGCGGATTTAGGAGACATTTATGCAGAATGCATCTTTGCACCTAAAGACACCAAACGCAGCGCTCAGGAACAGATTAAAACAGTTGTTATGCGATTGTGAACTTGCTGAAGTAAAAAAAGCCTGCAATGCTTGCCCCGCCTTTGTGCTCTTCTTATTGGCCCACTGCTCTAGAACTGAACGTGAATGGATTGGTTAATATCAGCTGTCACTCAGTCAATGCCTTCTGCCTTCAGATGACAGGAGCTACAACTGTGAAAATGTGAAGCGCTGAAGATGAGAGAATGAAAATAACACTGACAGATTTAGTTTTAGAAACCACCTAAAGTTAAATAATGGCACATCTTATTAGTGATCATGTGCTGAATGTTAATCCACCATTTACACTTTTCCAAGAGTGGATAAAAGACTTCCAGTGGCTTCAAGTCCGCTATGAAAATAACTGAAGCCATTCAGTGTAAAGTCTGTGGGACGGGGTTTGCAGGGAGCAGCGTTTGCCACTGAATCTACATATTTTAATCATGAGAGGTACTGTATAATCCTTCATTTAATCCTCACGATGCTGTCAGCCGTGCAAACAGCAGCTATATGTAAAATTTACCACAGCTCATGAAAAGGCTATTATTGCTATTAAGATGACATGCAAATAATAAGCTATATATCAATATAAATGTGGGGCGGGGCGATGGATCGCGATGTCGGCTCAGCAACGTAAAGTTTATCGGCCATCGGTGATGGATGATGGCATTGTCTATCAGCCCAACCCTAGTCTGAATGTCATTTTACATGACATTTATTGCCATATACTGAAAGCAGCAGCAAATAGTTCACCTCAGATCTGGAAAATACAATAAACCGTTTGAAATTGAACTTTAGAACTGTGACTCAGTGCAAACCAACACATATCAGTGATTCAGCATGTACATTTAATCATGTTAAAGAGGTTTAATATGTATTAATTAGATTATAAACTTTACCATTTCGTGAGTGAGCTATTCTGTGCTTCTGCCATGCCGCAGTGTTTTTATGCTTTAGAGGAGTCAAAAACGCACATACAGCACCTATAAAAGAAGTGTAACGAATTCAAACTAACTACCTGGTTTCAGGAGGAAGACTCATATCATCCTTGCCGTTTACGCAGGAGTATCTGACCTTCATCACCAGTCAGCTGCTCTCAGAATGATAAAGGAGGAAGAAGAAATGTCACTTTCCATTCGCTGACTGGTCACTTTCCGGCTATAAATAGCATCAGTGTTTGACATCAGCACTGTCATTTCTCTTTCGCAACTCGGAATCCTCCACCAGTAACCACCCATTTATCTGAGATAAGCAGGGCTTCAACTCATCAGCCTGATGTTGGTCCCACCAAAACTTTATCATTCTCCCATTGGCATTATTATAAAATTCCAGCAAAAAAATCATGTGATCTCAGTCTCACCGTTTCGCTGGCCAGTAGTGTTGACATGATTACCAGTTTTCCAGGTAAACCACTAGGGGTGTCAAAATTAATCGTTTCTTCGGTGCACCGCGATGCAGACGCGGACAATTCGGTATCGGTTCACTAATAATCATAACCGGTTATTATGTACTGACGTCATTTATCTCACATGCGCTATGTCGCCGTAGGTTACTGTGGCGAGGGAGGCGAGCCGCGAGTACAACGCTCTAACTACGTAAAAACTCTGAAACTGTGCACAATTTCACTGCGTGTGTGTTTGCTGAACACTGTTTCACTGACACTTACAGCAAAAGCCCCTATTTCACGGCGATTAAGAGAATGAAAGTAATCTCCATTTCTCTCTCTCTCACTGACTGTGGCCCATGAGTGCAGCTGTGAAGAGCACCAGCGTGTAAGAGCCAATCGCAGCCCTTTCTGTTGAGCGCGTGACCAATCAAAGGGGTGTAAGAAAGAACTTGGTAGTTGGTAGACAAGGCTCAGAAAGCGAGCGGGATATTTATATTTGTTTATTTGCTATAAATGCTCGTGTTGCTTAATGGTACAGTTTATATATCTGAAGATAGAGGTAAAGTTGGTTTTATATTCGGATATTCAGACATTCTCTCTAATAATATAATTTCAGAAAAGTATTATTTGCAAACTCTAAATAGGGAAATCATATTAGCAGCCAATGACTATCAAAGTACAACATTGTTCACAGTCAATTAGATAGTGCTAATGTTGTTTGTTACTTGTATGCTAATTCAAATCGAATATTCAAAGTAACATGATAAACAATATAGAGACTTCTAAATGAACGAATGTGTGAATATAAAACCAACTTTACCTTTATTCTGACTGTTGGTGTTAAAGGACAAAATTGTTTTACAAATAGTATATAAATATATTTATACATTTTAATACAAGAATTTCTGTGCTGTGAAGAAAATATAAAACTGTGTATGGAAAGAATCGTCAATGCACCGTGATGCACCGAGATATCGAATTGAACCGAATCGATGGCATGATAATCGTAACCGAACCGAACCGTGAGACCAGTGTAGGTTCACACCTCTATAAACCACAGTAAATTTTCTGAAGGCTAGTATTACCATTTCAACTTTTCATTTGAGCAGTGATTATTGCAATATTGAGAACTCAATGCAAATCCTGTTATATTTTAATTAAGCTAAACTGCAAAAACTGCAGGTGTAAATGTTTATATAGACAGTTAATAAATAATTTTTAAATATATTTATAAATATATATATTTTTTTATGTTTGTATATATATATATATATATATATATATATATATATATATATATATATATATATATATATATATATATATATATATATATATATTAGGGATGCAACAATACAGTTAGCTTACGGTTCAATACATACCTCGGTTTTTTAACACGGTTTTCGGTTCGGTTCGGTTCTGATGGCTTAACACATAAGTGTTTTTTTTTTGTTATTCTATGCTTAGGCAATAGGAACAGTAAGAAAGAGAAAAATAAAAACGATTTATTGCAATACTCCTTTATTTTACTTCAAAGCCAAGAAAGGTACACTAGTTCCTAGTGTATTGTATAATAAAAAAATGAACACTGAAATCTCACAGCTGCTGGTAGCCCATGTACAAACTGGGCAACACATAAATTCCTGCATTTTAAAAAAAAACATACATGTGAAGTTAATGAACATAAAATGACCATTTCAAATAAACACATTTGTACTTCATTAAATATGAATAAACCATCTTAATTAAAGTAAACACAGCTTTTGTTATTTTTATGTGTCTTTTGGAACCAGTTGGGTATGTTTGCTGGAAGGATTCAGCAAGGGATTGTTGTTTAATGGAGGACTTTACCTTCTCTGCTATTCAGTGATATTGCTGGGTGATGGCGCCACAGATGTGCAGTCATGTTGGAAGTGTTTCCGTTCAATCAGTCTATATGTGTAACCGAAATGTCCCCACACCGTGGATTTGAAAGACAGAACTTAGGGCTGGACGATATGGCAAATATTTATATCACGATATATTTCTTAATTTCGGTCGATACGATATAATTCCGATATCGATATGGACAATATTAAAAACACAGGAAAAAACTGCCAAGAGCGCACACAATGGATGTCTGTACCTACAAATGATTACATCTGAATTTGTAAAGTCTATAATACCTCCAGGCTCTTAAAACTTTTTTAAAAAATAAAAACAGTACAAAAAAATAAATGTTCACTTTTTATTTGTATTTAGCCAAACAATAAATGTGAAATAAACTATCAAATGAATAAAACTCTCAGACTTAGCTTATTTATATATATATAGATTGGGAATAAATAATTTTTTTTTAATCTAGATAATCTCGAAATTAATCTAGATTAAATGGCTCATTTGCATTCTGCTGATGGCATTCAGAATATGTTTGCTACCCAAATAATAAGTCTTTGAGAACGGGTTTCTCAAGCGAGGTGGCGCATTAGACCAGGAGCTCATCTCCTGTTTCCAAACTGCTTGAGAATAGGGATGTGCACAATTATTCGATCAATCGATTAATCGAACCCATCAGCGACAATCGAGCATGAAAACGATGATCGATTGGCTCTAAAATTAAATTACTTTCAATCGTTCTGATTGGTTATGCTGGTATTTGTGCGGTAGTTTGATATTTGATTGGTTATGGCTGCAGGGAGTTGCGGTCTAGACAAGACCTGAGAGCAGATAAGGGGGTCACACACCAGAAGCGCCGCGTACACAGCGGTGCCCAGCACGACTCAGGACACTGTTCAGTTTTCTGCCGCGTCACAGAGCGCCATCTGAATAGTTTCATTTTAAATATGTCATGTGCGCGTCATGTGCGCGTCGTGTATTGACAATCTTTTCGGGAAGGACTAGCCTATACGGCATGAGTAATGTTTCACCGGATGACACCAAAATCGAAAGCTACTTCAGGGAGCCATGCATCTATCTAAACCCGGATCCTTTATTGTGGTGCAAAGTAAATGAGTCTCGATATGCAAGGCTAAGCAGCCTTGCCCAGTGGTACCTGGCTGTTCCTGCAATTTCTGTGACTGCTGAGCGCCTTTTTTCTGCGCCGTCTAATTGAAAATAAACTTCGCACTCGGCTTTCGTCGGAGCATGTAGACCGACTGATCTTTTTGAATAAAAACATGTAGTCCTTCCTTGTGTTAAGTTTTATTAGCCACGCATGGTAAAATCTTCAGGCTGTTTTTGTTTTAAGTTTAAGCAGCATAGTTAAATTAGGCCGGCTTTATTTTATTTACCTCCACCGACTGATCATTTTGAAGGAAATGTTATTTTACCTAATCTTTAGGTTTTATATCTGTGATAAAAAATATTCAGGCTATTTTTATTTTAAGTTTACGCAGCCAAATTATTCTATAATGTTAGTTAGGCTAGGGCAACGCAGTGGCGCAGTAGGTAGTGCTGTTGCCTCACAGCAAGAACGTCGCTGGGTCGCAGGTTCGAACCTCGGCTGGGCTGGGTCAGTTGGCATTTCTGTGTGGAGTTTGCATGTTCTCCCTGCGTTTGCGTGGGTTTCCTCCGGGTGCTCCGGTTTCCCCCACAGTCCAAAGACATGCAGTACAGGTGAATTGGGTAAGCGAAATTGTCCATAGTGTATGAATGTGAATGTGTGTGTGGAAGTTCCCAGAGATGGGTTGCGGCTGGAAGGGCATCCGCTGCGTAAAATTGTGCTGGATAAGTTGGTGGTTCATTCCGCTGTGGCGACCCCGCAAGGGACAAAGCCGACAAGAAAATGAATGAATGAATAGTTAGGCTATGTGCTACTTAACAGCCGTTTGGTTTAGTTTTGGTGAAACTTTATTTTTGCGAACCTTTTACAATTAAAAAAAAAAATCCTTTTTGATCCACATATGTTGTGATGCTGCTGAAGTAAAATATTGTTTTGGTAAAAATGTCAGTTGAATAAAATAACTGAACTGCAGAGTATCATTATGTGTTTATCATGTGTGTTGTTGTCAACAATATAGAATAAGGTAAGTTTTAAAAACGAATCCAAAATATTTATAGTAATAATAAGACGCATATTGAAGTATTTTACATACTGTACAGTATTTTATATACTGTAAAATAACTTTGGTTTCTTTTTTCTGCGCGGCTTCAGTTGCCGTTGTTTTAAAGTGCCCTGCGAACCGCATCCACTTTCTGGTTGGCATGTAGTTTAAGCTCACATGCATTTTGTGTAGATAAACACAATTTGTAATATAAAATTTTCATATTGTGTTTAGGCTTTATGATTAATTTTATTTACAATGCGTCATGTAGCCTCACGTCAGTGGCGGTTCTAGTTTAAATGCCACCCTGCGGGCGAACCACCTATTTTTAGAAATGTACTTAGAAATAAATAAAATTATTATTAATAATAATAATAATAATAATAATATACAATTATTATTCTAAATAAATAACAGAAATCAATCCTAAATGTAACTGGAAAACATTTAGACAACTGGAGTGATATGCTAAGATCTCTTAAGAAATCTTTTGCTTGAATATTAAATACAATTAGAATACAAAAAATATATTTAATGTAATTATCTATTGCCTTAGACCCGACTCATGGCTGAGAAAAAATGTTATTAAGTCTACCTCCCTGATTCATCATCTCTCCTTTCTGCTTCATAGCCATATAGTCAAAATAAGATCATCATCATATAATAACTTTAGTTTTGTCGACTTGCAAAGCAACCGACACCTCTGCATAAAAGTTACTCCAGTTTCACAGTACATAAGCGGCATGTATTTTATCGGTGTGCATGTAGACCGGGAAAAGAGCAGCGCGTGAGGTGCGCGGGAATGGTTTTCTGCACGCATGCATGCGTCAGTTTGCTTTCACCACCGTTGTTTCGGTTGCACATAGACAATAACAAACTTGCACATGCAAAATACGCCAAATGTGAATCTCCTCTAACGTCTTTATTCTGGGATTACTACTCTAAATTAATACACTTGCATAAAGTAAATCGTAACTCAAAGCTTTTACTGGGTCTCGTTTTTTTTTTCCGCACCGTCTCCACCTAGCCACCGTGCCACCTAGATGCCGCCCTGGGCATCGACCATATTGCCCATGACTAAATACGCCACTTGTTACACTTCTTTAAATGTTTACTGTGTTAACCAATATTGATGGTGATTTTTAATAACCAAACAGCGTTGATTTAATTGTTTTCTGAATCCTGTTTTATCAACAACATTTTTAACAGGGCTTTATATAATATATACTGTGTATATATATATATATATATATATATATATATATATATATATATATATATATATATATATATATATATATATATATACACACATACACACATATATATATATTTTTTTTTTTAATTGAATGTTATTTAATTGTCGCTATGCCGCACGCAAGCCCCGCCCCTTGCTTAAGCCCCACCCCCGATTAATTGAGTACTCGTTTGTCAAACCTGTGGATTAATCGAAATGAAGAATGGTCAGAAATGCCCATCCCTACTTGAGAAACTCTACTACTATGATAATTGGTGATGAAAATAAATGATGTTCAATAAGATGTACTTGTGTTCACTAACTGTTTATTCAGGTAAACATGAATGTTGAACTGTAGGCCAACATAAGCTCCAAACAGCGATTTCATACTTGCTTTTGATGTACGTACATACAGAAAATGCTGCTTCACAAAGGCAAGTTCACAGAGCCCTGACGGTGTCAAATATTGAGTGTTTGCATGGGCAACAATACTTTAATACGATTTTTATATGATTAAAACAGTACTCTGAGTAAGAGTCTACCATGTAAACATCGATTTTTGATTACTTATTGCGACTAAAGTCATAACTGAACTAAACAGAAATGGAATTGAGACGTGGAGCATGCAGATATTAGTGGCAATACTGACAAACTATTACCGTCATGTAGGACTTTTCGCCATATTTTCTGACAAGATCCACACAGGCAGCTGTCAGTAAAGGACCGCACAGACACAGACGCACACACACACACACACACACAGACGCACACACACACACACACACACACACACACACACACACACACCGCGAAATGCGGAAGTTTTTTTTCTTTCCAGTTGGCGTGCGTTATTAAATTCCATAACACTTTCACCAGTCTTTACTTCACGGCGCATGAAGGAAATGTTCATGAGTTAAAGTGGACCTGCCGAACTGCAGTTAGTCAGAGTCAGGCATCCTGCTGATCTGATTCAGAAGGGCCACCGGCCAGGTATACATCCGCGCTAAAATACCAAGGCGAAAGTCATCATAGCTTTCATTAGCTTGTGTAGAATAGACCCAGCTCCCAACCCAACTTTGAGAATAGATTAATGGCTTTTTTTTGCGGGATAAATTTGCACAATTAGCAGAGCACCGAAACTAGGGCTGGGCGGTTTTTTCGATTAATTCGAATTTACGTTTTAAGACGATTTTATTTTTTACAAAATCGAGGAATCGCAGTTTTTTAATAAAAATATTAAAGCCGCTTTTCCACTATCGTGCCAAACCGTTCTAAACTGTTAGACAACCGTGCTGAATTGTGCTGATTCTGTGTGTTGACGTCGCGGCTCTGTTGATGTGCTACCACTGCTGGTAGCGGAAGTGCGCCAGGGCGGACCGGCCATTGGGAACACCGGGACATTTTCCCGCTAGAGCAACAACAGCCCCGTAGTCAGCCAGCCAGCTTCGCGAATGTTTCCATGCGCGTCGTGCTGTTGTTCGCGTCCCGCAGCCGTCTGTGTCTCCCGCGCGAGCTGCGAGACGGGGACCCGCGCACCACCTGAAAGACGGTTACCTCGTGTTGTAAATGTCGGTCACCACAGTGACAGTGGCACAGTAGCTGTCAAGGTACTGTATGAATTAAATCATAACCCATATATGCACCAATAAACAAGTAAAATGAATGAATGAATAAAATAAATATGGATTCTTAAATGTCGGCAGTTTTTACTCCAAAAAATATCAATACATATCGACAAATGTTTTATAAAAATAAAGCAATTTCCAACATTTCAGCTATAGGCTGTTATACGATTCAGTTAAATATAAGATAGACCTTTAAATATAGACAGATATGTAACAGGTTTCTGTGGGTTTTTTTTTTCACGGTGATCTTTAATATATACTGGGTGGTGGAGCTACGCACAAATATTTTCTAAAACGTCAAGCAGATATTTGTCTATAGCTCGTTAGTTATTTATGAAGACAAAAAATAATTAAAATAACAAAAATAAAACTATAAAATTACAAAGATAAAAAGAGCAGCATTCTGCTAAATATAGTCCTTTATATCCTGATATGCTGTGTTGTTTCATTCGTTTTTTTATATTTAACTTGATGCATTCGTTATTTAATGTTTGAATACTGAAATCGTTTAAATGGTTATATTTTACCATCAAAATGTAGTATATTTTATATCATTACCATTTTTTGATATAAAACCGCTGTTATTTTATTGATTGTTATGAAATAATTTAAGTGCTATATTTTTTATTAGTGAAAGTGCCCGCTCACTTTGACAAGGCCTGTCTAAATATATATTTCTGCCATGCCACTAATACAGATAAACTAGTGTTGCATTATCATTGTTTATTTTTCTGTTATGTACAGAGATTTGAATATTTATTTCCCCTCCAATCCTTTTTAATCTTCACACATTTTTGGTCGTTTTCTCTCCAAATAAAATTTGCCCAAAGCTGCACAACATATGACCTGCTGTGACTTCTATTGTAGCTATGTTTAGCATCCCTATATGAGAGAGTGCCATAACCGCGTTTAGTCACACTATTGCTTTTCTTTTACAAGTGAGCATGAAAAAAACTAGTTTCAGCATTTATTTAAATTTAAATGAACAAGGTAAGCTGGTAAGGTAGTTACACAGTAAAAAAAAATTAATTAAAAAAAAAAAAAAAAAAAAAAAAATCGAAATCGTGAATCGGTCAAACTTTATGAAAAAAAAAAAAAAAGAAAAATCGAGATTTTTTTTTTTTTGCCATATCGCCCAGCCCTAACCGAAACTATACGTTTATCGGAACTTAAAAAGCCGAACCACTTCCACCCCACTGCATTAGTCTTTCTTCTCTTATATCAACGACTGTATTTCGTCTGCATTCTTACTTGTGGAAGCTTGTTTATTCACATCTGCATTCAGGGCACTCATTTTGTAGCTAAAACTTTCTGCGACGGTCACGGAGCTTAACCAACTGCTGTGCTGCCATAGACTGTAAAAGACTGTGTGCTGCTGAGCGCTGGCAGTGTGTCTGTGATGTACGTCATCAAGCAGGTGACATCATGCGCTTTCTGACGGCTGAGCACTGAAAGTCATTCAGCGACAAGTGATAAAATGTATAAGATCTTATGTATATAATAAAATATATATATATGCAAATTTATATCGAAATACCGGAAATGGGATCAAAAATCATATCACCGTTATTGAAAAAAAAATCTATCGCGATATATATTGATATAGAATTATTGTCCAGCCCTATATATATATATATATGTTTTATTTATTTTATTCTATTTTTTAGGGGGCGCTGTGCCCCAAGTAAAGCTTTATGTCTAGCAACGCCCCTGGGGACAGGATAGCAATTTTGACGTTATTCTCTCCTCTGGCTGCTGTCATCAGTCTCACACAATTTTTTTCCTTTTTCTGAAAGGCTTTATCATGGAGGAGTTTTTTCTTTTATTTATTGAGTAAATAAGATTGTAAAAAATCTATTTGTTGTAGCCTATTCTCCCATTCACTGCGCTCTAGGTTTTCCCAACTATGATGACTTCCGCTACTGAGAAACCCAGAAATGTGAACAGGGTCTATCGAATTGCAATATCAGTCAGGCCAAAAAGTATGCAATTATGTATTTTTTATATGTAATTTTAACTCTTTCTGGCTTTTAAAAAACAAAGTAAACATGGATCGCAGTTGGGGTAGTTTCCCTAATGCAGGTTTAACAAACTATACCTTAAATAAGAAAATCTAATGCACCTATAAAACACAAACACGACGTACATGAAAGAATAAGAAAACAAATACAAAATGCAGAGATCCATGTTCATGCAGCAAATGTTAAATAGTCGTTTGTTCATTTTCAGACACAAAACTTAAGTGTGTCTGATACTTTTCATACCGTTTCATCTCTAGCTGACACTTTCATTAATGACTACACACATACTGGCGTGCTGTAATTATAAAGACATAAAAACACATCAGTTTCATCTCCAGAGCTGATATGACAGTCGTTTCAGGAGCCTCTCGATGTTTTATTAGTGGAGAAATGCAAAAGAACCTCAAGCATCCCATTACAATAAACATGTCTTCTTATTGTTTTCAGAAATGCAAAATGATATTCAAACAGCTTTTCCCCTTCTTCTTCCTGTTTTACTGACTCTTATTTTAGTACTAGTTACTAGATATGTGTCAGAACGTCTTTGCTAAATGATAAAAGTCTGTCATGTCCAGTGTTTGTGGCAGATTAAATGGCATTTGCTTTATAATAATGAATTTACTAGACTGCAAGTAAAACTAAACACATTTTAAGGTTTTCATATAGTGGGATTTTTTTCTTTTCAATGTCCGTCTATTTTTAAACGAATAAAAGCGAAATCAAACTGCAATCAAATCAAATCTCGTCAAAACTGACCAAAAAAACATGAACTTACATGAACATGAACTAATTATGAGGTAAAGAATCGACTTAAATTGAATCCTTAAACTAAAAGTGTCCCAACTGTCACCATAGTTTGCACTGTTGAACATCATTTAAGTGTTCAGTCACGTTTGTAATTTCATTTTTCTTTTTTAAACAATACCGAGAAACAGCTTACCTGTTCATAATCCATCCTTTCCGATGGGGGGGGGGGTTGTTTAACGGTCCCGGTTTTCACGAAAGGTGTGTAGAGGGGTTGACGGTCGCGATTTTTCCGAAAATTGAGGGTTGGGCCGTCTCTGTCATTTTTTACCCGCACAATCGGATTCAAAACCCGCCCAATCTGGCTAGTAGTGGCTACACTGGCTATTTTTGTTTAACCTGCTCTTATCAGTACCTCAGGCGCTCAACAACGAGGCCGTTAAATTCTGATCGCCCCCTAGTGGGTGGATGAAGTACAGGTCATAAACTACGCCCACTCTATTTCCGAAAATAATGTGTCCGCCATTTTTAGTTGATCTAATAATGCTGATGTCTGTTCATAAGTTTGTTTTGTTCTTATATGTTTGCTTTTAGCGTTCCACCATTGTTTATTTATGTGACTAAACACTGCCCAATTACAAATTAAGGGTTGTATCTCCGATACAAAAAAATAAACAATGCATAGCCTACTATATGTAGCAAAAGCATTTAGTTAGCTAGTTGAAAGCAGTTAAGTAGTTGTTGTTTATATGTAACGAAAATTATTTAATCAATCATATCTGTCTCTTATTGATTTCACTGTGTTTTCCACCTTTAGATTTCTCTTTATATTCCCAATCCCAAAAGGGCCCTACAACCAGGATGCTGCTATTAAAGGTGCAGAAGGTGATTGTCTTCAGAAACATTTTGTGTTGTGCTGGTCGAAAGTCTCTTCACATTCCAATAGTATTGATTAAAGTAAATGATCTAAATATGTATATTTATATTCTGGGTAAGGTTGGAGAGGCGAGGCTAAGCATATTTCAAACAATGCAAACTGGCATCATCGCAGAAGTTCTGCCGTTTCAGAGTGAGATTCTGATTAAAAATATTCAGTAGCGAAGCAATTTTTTAGGTCAAGTAGCGCAGTAGCGTCAACACAAGCTACTGATCGCGGATCAGTAAGTGACGGCACCGACATTCATGGAGCAGTGAGGCCAGTGTCTAGTAGTGATGTGCATGTGCGGATCGATACTAAAATATTGATATCTACGATACCAGATTTGTATGTTCTAGAATCGATTATCCCTGCTGAAAAATCCAGCTTAAACCAGCCTATGCTGGTTGGCTGGTTTTAGCTGGTCGACCAGCCTGGTTTTAGAGGGGTTTTGGCCATTTCCAGGCTGGTCTTAGCTGGTCAGGCTGGGAGTTGACCAGCCAAAACCAGTTATGTCCAGCTTAAACCAGGCTGTTCAAGTTGGTTTTAGCTGGTTTAAGCTGGTAATTTTCCAGCCTGACCAGCTAAAACCAGGCTGGAAATGGCTGGAAACCAGCCTGGAAATGGCCAAACCCCCTTTAAAACCAGGCTGGTCGACCAGCTAAAACCAGCCAACCAGCTTAGGCTGGTTTAAGCTGGTTTTTTCAGCAGGGTATCTTATCAAAATATCGATATTTCAGTAATTTGGAGCGAACAACAAAATAGAAATACAGCGGAAAGTAACCACAATTACCCTAGTTTATCTGAATAATCCCAATTTAGTCAGAACTATTTGTTCTTCCGCCTGCCAAGTCATGTGCGTAATATGGCACTGTACAACTCCAGAGCACGCTAGCTCATAGATATATACACTAGATATCACATACGGACCCTGAGCATGCGTCAATAGCGCCGCCACATTTGTACAGTGCTCCCAGCACAAATGTCATACAAACGCACTAGTCAAGACAGTGTGCCAAATGTGAAGATGCTGGACTTTAGCACTGTGTACGGGTGTAGTAACAAGCAAGCAAGGAAAACAAAGCACATTTCATAGGTAAGATTTCGGTTTTTACGTTTTTGTTATGAACTTTTGTGCTCAACAAGTAACGTTATTGATGATAATACAGTCACTCACTGCATTCACTATAAGGCAAAGTAGCACCAACTTGCACTAAACACTGGGCTTATGCTAGTTTTGTTGAATAAAATAAGCAAACAATGCAAAATAAATATGACAACGATATGCTGCGTACTGACCACCGGGAAAACTCCCGATCATAAATATATGTGTATATGTGTGTATCTCTGGCTCTGGATGGCCACAGTCCTCCACTGCAGCTTGGTCCCGCATTCATTTCAAAGGAGCGCTACCCTGTACCAAAATGGTGGCTCTATTGACGCATTCCTTCCAATAGACAACAACAGGGCAGGTGACATCTAATGTAAATATCTATGATGCTAGCTAGCCACTCAGTCCGCTGGCACATGTTGTTCAGTCACACTGTCATTAGATATGGGTGACCGCAAGCGAAGTTAAGTGTGGAGCTACTTCACTTCCATAAACTCAAACAATGCGATGTTTGACAATACATGTGTAACAAAACAGTGAGGTACTGTGGTAATACCACAAACCAAATCAAACATCTACAAATAAATCACAAGACAGAATATGACAACGTCATGACTAGGCGATCAGAAAAGGAGGAGGCACAGGTGCTGCTAGGGCGAGACAGACATTGCTTTCAGAGTCCTTAGGTGCAGCAGGCACTATCCAGGTACAGAGGGAGAAAATGTGGCGATGTGGCTGTATTTTGGGGGCTCGGGTTTTTGTGACAATGAATATGTAAGTTGGCTCTATTTTTGTATGATAATTCTTCATCAATAAACAAGAATAACCTGTAATATGTCTTGTATTCAGTATGAAGTAACACTTTTAAGTACACTACTTGTTACTTTAATTTCCCAAACAGTAATTTCGAGCAAAGTATCGGTATCGAATCGATATCGCCGATACTTGCCTTCATTTTACTTGGTATCGGATCGGATAGGAAACCAATGATATTGCACATCGCTAGTGTCTAGCCGATGAAATTAAATCAATTGCTGCGTCCCAATCCGCATACTATCCGTCCTAAATAGTATGTGAAAATAGAATTAGTATGTCCCAAATTGTAGTATGTTGAAAAGAGTATGCCAAAGATTCCCGGATGGTTTACTATTTTCGGTCAAAATTTTAAGTGCAGAAGCGTCCATACTCTAACCGCTGATATTGCCCACAGTACATTGCGCGTTGGACGTGAATTCGATTAGAACTACAAAAGGCGGGTGAAAAGTGTAAACAAACTACAAACATGATGGACGCGCGAGACCAACCGTCAAGCAGAGAGGCTTCGGTAAAGATGTTTGTATGGCTGTTAATTAATATCTAGCCCACTGGAGAATATTTAAATAGCGTTGTCTGTGTTATATTTCATCTGCAACAACAATACTGAACTTATATAAAGACGTGTTTGGACATTACCGTCTGAATGCAGAATTATCCAAAGACCTGAGGAGATTTCTCTGCATGAAAGACTCGTGAATGGGAGATTATCCTGCTGCTGCTTCTCCAATAATGTAGGAAATTAAATACGACAGAAATGTGGATGATTGACAGGGCTCTTAACTAAGCAACACAACGATCTGTGTAACGAGGAAGTAGCACGTCCCAAAGCTTGCATACTTTTCTGTTATATATTTTTCCTCCACAAAAAAAGTACACACTTTTAGGTCGTAGTTTAAGTATGCGAATTGGGACGCAGCACATATGATGGTGAGAATGACGATTTCTTCGTGTTTTTTGGTGGTCGACAACAAACTTTTTGGTGTGTTACTGCCAACTCTCACTCTGGTGAGTGATGTCACCAACCAATTAGGCTAACACGAGAAATTTGCCTGATGGAAAGGTGACTGAGAGAGGAGTTATTTCTGAAGCAGGATTCCTTGTGACTATACCTCGAGAAGTACATGTTAAGATGCAATAACGTTAATTCTGATGCTGTGCTCAAAACATACTTTAGTAATTCATAGTAAGTACTATATTGTTTTTCAACTTCACAAAACTACTAATTAACAAAGAGTTGTAAATATATAGTTGAAGTCAGAATTATTAGCCCCCCTTTGATTTTTTTCTTTTTTAATTATTTCCCAAATGATGTTTAGCAGAGCAAGGAAATTTTCACAGTATGTCTGATAATATTTTTTTCTTCTGGAGAAAGTCTTATTTGTTTTATTTCAGCTAGAATAAAAGCAGTTTTTAATTTTTTAAAACCCATTTTAAGGTCAATATTATTAGCCCCTTTAAGCTATTTTTTTCCGATAGTCTACAGAACAAACCATCGTTATACAATAACTTGCCTAATTCCCCTAACCTGCCTAGTTAACCTAATTAACCTAGTTAAGCCTTTAAATGTCACTTTAAGCTATATAGAAGTGTCTTGAAGAATATCTAGTCAAATATTATTTACTAAATATTATTGATTAAAGACTGTAGATGTGTGTTCTTACCTCAGAGGTGGTGTGTTTCTGTCCTCAGTCTGATGTTTCTGTCTGCAGCTTCAGACTATGTGATTATTTTATATCTGCTCTCATCTGTCATTCAACACCACATAATTTCCCCATTTTTGCATATTGAAATCCATGAAATAGTTATATATATATATATATATATATATATATATATATATATATATATATATATATATATAAACAGCAAATTAATTCTGAAATGTTAAATATAAACTATGAAAAAATATATATTTTAAACAGTTTACATTTTAATTTTCAAAACTAATCTGCTGTTTTATTATTTGTATAATTGTTTGTATAACCTTTTGTATTACATTTGTTTATCACACCAAAAAAACCCTGTTCATATTTAGCCACCTCCATATTATTTTTTTTAGTCCTCTTCTTTTCCAATATTTGCATGCTGACATCAGTGTCATTCAGGATCAATCACAAATATAGACATTAATCAAAGTATTATTTACATATGAACTGTAATGATGTACTGTACTGTATGCTTCATTGGTCACAAATAAATAACTGCCGTCATGAAATAACAGGGCTTTAGATAAATAACAAAAATTATCTCCGTTAAACAGAAATTAGGGAAAAAATAAACAGGGGAGCTAATAATTCAGGGGAGCTAATAATTCGGGGGGTGGGGGGGGGGATAAAATATATACACACACACACACACAATATATAATGCTTATTCCTAAATATTTCCTTTTACTATAAATTACTATAGCATTTTAAATGTGTAACTATTGTGTAATCTGGTTTTATTGGATTTTTTTGTTTAACTGTTATATACTATAGTTTGTTTCTGTTTAGTGCCGCATATTATATGCAGTAAATAATTAAACTGAACAATAATGCCTTATATCAGGGCTATTCAATTAGTTTGTCATGGGGGCCAGTTCATGAAAAGCATCCCAAACGAAGGGCCGGAGAGACATGACTTGCTATATGAGTGATAACACAACAGCAATATAAGAGCCCATACATGTTGTATTTTTGCTCCTTAAGACACCCACGTTGGCTCTTTCTACATTAAAATGTTAATATATTGTATTTGGAAACTACATAACATCACTGCATTGTAAAATGTGGCTTTTTTTTATTTTTTACAAACTTTCAAATGTTGTATTTCAGAGCACAACCAAAGCAGTGCATTGCTGTGTAGTGCAGTGCAGTGCCCCAGTAAATGCTTTGAGATATGATTTACTTCATATGCAAGTGTATGTATTAAAAGGGGGAATCCCAGAATAAAGACGTTATTCTCTATGTGCAACCGAACCAACGCTGGTGAAAGCAATGTAGTTTAATCAAAAAGCTGACGGATCTCTGCATGTGCGCAGAAAACCATACCCGCGGGCCTCACACACCGCTTCTGCTGGACCCTGACGTGCTGTTAACAGTCTTTTATGTGGAGGTGACGGCAGGCAGTGAATTTTGCAAGTTGACAAAACTAAACTTTTAAACAATATGATGGTGATACTAAGCATGCCTCATAGATTTTTTTGTATGAAGCACAAAGGAGGGATGCAATCAGGGAGGTAAAACTTAATAAGCCTAATTATCTGCCATGTGTCAAGTCTAAGACAACAAATGATTAAACATCTTTTTTGTACTCTATAGAATTGCCTATAGATTTTCATTCAAATGAAATTATTATTCATGCAAACAATCTTTTTAAATTATCTTAGCATATCACTCCAGTTGTGCCTTTACACTGTTTTCCAGTTATATTTAGAATTAATTATTTACAATAACAATTGTATAACAATAATAATTTTATTTTGTGTATATATATATATATATATGTGTGTGTGTGCCCCAGTAGTGCTTTATGTCTAGCAACGCCCCTGGACAGCCATATGAAATTCAAAAGTTTATGTTCATATAATTAATAATTATCTGTTTCTAAATGGTCTATCTCTAAAAGTGAGGGGGACATATCCCCCTATTCACCTTATTCTCCGCTTACGAGAGGGCGCAGCCATTTGAATCATTTTGGCTCGAGACTTCTGGTCTCATTCACTTCCATTCATTTCTAGACGTTAAAAGCAGCTCGTTCTGCTCCTTGATGTTGCAAACTGAGGTTTTCTTATTATATTATTCTATTTTGTCTGTATAATCATGCAAACACTTGTTTGTAGAGCGAGTAGTTTGACCGTTTTTTAGCCGTTTATTATTCCTAGTCATTTCTCCCATAGGCAACTGAATCGGAAGTTCTAAAACGATCACAAAAACGAGCGCACTTCCGCATTGAAGAATAAGGTCAATAGCCTACCCCAGGGGCGTCGCTAGACCCCATTTACTGGGGCACGTGCCCCAGTAAAAATCGCCAGTGCCCCAGTAAATGCTTTGAGATGAGATTTACTTTATATTCAAGTGTATTTATTAGGAGTCGTAATTCTAAAATAAAGACGTTATTCTCTATGTGCAACCAAATCAACGCTGGTGAAAGCAATGTAGTTTAGTTAAAAAGCAAACTGAGCACATGCGCAGAAAAAACCATACCCTTGCGCCTCAGTCCCGGTTGCGAACATGCACGCCGGAAAAATAGCCGCGCTGCTTAAGCCTGGTTTATACTTCTGCGTCGTGATCGTCGTAACCCACGGCGCAAGCCTCACGCGTAGCCGTGCATTTATACTTCTGCGCGCTGTTTCTGTTTCTCTGCAATACACTTCCGAAACGCTAGCTGACAGTAGGTGTTTATGTTTCTCTGTGTCGAGTTTCTTTGCTGGTGTTTTGTTTTTTCTGAACACTTCCTTAATGTACAAGTGGCTCAAACTCGCTCATTTTGAGGCGGGAACCGTCGGACGTGGAACAACTTTAATCATGAGGTAAACACAAAACAACAGTCTCCATCCGGAGCTCCTTCACGGGACTCCACACTTGTAAACACTCGCTGCATAGGGCGCGCGGCTCTCACCTCCACCCACACTCGTCAGCGCTACCAAGCCGACCAATCACAGAGCTTGCGCTACGCGTACGCGTTACATTTTTTGAGAGGTGCACGTCAACGACGCCGACGGCCACGGCGAGGGGCTATGCGTCCACGTGTAGGCTGCGCCGTAGGCTGCGCCGTAGCATACGCGTGCGCTTGACGCAGAAGTATAAAGCCTGGTTTATACTTCTGCGTCGTGATCGTCGTAACCCACGGCGCAAGCCTCACGCGTAGCCGTGCATTTATACTTCTGCGCGCTGTTTCTGTTTCTCTGCAATACACTTCCGAAACGCTAGCTGACAGTAGGTGTTTATGTTTCTCTGTGTCGAGTTTCTTTGCTGGTGTTTTGTTTTTTCTGAACACTTCCTTAATGTACAAGTGGCTCAAACTCGCTCATTTTGAGGCGGGAACCGTCGGACGTGGAACAACTTTAATCATGAGGTAAACACAAAACAACAGTCTCCATCCGGAGCTCCTTCACGGGACTCCACACTTGTAAACACTCGCTGCATAGGGCGCGCGGCTCTCACCTCCACCCACACTCGTCAGCGCTACCAAGCCGACCAATCACAGAGCTTGCGCTACGCGTACGCGTTACATTTTTTGAGAGGTGCACGTCAACGACGCCGACGGCCACGGCGAGGGGCTATGCGTCCACGTGTAGGCTGCGCCGTAGGCTGCGCCGTAGCATACGCGTGCGCTTGACGCAGAAGTATAAAGCCTGGTTTATACTTCTGCGTCAAAGGGATCGGCGTAACCCACAGCGCAAGCCTCGCACGTAGCAGTGCATTTATACTTGTGCGCTCCGTTTCTGTTTCTCTGCAATACACTTCCGAAACGCTAGCTAGCAGTAGGTGTTTATGTTCCTCTGTGTCGAGTTTCTTCGCTGGTTTTTTTGTTTTTCCTGAACACTTCCTTAATGTACAAGTGGCTCAAATTCACTCATTTTGAGGCGGGAAGCGGCGGACGTGCAACAACTTTAATCATGAGGTAAACACAAAACAACAGTCTCCATCTGGAGCTCCTTCACGGGACTCCACACTTGTAAGCACTCTCTGCATCGGGCGCGCGCCTCTCACCTCCGCCCACACTCGTCAGTGCTACCAAGCCGACCAATCACAGAGCTTACGCTACGCGTACGCGCTACATTTTTTGAGAGGTACACGTCAACGACGCCAACGGCCACGGCGAGGGGCTATGCGTCCACGCGTAGGCTGCGCCGTAGCATACGCGTGCGCTTGACGCAGAAGTATAAATCGGCCTTAAATCGGCCTTTACGCGCCGCTCATGCGTTGTGTAACTGGCGTAAGAGTCTTCTATGTGGAAGTGTCGGCACAGAGGGAGTTTTGCAAAAACAAAGTTTAAATAATATGATGGTGACCTTATTCAGACTAAGCATGGCTCCTTGTTTGAAGCAAAAAGGAGGGATGATGAGTCAGGGAGGTAATCTAATTCTCGGCCATGAGTCGGGTCTAAAACAACACACAACAGATCATTCTATAAAACATCTTTTTTTGTATTCTATAGAATTGTCTACAGAATTTTATTCATATGAACTTAATATTCATGCAAAAGATTTGTTAAATTATCTTAGCATCACTCCAGTTGTGTGTCTTTTAGATGGTTTTTCAGTTATATTTAGGATTAATTTCTGTTATTTATTTAGAATGATAATTGTATAATAACAATAATACTGTTATTTATTTATAATTATATATATATGTGTGTGTGTGTGTGTTTTATTTATTTTATTCTATTTTTTTTTAGGGGGAGCTGTGCCCCAGTAGAACTTTATGTCTAGCAACGCCCCTGGCCTATCCTCCGGTTGCTACACTTCAATTCAATTCCATTCATCTTTATTTTCTATAGCGCTTTTACAATGTGGATTGTGTCAAAGCAGCTTCACATAGAAGCCTATAGTGAATTGAAAGTGTCAGTTCAGTTTTCAGTGTTGAAGTTAAGTTTAGTTCAGTTTATTTCAGGTCAGTGTGGTTTAATAATCACTGCTGAGAGTCCAAACACTGAAGAGCAAATCCATTTATGCGCAGCTCTACACCCCTGCTAGGATGTGATTGACTTGGATTTAAGTTGCTTCAATTTAAAAATGAAAATTGTAAAAAATAGCTTTGATGTAGCTAAGATACTTTTGCCAAGTAGCTTTTAGCTTAGCTTGCTACATTTCCCAGAGGGTATAGTGTAGTTAAGCTACATTTTAAGTAGAGTAGCTATAGCTTAGCTCACTACATTTTTAGCTTGCACCAGTTTTGCACATTTGACCCACATTGTGCATTTATAAAGTGTGCTTCACACAGACACAGGTGAGTGAACTTGACAAACCCAGCATAAGAAAACACACTCTTTCAAATTTCCGACATTTTAACCAACACTTGCACCAGTTTTTGCACATTTGCACGAGACTCTTTCCTACAATCTCTCAATATCTCTCTGAAAAACACATTGTGCATTTATGAAGAGTGCTTTACACATGTGAGTGGGCTTGACAAACCGCCTGTACCTTCTCCCTGTAAAAAAAACAAAAACTTCCACCTCCTTACTCTAGCACTTCATTCTCTGAGCACGAACAGTTCCTCTGTACAATCAGCACTTGTTGTGTGTACTTCTTGTTGAATTGCAGAATGCCTCACCGATTGTATGTCACTTTGGACAAAAGCATCTGCTAAATCAGGATGTGCTAGATGAATTGTGTGAGGTTTCGTGAATGATTATTTTGTAGACATCTGCTGAAATAACATGAAAACAATGGGGGTTAGCATGAGGGAATTTACAAAATGTTAAAGTCAGAGTTGAGTTAAAGGGATAGTTTTTACAAAAATGACAATTCTGTCATCATTTACTGACTATCCACCTGTTCCAAACCGTTAAAATCTGTTTTGTTGAACACTAAAGAAGATATTTTGAAGAATTTTTGCTACCGATAGCCATGGCTTTCATAGTAATTTCTTTCTTATGGAAATCAGTGGCTTTCAAGGCAAGGCAAGTTTATTTCTATAGCACATTTCATACACAGTGGCAATTCAAAGTGCTTTACATAAACAGGAATAAAAAAGACAAGTGTAAGAAAAAATAAAAACAGTTAATAAAACACAGATAAAAACAGATAAAAATATGTTAAAACAGGTTGTAAAATGAATAAAAAAGAAGAGAAAAACATAATAGTGCGATCTGTCGGACGTAGCACAGTGCTCATTCAGTAAAGGCACAGCTAAACAGATGTGTTTTCAGTCTGGATTTGAATGTGCCTAATGTTGGAGCACATCTGATCATTTCTGGGAGCTGATTCCAGCAGCGAGGGGCGTAGTAGCTGAAAGCCGATTCACCCTGCTTTGACTGAACTCTTGGAATTTCTAGTTTATATGATCCTAGAGATCTGAGTGTTCTTCTAGGTTTGTATTCAGTGAGCATATCTGTAATGTATTGAGGTTCTAGGCCATTTAGTGATTTATAGACAAGTAGTAATACTTTAAAATCTATTCTGAATGTAACTGGGAGCCAGTGTAGAGACCTGAGGGCAGGTGTGATGTGCTCTGATTTCCTGCTTCTGGTCAGAATCCTGGCCGCAGCGTTCTGGACGAGCTGCAACTGTCTGACTGTCTTTTTGGGAAGGCCCGTGAGGAGGCCGTTACAGTAATCCACCCTGCTGCTGATAAAAGCATCAACAAGTTTCTCTAAGTCTTCACTGGAAACAAAGCATCTGATTCTTGCAATGTTTTTGAGATGAGTGTTCGAACATTCTTTAAAATATCCTCTTTTAGTTTTTCTCAGTGGTGAAAAGAGTACTGAAAAAACATACTCAAGTAAAAGTACCATTACTTGCCCAAAAATGTAGTGCTGGCCCTTTCCAGAGTACTCAAGAGTAGTGAGTATTGAGTATTACGCTGATGCATGTACATGTAATTTGTGGATGTGTGTGTAAACGTAACATTCTGTAGTGCATTTAGTTATTGCCCAGCAGGCACACAACGCCATAAAACATTAATATTAGATTAGATTTAGGCCGTGACATCAGGGCCCGGTTTTTCAAAAGGTTTAATCCGGATAAAATTGATCCGGATTTAGTAATCCTTTTTTTGCGATACGTGATCACGTAATCCAGCTTACTTTTTGAGCCAGTTTTTCAAAGCAACATCGGATTGGATCAATCTGATTCGCATAGGAACTTTTCAGGAAATCTGAATAACCAGTGCTCAAACAGGATAGTAAATCACAATGTAAAACTATAGATATGTAATAAGCAACAAGTAGAATAGCCAGTGTAGGGTCAATATAAGTTTATTTTTATTTGAAATGAAAACACACACATTTAAAAAAAATAAAATAAAAAAAGTTTCAAATAAAGATGTATTGAATTTAAAAAAAGACTCAATGCCAAAACATTTTAGACTTCCTCATCTGATGTGGAGAGACCAGCTTGTCTGAGCGTAGTCTTTAGGAGGCGGATCTCAAGTCTGGCCTTGGTTTGCTGCAGTTTGGTCAGAGTCAGTTTTTCCTCTGCCAGATGAAGCTGTGCTTCTGCCCTTTCAGTCTCTTTTTGCAATTGTTGAAAGTGATTTCAAAAATCAGTGATTGCCATTCTTTGCATTTTTTTGGTTATTCTCTAATTCAGGGGTGTCAAACTCAGATCCTGGAGGGCCGCAGCCCTGCACAGTTTAGTTCCAACCCTGCTTCAACACACTTACCTGTAGGTTTCAAACAAGCCTGAAGGACTCAATTAGTTTGATCAGGTGTGTTTAATTAGGGTTGGAACTAAACTGTGCAGAGCTCCGGCCCTCCAGGAACTGAGTTTGACACCTGTGCTCTAATCATTGCATACCTCACTAATAAATTTTCTGAAAACAAAAATATTTTCTATTGTAATGAGTATATATATCAATTAGTGACAGAATGAAATCTATTGTTTTTGGTCAATTTTGACAGCTGTTTGGGGGATTGTTTTATGAGGCCAAACTCTTTCTACTTTGCTGTAGGCCTACGCTAAAGCCTACCTGATGGATAAACAAATACAAGTAAAACCTTATGAATAAATAGGATCTCTTGTAAGATACTGCTGCATTATCCAAATATAGTATTATTTGATACATTTTTTAAGTTTTCATTACATTTTGGGCATCAAAGTGATCCAAATCCTACAAAAAAGGTCTGAAAAAGCCAAACTAAAGGTTTGATCCGGATCAAAACCAAGATTGGATTACGTGATCTAATCCGATTATGAAAAACCCATTTTCAAGATTTGATCCAATCCGTTCTCCAAAATCCTAGTGGATTACTTTTGAAAAACCGGGCCCAGGTGACCAAAATTCAATGTCTAGCCAGCATCTAAGGACAACGCTATTTTGATGTCCAATAATGACGTTGCTATTTGCTTGATTTTAGGTTGTGTTAGAAAGTAACCAAAATCCAACGTTAAACCAACATCTTAAACCAACGTCATATTGACGTCAAATACTGACATTTATTTGTCAGGTATGGCAACCATAATCCAGTGGTAACGTCCACACAACGTCAAGCTGTGACATCATTAGACATTGATTTTAGTTTGGACATTGACGTCGGCCTGATGTTGTGTTCTGACGTCAACCAGATTTTCATTTTCAAACAAAATGCTACATCCCCACGACGTTGGGGTACACCATCAATCTGATGTTGAGGTCTTATGCCTGCTGTTTAAGGTCACTTCTCATCAGTGACATGCACCTAAACAGTCTGGGTCAATGCGTGTAAAGATTTTAAACATCTTCTTTTGGACACTTTTAATGCTTCCAAACAGTTTGCTGCAATTATAAAATCGCCCATGTCTTGAGGTAGTTCAGTAAGATGCAAATTATCTTCTATGTGTGATTTGATTGGACAGGAATCACAGGAGGGATTCTTCTAATCCCCATAGATAAGAATAATAAAGTAGTGCCTGCATGTTGAAAGAAAGTAGTGGAGTAAAAGTACCGATACTGCACTAAAAGTGTACTCAAGGGAAAGTATAAGTACACATTTATAAAACTGCTTAGTAACTTACAACTCCTCACAGTAATTTGAGTGTTTGTAATTAGTTACTTTACACCACTGGTTTTTCTCAAAACTAAAAGAAACTCATAAATGTTCAAAACCATTTAAGGCTAAGTATACAGTGAGTAGATTTTCATTTTTGGGTGAACTAACAATCAATTTAATATGTTTTAGTTATAAACAATTAAAATAAAATGTCCTCTTGAGCCGTCGCTGCTCAAAATGTCTGATGAGTTAAATGTGAAAACAGCTCAGTGTCATCTCCGTAAATAGAGCAATATTTCTGGAGCATTTACTCATAGTCAGATCTGCTAAAAAAACTAAAGGTCACATGTCTAATTCTAGTTATGATTGACCACTTCCTTTTTCCAAGAGCATTCACAGTGACCTAAAACAGTGGTGTCGACACTGCCAAATACTGACAAACTTCACACGTAGACACTGCCACAATTTATCGTAACTAGAAACTTGCACCTTTGAGCAAAGAAGACAGACAAATGATTATAAAAAAGCTGCCTTTTTATTGACTTAAAAAATCATCAGTACCACAGAAATGTATTCATTTGTTTGGTCACTCATTCAAGTACAAGCTTTCACATCTGGGGGTAGAGTTGACCTTTCGGTTAAAGGGATAGTTCACCCAAAAATGAACATTTTGTCATAATTTACTCACTCTCAGGTTGTTCCAAACCTATTTAAGCTTCTTTGTTAAGCTGAACACAAAGAAAGATATTTGGAAAGATTTCAGTAATAAACAAGCTTAATTGTGTGAAAACCACCACCCTGGATGTATTTTAGGCCCCACAAGCTCATCTTTGATAATACCAGCCCAAACCAGTACTCCACCTCCACCTTGCTGGCGTCTGAGTCAGACTGGAGCTCTCTGCCCTTAAGCCACGGGGCCATCAAGACTCACTCTCATTTCATCAGTCCATAAAACCTTAGAAAAATCAGTCTTGAGATATTTCTTGGCCCAGTCTTGACGTTTCAGCTTGTGTGTCTTGTTCAGTGGTGGTCGTTTTTCAGCCTTTCTTACCTTGGCCATGTCTCTGAGTATTGCACACCTTGTGCTTTTGGGCACTCCAGTGATGTTGCAGCTCTGAAATATGGCAAAACTGGTGGCAAGTGGCATCTTGGCAGCTGCACGCTTGACTTTTCTCAGTTCATGGGCAGTTTATTTTGCGCCTTGGTTTTTCCAGACGCTTCTTGCGACCCTGTTGACTATTTTGAATGAAACGCTTGATTGTTCGATGATCACGCTTCAGAAGCTTGGCAATTTTAAGAGTGCTGCATCCCTCTGCAAGATATGTCACTATTTTTGACTTTTCGGAGCCTGTCAAGTCCTTCTTTTGACCCATTTTGCCAAAGGAAAGGAAGTTGCCTAATAATTATGCACACCTGATATAGGGTGTGGATGTCATTAGACCACACCCCTTCTCATTACAGAGATGCACATCACCTAATATGCTTAATTGGTAGTAGGCTTTCGAGCCTATACAGCTTGGAGTAAGACAACATGCATAAAGAGGATGATGTGGTCAAAATACTCATTTGCCTAGTAATTCTGCACTCCCTGTATACTCCATCAGCTGTTCTCGCATGTCAGCTTTGCCTTAAACTAAAGCAAAAATAAACTATTACGGCTCAGAACAATGTTGTGCGTCTAATTTTTGTGGCAAGTAGCCATGTATTAATCAGAATAAATGCCAACTGATCCAGACCCTCGAACCAGCGACCTTCTTGCTGTGAAGCACCAGCGATACCCACTGCGCCACACACCGCCCTCAGTGTAATAATTGATGTTAACAAATAGACACTATACAGAGATAAAAAATGCCTATAAATTATAAAAACTATAAAGTGCAAATGGTAATGTTTGATATGACATTGCGTATTAAGCATTCACGTGGGTAGTGCTGTTCCCTCACAGCAAGAAAGTCGCTGGTTCGAGTTCTGGCCGGCTCAGTTGGCATTTCTGTGTGGAGTTTGCATGTTCTTCCCATGTTGGCGTGGGTTTTCTCCGGGTGCCCCAGGTTTCCCCCACAGTCCAAACGCATGCGCTGTAGGTGAATTTGGTAAGCGTTGGGCTAACAACCCACCTCATAAGAAAAAAAACAAACAAACTAGATGTTGCGAAACAACAATATGGTGCGACTAAATATCAACTTCGATATAAAGTGGCCCTGGGAGTATTTAAGTAAGTAAGCATTTACTCATTTGGTGGTTTGACGAAAATCCACTGCCAATGCAACAATCTGAATATTCTCAACAGGCGCTTTAAAAGTTTAAATGATGCTCATGATATCAATACTGTGACTACATTATCATCATACTTAAACAAAACATCGCCATAAGTCTAGTAAAGCACTTATTAATGTGTGTGAATGGATTGTGAGATTGCTATGGTTATTGACATTGTTGAGATATCTCAATTTCAGCATAACAAAGAAACGTATATGGGTCTGGAACAACCAGAGAGTGAGTAAAGGATGACATAATGTTAATTTTTGGGTGAACTGTCCCTTTAAAGCTGTTATAATGTACATAAAACACACAGTTTAAAGAGCCTCTATTATACATTAAAAAAGACAGAGTGAAATTCGGTCCTCAGCATTTTGGTACGGTCTGTGAAACCCCCGGGTGGACAATATTGGTAAAGCATCCGATCGCAGCGCCAGCCCAAAACACGCTTCATAGTAGTTACTAACACCACAGTACACAGTACCCGGTTCTCAAGTGTTATTCAGACACGTCGCCCCTGAAGCTAACCCCCCTGGGAGCCCAATGCAGGAGTGCACAAAAGCAGTGCAGTTAAACACCAGCATATTGCTCTATTCTTGACCATGACACACATTCAATATTAATCCACACAGCAGCAAAAGCTGAATTATTTTGATCCTTGACTGCCGCACGTGTGTAAGAACAGCTGACGGTGGCCATAGCAATGACAAACGGCAGAGGATGGCGAGCTCACAAACATATTTAAATCCATAAACAAAACAGCACACGTCACGTTTTCAACGTGGCATTAGACGTGATATGAGAATATAAAGAGTTAATCAGATGCAGTACAAGCGGTTTCAAGTAACAAAACACAATTAAATACATCCTTTGCAAGCTAGAGAAAACAAGGAGGCAGCCATTTTAATCGCACTTACACTTGTGAAATGGAGGAAGAAACTGATCCATGAACTGTGTACTGTAAATTTCCTGTCAAGCTCTGACAAAGTCCCACACATCAATAGTCTTTTCTGATCCTTCCTTTAACAAACGGCCAATGAATCCTCCATTGCAAGCGTATAGATTCCAGGCAACACAGCACAAGGCTTGGCTATAATGCTGAGGCATTTTTGCAAAAATAAACTCTTCACAGTTTCATCTTTGGGTAGAGAAAATAACACTAACTTTCCCCTCACACTTCCAATAATATCTAGCAGAATATCCCACAGCATGACTTAATTCAACCGGCGTCTGCTACAGTGGTTGTCTGTTTGTGGGCGGGGCCACATGTTTCCATTTTCCTGGGTTTGCACGCACAACAATTGGGCGGGGCTTAAGTTTCGTACCGACGTCACGCTAATGACTCGTTATCTAGACGATTCATTTGAAGCACTCTGAGTCGACTCTTTTATAGATGAATCAATAGTTTTAAAAACTGTGCACTTTCAGATTTAAGCCTCAGCTGGATATTTCACTTCACTTAGTTGTGTTACACACTACATGGAAGGTCATTTTCAAAAACCCATAATAGCGGCTCTTTAAACAATACAATGAGGTTAAACCAACAAAGCAGCATCTACACATCATGTTAAATCTTGAACAAAGTCGTTTTCTCCCTTTTTTTTACCAGAAACACCACAGAAGTGCTGCACTCCGCTGATAAATAAACAATATTACTGTAAACTCGGACGTCACCATAGATTCTGGATGAACTGAACGGGGCCATGGATGCAGAAATCTTTAATTTGTTCTAGAAAACATAAATTACATTTGATAAAGAAAAGATAAGACAATAAAAAGCTGTATTGTAAAATTAACTACAATATATGTTTGTTACCTTTATGTCTATATGCGTATACTAGTGCAGCAACAAGCAGAGCCGTTAACACAATATAGCACAGCACACAGAAACCGCCGGTGCTGCAGGGATTGCAAGAGCTGCAGACTTCACACTTCTGGATGTTTTCTAGAACAAAGCATCAATGCTCTTTAGCACAGCACAGCATGTCAGCACTTTCTATTGCATTCATTGTTTTTAAAATTCACACACGATAACATTCGAAGTGGATCAAAAAAGTTATTCACGGGTGTTTTAATATACGAATGTGTGTTAGGACAACTTTGACTTATCCACGTCAAATGTTGACCTCAGTAGTTTTGATGAAGACGTTTAAAGAGCAGGCCATATGTGCTGTTTTACACTTTCTCATGCCAATTCGAAAATTTTTGATTTTGTACGACTTGTTCATGCCTTGGGCAACACAGTGGTGCAGTGGTTAGCACAGAGGTGGGCAAACTACGGCCCGTGGGCCATATGCGGCCCGCTAAACTCCTGGTTAGGAGATCCATGATGGACAGAGGCCAGAGGGTAAATTTGGCCAGGATGCCAGGATTAAACATCTACTCTTTTTCGAAGGACATCCTGGGATTTTTAACGACCACAGAGAGTCGGGACCTCGGTTTAACGATTCATCTGAAAGGCAGCACTCACTGAACAGTGTAGAGTCCTCTTCACTATACTGGGGCATTAAGACTCACACAGACCGCAGGTTGAGTGCCCCCTGCTGGTCTCACTAACACCACTTCCAGCAGCAACCAGCATGTGAGAGTTGCATGTGAGAGGCTAGCTGCGCACTTCAGAATCTCGCCGGAAGCAGACGGTCATCCAGGTACTTCTCGCATACTGTTTTTCGAATTCTATGATTTTAGACATTCTACTCGGCTTGCATACTGTTTTTAATCGTACTATATAGTATGGAAGTATGCAATTTTGGATGCAGCCAGAGTTTAGGAATAAACCCATGTTCATACACAACTGAATTAGGTGGAAGGTTTTCGTGAGAATCAAATGTGTGTATGAATGCAAAAAAACATACACAATAATTAGTGAATGAGAACCAATATCTTTACTAACCATGCACTTTTGAGTAAAACAAACTGCAATTTAGATATTAAGATGTCAGCAGCTAGCTCTCTGCAACTCTCACATGGTCGCCCACTGAAGCTAAGCAGGGCTGCGCCTGGTCAGTACCTGGATGGGAGACCACATGGGAAAGCTAGGTTGCTGCCGGAAGTGGTGTTAGTGAGACCAGCAGGGGGCACTCATCCTGTGGTCTGTGTGGGTCCTAACGCCCCAGTATAGTGAAGGGCACTCTATACTGCTCAGTGAGCATAGTCTTTAGGATGAGACGTTAAACCGAGGTCCTGACTCTCTGTGGTTGTTAAAAATCCCAGAATGCCCTTCGAGAAAGAGTAGGGGTTTAACCCTGATATCCTGGCCAAATTTGCCCACAGGCCTCTGTCCATCATGGCTTCTGAACCATCCCCATATCATAAATGGCTTCATCACTCTGTCTCCTCTCCACCAATCAGCCGGTGTGCGGTCTGGCGCAATATGGCTGCCGTCGTGTCATCCAGGTGGTCATTTATTTGTTTATTACACTGGTGGTGGATGAGGAGATTCCTTACCCCAAAAAATGTGTAAAGCGATGTGAGTATCCAGAAGCGCTATATAAATATAATGTAATGTGTATTTATATAGCGCATTTATTGTGTATGGCATCCACTTGGATGATGCGACGGCAGCCACAGGACAACGGCGCCAGTGCGCTCACCACACACCAGTTATTAGTGGAGTGAAGAGACAGTGATAGAGCCAATTCGGTGGATGGGGATGATTAGGAGGCCATAATGGGTAAGGGCCGATTGAGGGACTTTGGCCAGGACACCGGGGTTACACCCCTACTCTTTTACAAGAAGTGCCATGGGATTTTTAATGACCACAGAGAGTCAGGACCTCTGTTTAACGTCTCATCCGAAAGACAAGACACTAACAGTGTAGTGTCCCCTTCACTTTTACTGGGGCATTAGGACTCACACAGACCACAGGTTGAGCGCCCCCTGCTGGCCTCTCTAACATCACTTCCAACAGCAACTTAGTTTTTCCCATGTGGTCTCCCATCCAGGTACTGACCAGGCTCAGCCCTGCTTAGCTTCAGTGAGTAACCGGTCTTGGGCTGCAGGGTGATATGGCTGTGGCAAATATATTTGTGGCAAATATAAGGAATTGTTATTATTATTCATTGTTTTTTGAAAGCCCATATAAACTGCTCTCTAAAGAAGCTTCATCTTCTTGTCTGTGTTTTTGGCGGTGTTGTTGAGACTCACCTGAACATCCCACTGTCATCACTGTGCTCTCCATCTGCTCCTCATTGGACGCAGTGCACTTGAACGTCACGTTTCCAGTACCTCTGAACGAGATGAAGACAACCGAGAGCGAGTTCATAGAAGTTGGGTTTCCTGAAATGTACGATCCGTTGAAATATCCATCAGGCGTCCAGGACAAAATCACATTTCGGCCAGTCACAGTGCAGTTAAGGGCCACATGGCATTGTCCGTCGCTGAGGGAGTGAAGGATTTTGTGGATTTTTGGTTTGTCTAGTCTTTCTGTGGATTATACACAAATATCAATTACTCAGTCTGATGAACTGGATAAAGGGCACCTATTATGCAAAAATCATTTTATGAGGGGTTTAACCACAGATGTGTGGCGAGATTGTTTGAAAATATCCCTCCTCTAATGGTCAAAATTAATGAATTCCATTCGTTTATAATCACACTTGATAAAAACAGTCTGCAGAAACACTTTGATTGACATTCTTACTTTGTACGTGTCATTAGAGGGGAAAAGCCCCGCCCATTAGTGACCATCTCTCCCTCATTAGCATAAACAGCCCTGAGTGAAAAGCATCTAATCTGTCATTAGAGTTTTGAATCTGCCATTATGCTGACACACAGGCATTTGTAGCTCCGCCCTCTTTTGAAAAGAGCACAATCTCATATGATTTTAAAGTGACAGTCACCAAAATGCCACAATTAGGATCAAAGCCTGAAAGGGTCAGTTTCAGAGAGTTCTAAAACATTATTTGTGGGGTTCTTCACACACACACACTTGGCACATCAGAGTCTTATTTTACATCTTTAATAATCAGTATACCCCTCTTAAAGGGACAGTTCACAGCAAAACATTTCAATTTCTTTACCATTTACTCACACTTAAGTAGTTTTGTACATTTCTTTCTTCTCTTGAACACACAAAAGATATTCTAAAGAATCAAAAAATAAAACAATCACTGACATCTATAGCAGGAACCAAAACAATACTATTGAAGCCAGTGATTTAAGGTCATTGAAGTCTTCTTCAAGGTTCTTCGTTATCTCTCAGTGAAGGTGGTCACACTTTTTTCCTCTCCCTCCCTTATCTCCTCTGGCCAGCTCCTCTTGTCTCGTCTTGGGGCTTACTCACACTATGCTATCCGAACAGTGCCCAGGCCCGTTTCCCGGATGGTTTGAGAAGTGTGAGTGCTCTGAATCGGGCTCAGGCACGGTACACTTGGCCGGCCCTGGCCCGGTTGGAAGAGGTGGGCCTGAGCGCGGTTCACTTGGGCTCAGGCGCGGTACGCTTACAGTGTGAGTGCAAGCGTGCTTAAGCCCAAAACTGAAAGCGAGACGTGACTTTTAAGGGACTGTTTCATATGGATTAATTAATCATTCTTACTGTTCAATGAACGCAAACTGTCGTAGATTATTAAAGACGCAAACCCCTCACTGCACGACAGCTGCGCCTTCAGCAAACCTCCTAATTCCTGCAGCACGAGGACTTTATGATTGTTTATGAGCGTCAAAAGTGGCTGATCTGTTCGGCGAAATATTAGACTGCGTGTCACCGCATATCAAACGACTTAAACTATATAACTACAGAAGTCTCCACTGTGCTGAGCGAGAGCGCTTACTGAACAGCGCGTCATCGATGACATAAGCGCGCCCAGGCCCGAATGTAATGTGAGTGCAGGCTGTCGGGGGAGACGGGAGAGGGGACAAGCGTGCTTTGGCCCGATTCAAGGCAACTGTACATAGTGTGAGTACGACCTTATACTATCTCTGAGGCTCTCCCTGCCCTGCTCTCCAAACAAATAAGGAATTAAGGATTTGTTCAACTAGTCTCTGAACACAATTGATACCATCTACTCGAGAAGTTTGGGTTCGGGGAACCCACCTGCCCTGCGGGGTTCTGGATACGTGATGGACGGGTGGGAGAAGTGGCACGCAATGTGCCTGGCTACTCTGTCCCTGGAGGATATTGAAGATATCGATCTATTCGGAACTTTGATAACTGATTTTTGGTTTCTGCTGATGGGCTTATGCAGGGCCCAGATGTATCTATGATTGATAGAAGTGGTCAGAACCCCACCAAGCTGGCCGTCTGGATCGAAAGGGTGGAATTGGTGAGCAGGGTCGTTACAAACCATACTGTGGCATTGGACAGCAAATTGGAAAACATCGGGGGGAAACTAGTGACTTTGCAACAAGATTTGGTCAGACCTGGAGACCAGTGATGGACATTAAATATCTGCAAAATTGGCAGATATTGGCCTAAATTTGAAAAAACTTTTCTTCTCTTTCGGCTTCCCTGTGACTGTCCTGCCAGACGGCCTCAGCTGGAAACAAACAACTTCTCCCGGAGAGCAAGATAAGGAGTCTCTCTGAAATTCCTGTTCCCTGTTCCAAGGACACCTGTTGAGACTCTACAGGCTTACACACACACACACACAGCTACAGATAGACAATCACCACCTAGTCCCTGCACCCCACACCTTCGTGTGCTTTAACCCACTGGAGTGGGTTGGCGGGTCTGTGACCAGTGCTCTCTAGTGGCAGGATTAGATGGCTTCTGCCCTCATCGGACTATATCCACATCCCCTGTTGCGATGTTATGTCTATGTCTATGTGTTTATGTGCTTGGTTGTTGGGGCTTTTTTTACCCTGATCTCACACTGCCCTAATTCAAGGACAATGTGAGAGGGTTTTTTTCCCGCCTCCCTCTTCCCAAATGTATCTTATTTCCTCTTTCTAAAAGCTACCTCCCATTAACCTGTCTTCCCCTGAAATGTGTGATGTTTGTGTACTGTATGGTCGGGGGGTCCAATTGTGACAAATAAAGGCTTCATCATCATCATCATCATTATGACTGTTTTTTTCCAGCTTTCTTTGTGTTCAGCAGAAGAATGAAACTCAAAAAATGTTTGGAACAAGTTGAGGATGAGTAAGGCCCTATCTCAATTCTATTTTTGTACCCCTACAACTTCCATCTTCTCCTTGGTCCTTGAAACAGAGTGTGAATGGGGAAGGGCTTCAAAATGTACCCCTAAAGCCTGTTTCACACCGCAAGCGTCAGCAGCGTGCGAGCAGAGCGTGAGCAGAGCGTTTTTTCGGCGTCCATGTTAACAGATTAGAGCTTTCATACGGCACGCAGATGCAGCGCGTCAGCACGAGGCGTGAGCGTCGCTGAAGCAGCAGTGCAGCGATAGTTTCGTCGCTGAGTCTAATTTTGGCGCGCTGCTCACGCTCAATTAAAGTGACAGTGCATTAATAATGACCAAAACACATTGAATGACAGTAAAAAGTAGCAATTTTACCCAATAAATGCGTCAATAATATCAACTGATTTATATATAGTCAATCATATGAACTTAAACGATTAAAAACTGCAACAAATATTTATTTAGACCCGAACTACAAAACCAAATGTAAAACAATTTTAGTATCAGTTTTGCTTAAGTTGCACACTAGAGTTGCAGGAGAGGGGAAATAGAAGTGGCTGCTTTAAGACTGCTATTTACGGGAGTTGTAGTTTAAACAAAGTGTATTGTGGGTAGTGCAGTTTGACACGCATGCTGTATGATGTGAGCTCGCTGTGTGCTGTGCAGTTGAAGCAAAGGAAGAAAGTTTTATTCGGCTTTGTTTTATGTTCACTCAAGTTAATCCACTCGGGAGCTGTTTGCTCTGTGAACCTGACAACATGAAAATAAGTAAAAGAACAGCATGCATTGATTACTTCTGTCTGTCTCATCCTTTGCACGAGCATGAATTAACGAGCCTTTACTCTGCCGCTGGACATTGATGAAGCGGAGAAAGTAACACTAGTTTGATCATGTATAAATATCATTATAACTATATTGTATAAATATTAATATAACTAGGCCCACAACATCCTGACAATCAAAAACAAAATGACATGATGTCACAGGCGATTGTCTTCTGAGTGCACCAGACATGAATGACACTCCTCATAGAGAGTGAGAAGCATACAGTGCTGTAGGATCTTTATAATTTGTAAAATAAAGAGTTGCAGGTTAAGGAAACAGCATAGGAGGAAGTTGCTGTGGGCCTTGGTGCAGATAAAAAGTAAAAAAAAATGTATTTACATATATATATAGAGTGAGAGAGATAGGTGACTAGATAGAATAGACAGAGGTAGATTGATCTGTGCAGCAGCTGCTGAAGAACTGCGCTCTGCAGACGCAGCTGGTGTGAAAGGGAAACGCCTGCGTGCTGCTTCTGCTCTCCATACACTCCGCACACGTGCTGCTCACGCACTGCTTTCGCTTGCGGTGTAAAACAGGCGTAAGAAATGGGACAGCACCTGCACACGTCATCATATGTCATCGTGAGCTCTTACTTCATATGAGATCAGACGATCGTGACTGCTGTAGTTATTCCAGTTGCGTTATTTGTGGGTATTATTTAGGTATATATCATCCCCACATAGCAAAATTTCTCTGGCCCAGATCTGGCCCACACAATCAGCTTTTGCTTGGCCCACATGCCGCAGGGAATTACGGTACATGATTGGACCAAGTCTGGCTTCCTAACAAGGGCCAAACATGGACCCTATCTGGGCCAAGTCTCAGCCAACTTAATAACCCATAACTGGGCCTGAACTGGGCCAGATATGTTGGTGTGTCATGAATGCAATGAATTTGATAAACCCATGAAGCATTTTGCTTTATAGTCAAGCTTTTTTTTTTTTTTTGAAGTGACCTAATTGGTAGAATTTTTTCTTTACTCCAAAATTATTTAAATGTATTTTAAATGTGGGTCAAGACAGGCCAAACTTGCGTGGCCCACATATACATTTTTAACATCTGGGCCAAATACTACATTTGAAATCTGGCCCAAGTCTTGTATGCCACCTTAAAGACGGTGCCACCTCTGCCATCTTTGGCCCACATGTTGCATGCCATTGCCAGACGAATGCCTGCTGTGCCAACTTTGTGCCAAATCTGGGCCAGAATTCTTTGCTACCTCGGATGTTATCATAATGTTATAATGCCATATTCATCTATGTAAACACAAGAAAACAACATTAACATTATAGCAGACACTGTAAAAAGGTCATTCCCAACCACTAAACTTTTCTGACAGGGTGTTCGAGTGTCATCGAGTGTCAGAATTAAAAGTATGTTGTGGGACTACTATACAGGAGTTATAATTATGGATTATAGATAGCGGCTTTTATTGTACTGTTTTTAAAGCATGACGGTAAAACACAAAAGTGGTTATGAATATATTAAAACATGTGTTTGTTTGTTGTAAAAATTCCTAATAATGACAAAAAGTACTAATTTGTGGATCTCCTTATTTCTGTGTGCAGCCATGCTGCTGTTGTAGCTGGTGTATTCTGGGAAATTTGCTTACCCCTTGGTTTCGAGTGTGGTCCTGAAAAATCTCAGTTTCAAGGGGTGTCTACCCCTTCCCCTTAGCCATATGCCTTCAAGCTAAAGAGAATTGGGACACTCCTACCCCTTAAGGTGAATGTGCAAAACGAGGGGTAGGGGGAAGGTGCAGGGCTAAGGGGTAGAATTGGGATCGGGTCTAACAGCCTGATCTCACGAGGAAACGTAAGTATTTTACGTTTTGTCAGTTTAGTGGCTAATTCGTACGAATTCGTACGAGTTCAGTCGTACGAAAATGTACGATTTTAAAAAGGAGGCGTGGCACCTAACCCCACCCCTAACCCCAACCGTCATTGGGTGATGGGCAAATCGTACTAATATGTACAAATTAGATCGTACGAATTCATACGAATTAGCCACTAATCAAAAAGTTACGAATTGCCGTGAGATAGCGTTGGGCCTAAATGATGACAGAATTTTCAATTTTGGCTAAACTGTCTCCTTAAGACAAGCTAAAACATCTGGGGTTTACCTTTTACTGTGAGATGAACTTTATGTTGTGGCCGAGTACCATCAGCATTGACCAGGTCTACAGTGTATGTCAAGCTGTCGTCCATCCTCACATTCTTGATTGTTAAATCTCCCGTACGGTTGTTGAGTTCAAGTCGACCCCGATACCTCCAAAAGTCGAACAATGTAACGTTTCTGTCCCTTAGACTCGCGATGTATGTTGTGTTTTTATAAACGGACCACTGAACTCTGGTGAGGTTCCAAGGTCTGTCCGATCCAGTCTTCAAGAGCGCTGACTGGCCCTGGTAAACCGTGACGCGCTCCTCACTTCTGCACACTACAAACAAAACAAATGAATAAACTTGAATTAGTCTGTGAAAATATGCTGTAAAAGATCTCGTAATGTATTACTCTCTTAAACACAGCCAAGATGAGGGGGGAAAAAAACCCTGCAGAAATAACTCATTACTAATAACCAGGGCCAGACGGAATCTGTGGATGTTTTTTGCCATTTCTGCAGAGAATTTTGGTAAAAATCTGCGGATTTCTGCGGAATTATTTTGGGAGTATCATAACTAAAACCTCAATAAATAAAAAATTATATCTTTTTAACTTGTATTTAATGTTTAAAATGCAAATCCAATTAGATTAACTGTAAATAGTTAACTTTAAGTAAATAAACAGAATTAATGATGGGCTAAAAATCTGCAGAAATCTGCGGAAAATCTGCGGACTTTTGCGCGCGCAGATTCCATGTGGGTCTACCAATAACTCAGCAGGCACCGGACATTACAGATGTCAAATTAACGGTGGACTCCAATTGAATTTTGGTTGTATATGAAAATCGGGTTGGCGTCAGAACCCAATAATAGTTTGCGGTCAGACTCCAACGTCAAGATGATTACACAACATAAAACCAACAAGATAAACATCCACTGATGTTAGACTTTGACGTTGTATGGATGTCATATCAAGACGTTAAGCTGATGTTGGATTTTGGTTAGTTAATGTCACAGCCTAAAACTAACCAAATATCAGCTGACGCCGGTAAAAGTCAGCAAATTGATGTTAAATTTTGGGCACCAGACATCACAACCAAAATAGAACTAATGATCAACATCATTTGACGTTGTGTGCATGCTGGAAAGTGCCACATTTAGTAGTTCCTTAAAAAAAACGTCACTTAGAATCGTTATATATTACTTCTAAAAATAAACTTTAGCCAACGCTGCAGGGTAGTAATGGATTACATGTGATCTGCGCTTGTAATTAGACTAAACTGCTTTTTATAATACTCATAATCAGACTACAATTACTTTATGGATTACATTAGCTTAATTAACCTTTACAAAAGACCTAGACACCATCTCAAGGCTAAAAATAAGTATTATTCTTCATTTTCCTTCAGCTTAGTGTCAGGTGTGTAGACAGAACCCAGACGCAGATCAGCAATAAAAATAAACTTTATTAATTAGAAACAAAAAAACTGGACTCAGAGCCCAGATAACAGCCAACAGGGCTGTAAAAAACAAAAACCCATGGTAGGGTAATCAGTCATTTTAAATAAAACAAAATAAAATCAAACTGGACAGAAAAACAGACAGGCATCAAACTACACGTAACATAAGAAACGAATCAGCACAGACAAATGCAAACTGGGAGAATAAATAGAGCAAACAAAGCCTAAAACGAGGAGCTCAGGTGAAACAAATTAACAAAAATGAACAGGTAACAAGACGGGTGGGGTCTGACTAATAGACAAATGAGCACATGGGATTAGACGAAAGAAGCCATGTGCTAAACAAAACAAAAGCACAGACAATAAACAAGATTTCATGCAAAAGACAAACTAAACAAAACTGCATGCAAAGACATTAACAGAAACCTCTGACAACAGCAAAATACCAAACAAACAGACATGAAACATAAACATCCGAATCCTCACACACACCAAATTACAGACATAAGTACACAGCTCAAGATAACTTGACGCTGTGCACTCACAAAAGGAAAACCACCAAGAGAGTGTCAGAGTTCTGTCACAAATCTAAGAATTAAATAAACATAAAGACAGAACCCTGACACTACCATACACTACGGCCAATTTAGTTCATCCAATTCCCCTATAGCGCATGTGTTTGGACTGTGAGGGGAAACCCACAACAACACGAGAGAACATGCAAATTCATTTCAAACACAGAAATGCCAATTCGCCCTGCCGGGACTCAAACCAGGGACTTTATTTCTGTGAGGCCACAGTGCTAACCATTGAGCCACCGTGTCACCAAGTATTATTCTTAAATGTTTGATAACTTTTGATCCGCTGATACATTCAAAAAGTGGCATAAAGAAGAGATTCTCAGCTTTTTTAGCTTGTAACGTGACCTATTTGGACCTTCAAACGCTCCCTAGTGAGTGTGGCTACATCATAACATTTTGACAACACGGACTTGTTAAAAAGAGTCAATGGGGTTTGTGTCTCTGGTCAAATCAGACACTGTTGATGTATTGTATACATGGCTAGATTGAATCAAACTGTGTTTCCCAACCCTGTTCCTGAAGGCACACCAACAGTACATATATTGGATGTCTCCCTTATCTGACCCATTAACTTCAGCTTTTGGAGTCTCTTCTAACGTTCTGAAGAGTTGATTCGGGTGTGTTTGATTAGGAAGAGGCTGAAAATGTGTACTGTTGATGTGCCTTTAGGAACAGGGCTGGGAGGCTCTGCTCTACTTGACCAATAAACAAAGCTTTTGTCTTGAAAACCACCAAGAAAACCATCAGAAAATGTTTTTTGGGGAAATTTTGAACAATCATAACATGAAATTAGTCATGTATTAGTGACTGCTAAAATATTAAATAGTCGGCTAACAAAAATGACACCCACAAAAATCCTCTATAGGTGTTTAAGGGTTAATAACAGTTATATTGTTTCTGCCGATTATAGGCTTTTCTGATTCTTAGGCCCCGTTTACACTAATGCGTTTTCATTTTGAAACGGCGTTGTAGATCAAAAACGATCCGCGTCCACACTACTGTTTCATCTAGCGTTTCTAAACATATCTCCGTCCACACTACTCTACCAAAACGTATATCACGTGACCATTCGCGCACTCTGGGCATGCGCGTTCAAGTATAAACAGGAAGCATGTGTCTCGTTCGGCATTTGGTTATTGTTAGTCAACAAACGCTGGTAGAACGGTGAACGCGAGCGATTAGCGAGTGCTCGAACAATAGCTTGTCTCTTGCGAATATATGCAGCTGCTGTAGTAAAAAAGGCAGAGTTTAACTGCACAATGGCGCCTAAAACGGACAATAGTGCAAACAACGCTCCCATTTCTGTGTCCATGTTGTTGTTTACAGTGAAGGCTGGTCTGCCGTCTTCCGGTAGCGTTATAGTCATGTGATAGGGGCTTGACGAATATGGGAAGGATACGCAATGACCAAAAGCCCCAATCAGGTAGCGAATCTCAGCAGCCACGCCTCCGTTTTCAGATGTCTCCGTTTTTCCCCATCCACACTGAGACGGAGCAGCAGCGTTTTAGAATGAACACGGCCTCTCCAGCGTTTTCAAAACGCTCCGTTTTCGGGGCTCGAAAACTCCGCCGTAGTGTGGACGGATGGCGCAACCATAGCAAAACTTATGCGTTTTAATACGAAAATGCATTAGTGTAAACGGGGCCTTTGTGTTGTTTTGTAGACATCTCCACTGTCATATATGCACTCCTAGTGTGTATTTAGATTAAATATGTGACGTGGCATTGATATTGCTGTGAAGTTTGCTTTTTTAATATAGTTTTTTCTATAATTGTCACGATTTAAAAGGATATCTAGGGAAAAAACAACATTTAGAAAATAATGTTATTATTGCAGGGTATCATAGGTCTCAAACTCGATTCCTGGAGCTCTGCACAGTTCTGCTCCAACCCTAATCAAACACAGCTGAACTAGTAGTGTCAAGTAGTCTTGAACACCTTGATTAGTTGGATCTGCTGTGTTTGATTAGGGTTGAAGCAAAACTGTGCAGAGCTGCGGCCCTCCAGGAATCGAGTTTAAGACCTATGGTATAATGGATGGGTATAAATGACCAAGGAGAAAGTCAGTTTATGTTACGTTGCTGTTTTCTACACATACTTAAAGTAAACGTTAGTGGTTTTATTCTGTGTTACTCTCAGCAAACACTAACAGCGAGGTATATTAAGTATTATTGTTATAGTAATAATATAGTATATAGCAGATGTCCTCAACCTTTTTCACTTTGGGGCCCACTTCTTTCTCGGATCCATTTTCTCAAAGAGTTTGTGTGAGATTTAAACCTTTATTTATTAATATGCCTTGCCTTCTGTTTTTTGCTATTATCATATATTTATAAAAAAGATATAATTATATATAATTTTATTTCATATATATATATATATATCTTCCGTTTATGTGTAAAATACTAGAAAAAGTTGTTTCTACCCAATTATGCTCCTTTCTGCAGACAACATTTTTGAAGTGTTTCAGTCAGGTTTCAGGCCTCATCACAGTACAGAAACCGCATTAGTAAAAATAACCAACGATTTACTCTTAGCTGCTGACCAAGGGTGCGTCTTAGTTTTACTCGATCTTAGCGCCGCATTTGACACCATTGACCACAATATTCTCATAGACCGCTTAAATTCTACAGGTGTCCAAAAACAGGCTCTTGAATGGTTTAGGTCATACTTAGCTAACCGTTACCAGTTTGTGAATATTAATGGACAGCTTTCACAAGTCAGGCCAGTAAAGTACGGGGTACCTCAGGGATCAGTGTTAGGCCCTTTGCTGTTTACAATATACATGCTTCCCCTGGGAGACATTATTAGAAAACACGGGATCAACTTTCACTGCTATGCACACGATACTCAATTATACATTTCAACTAAACCTGATGAGATGTCTGAACTGTCTAAGCTAACTGAGTGTATCAAAGATGTTAAAGACTGGATGACCAACAATTTTCTTCTCTTAAACTCAGACAAAACAGAATTATTACTTATTGGGCCTAAATCCTGTACACAGCAGTTCTCGCAACTCGACCTGCAACTAGAGGGATACAAAGTTAGCGTTAGCTCTACTATAAAAGACCTGGGTGTCATATTAGACAGCAATTTAACTTTTGAAAATCATATATCCCATGTCACAAAAACTGCTTTCTTTCATCTGAGAAATATCGCTAAATTGCGAAGTATGCTATCCATATCAGATGCAGAAAAGCTAGTTCATGCTTTTATGACTTCTAGGCTGGACTACTGTAATGCTCTGTTTGCTGGCTGCCCAGCATCCTCTATTAACAAACTTCAGCTGGTGCAAAATGCAGCTGCCAGAGTTCTTACCAGATCTAGAAAATATGATCATATCACCCCAATTTTATCCTCCTTACACTGGCTGCCTGTTAAGTTTCGTATTGAATTTAAAATATTGCTCCTTACCTATAAAGCCTTAAATAATCTAGCTCCTGCTTATCTAACCAACCTCCTGTCTCGCTACAACCCAACCCGCTCTTTAAGATCTCAAAACTCAGGGCTTCTGGTAGTACCTAGAATAGCAAAATCGAGTAAAGGAGGTCGAGCCTTCTCATTTATAGCCCCTAAACTCTGGAATATCCTTCCTGATAATGTCCGAGGCTCAGACACACTCTCGCTCTTCAAAACTAGATTAAAGACCTATCTTTTTAGCAAAGCATACACTCAATGCATTACATAGCGGTATGATGCATGATGTGCCCCACACATGATTTTGGTTCTCGTTTATATACACTATGAACAGCAGCTTCGCTAATTATTCTCCTTATTCTGTATTTCCACCTGGGGGTACTCATCTCGAGGCCCTCAGACTATGCAGTGCCACTGACGCGATCCGAGACCAGCGACGAGATGATCCCAAGGTTTTCTGGACCAGGCCGTATCCTGAGCAGCTGCTGTGGTGGTCATCGTGGATTGAAAGCATGAGACTGACTCCTGTGACGCTCCAAGGACAGACGAGTCTTCGCTGAGGTCCAGCTTCCTGCGCCTAGACTGCAGCTCTGCACAAGACGTTTGGCCATAGGGGAAATGGTCGTGCCCAACTGAGCCTGGTTTCTCTCGAGGTTTTTTAAATCTTCGCTTTCGCCAATTGGTGAAGTTTTTTCCTCGCCGCTGTCGCCACTGGCTTGCATGGTTCGGGATCTGTAGAGCTGCGCATCGATGGATTTGCTCTTCAGTGTTTGGACTCTCAGTAGTGATTATTAACCCACACTGAACTGAGCTAAACTGAACTGAACGTAATCTCTGAAAACTGAACTGACACTGTTTCAATTCACTATAATCTTCCATGTGAAACTGCTTTGACACAATCTACATTGTATAAGCGCTACACAAATAAAGATGAATTGAATTGAATTGAACTGTCTCTCTCCTCTTCAGGGGCTTTTTCTGTCTTTCTCTCTGTCTCTCTCTCCATGAGGTCGGAGAATATGGGTGAAGCAGGGCGACTAACATTGTAAATACAGATTAATTATATTAAGATGTCGCTTACATTTAACACCAGGTGGAAAATAACTGTTTATAGAATATTTATAATTATTATTATCCTTATTAAATACCTTGTGACTCATTTTATATATTTTATATACTTTATTTAAATTTCTAAACAAAAACATTTCCTTTCTATTGAAAATAAATATATTTCCAATCTGATATGTAACGGGGGGAAAAAAAGATGAACGTGTTCATCAGTCGCTGGATTCGAACTGAGTTCATGATCGATCGCCTCAAAACACATATCCATGCTCTTTACGAGCTCCGCCACGCCCACCTGCTGTCTGCCGCGCTCTTTAGTTATGTTGACTCTGTCGTTCAAAACGGCGCTGGCGGGAAACACTTAACTAGCTTATTAAAACGAGGTGCGCTATTTGCATTTAGCCTAAATAGACACTCCAAAATCAGCATTTTTTCCCCCTCGCAGGGGCCCCAAGTGCGCACGGGCCCCTGGGCCTGTGCCTATAATGCCCATTGGTTAATCCGGCCCTGAATATAGTATATAGCAGATGTCCTCAACCTTTTTCACTTCGGGGCCCACTTCTTTCTCGGATCCATTTTCTCAAAGAGTTTGTGTGAGATTTAAACCTTTATTTATTAATATGCCTTGCCTTCTGTTATTTGCTATTATCATATATTTATAAAAAAGATATAATTATATATATAGTTTTAAATATTTTTTTAAACATACACCGATTCAAAGAGAACCACAGGTCATCAGTAAGATTGCAAAAGAGCAGCTTCTGCTTTAAACTGGACTGACTGAATATCTACTATTAAAAATATTCAGACAAAAGTAAAACACTCGAAATCTGTTGAAACGCGGCGATCTGAGTTTGCAGCTGGATATTATTGGGAGATCGCTGACAGGAACAGTAAACAGCTCCACCAGCGTGTCTGAAGCTCATCTGCAAGTTTACATTCTACAGCTGAAACAGCATTGAGCCTTGCTAGATCTTCCTGTATGGGCGCGCGTCCGTTATAAAACACTCACAGGATATTACTTTGGACAACTATACAAATAAATTAAATAGTTCACACAGAAATACACAAAGAGATACTTTCACTTTCACTTCACGCATAGTTTGTGAATGAACAGAGTTTGAAGTAATCAATCAGAGAACAGGAGAAAGCGCATTACCCTGCTGAAAAAAACAGCATATGCTGGTAAGGTATGTTTTAATGCTGGTATGCTGGTCTTGCTGGTTTTAATGCTGGTCTTGCTGGTCTCATTGCTGGTCAGGACCAGCACTCAGGCCAGCAAGACCTGCATTGAGACCAGCAAGACCTGCATTGAGACCAGCAAGACCAGCATTAAAACCAGCAAGACCAGCATACCAGCATCAAAACATACCTTACCAGCATATGCTGGTTTTTTCAGCAGGGTATACTTTGATCATTTTAATATAGCATATTAATAATGAAATCCAAAAATGATAGTATAATATTGAGAGTTCATTTTAAGCTATCTCGCGGCCCACCTGCAGGATCCCTGGTACAGCATATAGTAATATTTTCCCAGTGTTGGGTTGCAGCTGGAAGGGCATCCACTGCATAAAACATATGCTGGATAAGTTGGCGGTTCATTCCACTGTGGCGACCCCTGATTAATAATGGGACTAAGCCGAAAAGAAAATGAATGAATGAATATAGTCATATTAAGCATTAACTGTCCATCATTAAAAAGAAACTGTCGAGGCTCTACTTGCTGATGAAGAATGAAGATTCGTTTTCTTTGTATGTCAACACGTTTATCCTACTTCAACTTCAACAAGTGACCCCAAATCAACATTAGCGCAAAATTAATCCAAAAATAGTCCGATTTTGTGACTTTAAATGTAGAATTGAAGAGATTATATTTCTGTCAGCTACTTTTGTCATGTAATTTGTGATCAACAACTGATCATAAGTGATCTACCGAGTCCTACATGCTAACGTGGAACTGAAAAACACCCAGTTTCCTGTTCAATTCAGAATCTTTGTTCATCTTCAAAAGAAAAGGAGACGTTATAGCTAAAAACTCTCAAATCACCAAACAATATAGCATCAGCACAACAAACTCTACATTATATGAGGATATATGAGTGAAACGTGTCGCTTACCTTGATGGATGTATATAATACACATTAAAACAACTGTATATAGACTCATTTCTCTTCAGCTCATCGACTCACTCAGCTTGTTGTTGAGACCTTCTTGAGTTCACCTTATCTGAAACGGCAGCCTACAACTGTTAAGTGATAACAAAAGAAACACTCAAGCCAAAAAACAAAAAGCGGAAGAATGTGCTTCCAGACGCCGCATGTTTCCTTTTGGTCTTATGATAGACGAGGCGGGGAAATTACTTCATGTGGACTGTGTAGGTTTTGAAAAAAATTACAAAAGGGTAGAAAATAAACAGTGTTCATTCTTATGAGTGATCATAGCATGTGCACTTGTGTTGTGTATAAATGATGACATAAAAAAAATCCCCAAAAGACTTCCCTACAGCACTTTTGGTATTCATAACAAGTTACATTTCAATTTGTTGAACTAAAGGTTACTGACAAACATCAGGGTTCTTTAAAGGGCGCCTGTTGGCTTGTTTTCTCTGAGTGGTATGGTACAGGGGAGCGTTTCCCAAACAACGACGTAACTCGTGGCTGAACTATCATAGTGCGATGCATCGTTTGGCAAAAGAACGATGTAGTGACGAGTGTTTCCCAAAACCCTGTGTTTTTTATTTTCACAAGCTTTGGAGACATAACATAATTTCTGCTTTTAAATATACCTATAGCTTTTGCCATGAGGCTGTGTTCAAAATGATATCAATGTTTTCAAAGTGCACTGCGAAGGGAGCACAATTGTAAACATGAAGATCGCTAAAACTGAACTGTAAAAATACTTTGAATGCAAATTACACCTAAGAGAGATGACCTAATGCTTTATTATTTTTAATAATTCCAACTTTGAATGTTAGAATGTTCTAAATGAATAGGGCATAGGGGGGATAAGTGGGAATAGAACACAGCCAGGAACTATGCTTCTAACTACAGCTCCAGAGGTGTCGTTTTAAGTGCTCAAGTTTGCGACGCAGTTCGCGAATGTTCGTTGGAACGATGGATTTGGGAAACGGCAAATCAACAAACTATGTTTGTAACGACGGAACTTGCGACCTTAGTTGGCTAACGATGGTTTTGGGAAACGCACCCCAGTACGGTTCAGTACGCTTTTATGGCCGTTTCTACTGTTACTGTCAAAAGGTACCTAAAAGCGAACCATACCGTTCCACTTTTTGGGAACCCTTTGCAAAGGGTACCTAAGCACGGCAAAAGTGTACTAAAAGGCGGAGCTAGACACACAGCTGAACGCTATTGGTTTACAGAGAGTCATCACCCGCAGAAGCAGGAGAATGAAAACAAAGGAAGCACCGTTTTTAAAAACACAGCCGAGCCACTACACCGTAATAATATATGCGTATAAAAACAAGCTCAGACGAACCTTGTCGTTGTCTTGATGTACAGCCACAAAGCCAAGAAGAACAAAATCTGCTGTGTGTCCTGTTTTTCGCTTTACCGTCTAAAAGTGTGAGCGGTTTTCGCCTTCTCCAGGGAGCTCGCGATCGCTCGTGTGCACGTCTATATTTGAAATAAGGAACTTTTTTTTGAGCTGATGATAATAACATGCGCGTGCTTCCGACATCCAATCCTTTCAGAAACAGACAAACACGAGAGTGAAGCGTGAAAAAACAAAGGAGAAACCCGACAAATGAGCAAAAAACAAATGAGCAAATGATTCTTTCAGCAACCTAAAGCATGAACAAACTGCCATGTTTAACTATTATCATCACCTTCTGGACTATTATGAACTCAGAATTACTCTCTAACAGAGGCTACATGTGCTGCTGAAGATTACAGACACAGATGAGAGGTTTGCTCTGACTGTGGGCTATATGTTGTGTGTTGTTTTTGAACCCAAATAAGGACTAAATGTCTGCTGTGTGTAGTTTTCTGTAATTGGTAACATATCGGAGACTGTAAGGGTCTGTATGTGTTCATGTATGTTGCATTTATTTATGATATATAATAAGTAATGATACGTGAAAGAACCCTACAGCTTTACTTTGACATTTCCTCGAGCGAGAATGACGTCGACTGAGACTTTCTGTCGTACACCACGCCCACCAAAAGGGTACCCTTGGTACAGGCACATATTAACATGTCTCCTATTAACACGTATAAACATGTCCACAGAACAGGATTTGCAAAGAAACTGGAATAAAAAGATCTGTTCAACTCTCTGTGATCAGCTGCAGCTCAAGTTTTACAAGACCAATGTTTTTAAAACAGAGCATGTTTGCAAATAGAATAGAGAGTAAAATCGCTATGTGATTCATAAAATTCACTTTGTAGTGACATTTGTGCGTGACTCATGGTTTCAGAAAGGCTTGAATAAACTTCACCACAAGTACATCAAATAAACTTAATTGTTATTTCTGAACAGTGGCGGCTGGTCAATAGAGGGCGCTGGGGCGCCGCCCCTTCAAGTTAGACCCCTTTAATATGTCAATGTTTATTATCACAAATATTAACAAAATAAATAGATTTAATTATAACATTCTAACATTTATTGTAGTCATACTAACATTTATTGAAAAAAAAATGTATGAACAATATTTTTTCATATGTGTGCGGGGCGCCGGACTAATGAGTGTCTATGTAGGTACACAAACTTTTGCAATGCACGTGATATGACGATAAGCTCTAATAAGCTTTAAATTGTCTTTGGGGCGCAGCGCTCTGCATCCCGAACCCTCCCATTTTTGTTGATAGAACAAATCATATTTGTTTTTATATGATTGGCCTTATGTGATTGGACTATTCTCACCAAAGAGCTTAGAATGCAATTTCTCAAGATGAAGGAAAATTCTGTTGTATTTTTGCAAAGATATCCGTTCACAAGGCGTTTGGATGAAGAAAAATAAAGAATCAAGGAGCTTGGACCAGATCGACCTTCCTTGCAAATTCACCAGTAGTCAAGTGATCGCGAGCGCTCGTATATTCAGGGCTTTTCCAGCACTTGTTATGACAAACGAAGTTGGCTGGCAGGTTGTGATGTAAGTCATGCCTTTACTGTTTTCCGTGTTTGCTGTTTCAAACAGCATGACGCAAGAGAGGCTGAATGCATTGGCCATGCTGTCAATAGAGAAGAGACTGGTGACTGAGATGACTGACTTTAACCAAAAGGTTATTGAGAAATTTGCAAGCCAGAAAAAAAGGAGAGCAAAATTTATTTTTAAGTAGTGCTACTGGCCAGTGATTAGGCAACATTTGTTTGTGTGTGTGTGTGTGTGTGTGTGTGTGTGGGCGTGTTTACTGATTATCTGGATTACTTCATTACTGATAATAAACCCAAATTAAATTAAAATGAACTGATTTGTGATGCATTTATTGTATGCTTTAGTCATATTTTTGTTTTTTGATACACCACCTAAAAAATGGCTTTTAAACTCTTACTTTACCAACAGTTAGATTTTTTTCTGGTGTTTGCGTTTGATGGCTGAGGTAAGGTGAGTAAGCTATTTATTAGGGATGCAACAATACAGTTAGCTTACGGTTCAATACATACCTCGGTTTTTTAACACGGTTTTCGGTTCGGTTCTGATGGCTTGACACATAAGTGTTTTTTTTTTGTTATTCTAGGCTTAGGCAATAGGAACAGTAAGAGGTTAAGGAGAAAAAAAAAAAAAACGATTTATTGCAATACTCCGTTATTTGACCTCAAACCAAGAAAGGTACACTAGTTCCTAGAGTATTGTATAATAATGAAAAATAAATTAACACTGAAATCTCATAGCTGCTGGTAGCCCATGTACAACACATAAAATTATTGAAAATAAACATGCATGTGAAGTTAATGAACTTGAACTTCAGTAAATATGAATAAACCATCTTAATTAAACTTAACACTGCCTTTGTTATTTTTATGTGTCTTTCGGAACCAGTTGGGTTTGTTTGCTGGAAGGATTCAGCGAGGGATTGTTGTTTTTTTAGGCCCCGTTTACACTAATGCGTTTTAATTTTGTAATGGCGTTTTAGATCAAAAACGATCCGCGTCCACACTAGCGTTTCATCTAGCGTTTCTAAACATATCTCCGTCCACACTACTCCACCAAAAACGTATCTCACGTGGCCATTCGCGCACTCTGGGCATGCGCATTCAAGTATAAACAGGAAGCATGTGTCTCGCTCGGCATTTGGTTATTGTTAGTCAACAAACGCTGGTTGAACGATGAACGCGAGCGATTAGCGAGTGCTCGAACAATAGCTTGCCTCTTGCCAATATATGCAGCTGCTGTAGTAAAAAAGGCAGAGTTTAACTACACAATGGCGCCTAAAACGGACAATAGTGCAAACAACGCTCCCATTTCTGTGTCCATGTTGTTGTTTACAGTGAAGGCTGGTCTGCCGTCTTCAGGTAGCGTTATAGTCATGTGATAGGGGCTTGACGAATAGGGAAGGATACGCAATGACCCAAAAGCCCCAATCAGGTAGCGAATCTCAGCAGCCACGCCTCCGTTTTCAGATGTCTCCGTTTTCCCCCATCTACACTGAGACGGAGCAGCAGCGTTTTAGAATGAAAACAACCTCTCCAGCGTTTTCAAAACGCTCCGTTTTTGGGGCTCGAAAACTCCGGCGTAGTGTGGACAAATGCCGTAACCGTAGCAAAACTTATGCGTTTTAAAACGAAAACACATTAGTGTAAACGGGGCCTTTATTACCTTCTCTGCTATTCTGCCTTCAGACAGTGATATTGCTGGGTGATGGCGCCGCAGATGTGCAGTCATGTTGGAAGTGTTTCCGTTCGATTAGTCTATACGTGTAACCGAAATGTCCCCACACAGCGAATTTGAAAGACACCGGCGCTTCCTCGTACTGTTGCCTCATTCACCGCCGCTCGTCATGTTAAAGTGTGCAATGATTGAGCGCCCCCTAACTTTAGAGCATAGTGATTAAATATTTACTCGCCGGGAGGAGTTTCCTCATCTCAGGTTGTAGACTTACAGGCACACACAAACAGTCAATTCGGAGACAAATAAAACGGCCATAAATTATTTAAACGTAAAAAACGCAATTCACAAGCGCGTATTGAACCGTGGATGTCGTACAGAACGGTTCAATATTGTATTGAGAATTGTGGCATCCCTACTATTCATGTGTGTTAGATTCAACTTATTGGTTGGTCGTGTGATTGTTGATGTGAGAGCAGCCGTGGTCAGTCATCTGCATGTGATCCTCTCAAAATTAGTTTAAAGGATTTCACAATATGTCATCCACTTAAACACGTGGAACACAAAAGATGTGTCATGATCCATGTGTGCAATGATGTCTCAATTTTCAAGTTCACTGAATATTACACTGATATATCAGTGCCTCACACATGCCTACAGCCTGTGATCTCATAACAGAGGCCTTCATCGGTCTACTTGGTTTGGAAAACCAAGGTCTAACCTGAGACACAAATGGGTTTGGGTCCACAATTCCTATATAGGTTGGGTATGGGTATTAATTAGCTTGGCTCTAGGGTAATGAATTAACTCTTTCTCCACAAGATAGTTGGTCAATCAAGAGACAACGCTTCCCCACAATTGACAACATTTTCTGAAAATCCATGATTTAGGTGTATTATAGTAAATCCTAGAGCAGGGGTGTAATGTGTATTTATATAGTGCACTTATAGTGTATGGTCATACACCCAAAGCGCTTAACAATCATGAAGGGGGGGGGGGGGGGGGTCTCTCCACACCACCACCAGTGTACAGCATCCACTCGGATGATGCAACGACAGCCACAGGACAACCGCGCCAGTGCGCTCACCACGCACAAGCTATAGGTGGAGTGGAAAGATGATGTTAGAGCAACTTCAGTGGATGGGGATGATTGGAAGGCCATGATCTGTAAGGGCTGATGGAGGGAATTTGGCCAGGACACCGGGGTTACACCCCTAGTCAGGACCTCGGTTTAACGTCTCATCCGAAAGACGGCGCTCACTGACAGTATTGTGTCCCCTTCACTTTTACTGGGGCATTAAGACTCACATAGACAGCAGGTTGAGCGCCCCCTGCTGGCCTTATTAACACCCCTGCCAACAGCAACCTTGTGTTCCCATGTGGTCTCCCATCCAGGTACTGACCAGGTTTCAGTGGGTCTTGGTGTGCAGGGTGATTGGTCCTGCAGGGTCGGAGTCCTGCATAGTTTAGCTCCAACTTGCCTCAATACACCTGTCAGGGTGTTTCTAGAAAGCCTAGTAAGAGCTTGATTAGCTAGCCTAGGTGTGCCTGATTGGGGTCGCAACTAAACCATGCCAGACACCAGCCCTCTACGGCCGAGTTTGGACACCCCTGTCCTAAAGCATATCCTAAATGAGTTACGAGAATTGACCTTTCGCCAGTTCTAGTACACTGCAAACTATCATTTCTGATGCCCCTGTCATGCATGACACATCATACAGCGCTTGCGGTTCAGTGAGTTTATCTTCGTGATCGGTCAACTTTACATAGATGAATGTTTTATCAGCCCAGGCGAGATCACAGTCATTCACCCCCCACACGCCTCTCCCAGAGAAATCATGAAGGGGAGTATCATTGAAAACATTCTTGACCTCCCTCTTATGAAAATAAACACTTTAGTAATTTACATTAAATACTGCAGTGTTTGTGAAGCGTAAGTACTTGAATAAATGTACCCTAAGAGCTATGTTGACATAAATGTAATAAACAAATGAAAACAAATGACCCCATGATGTAGTACATTTTCCACAACTATTCAAAACTCTTATTCAAATTTGCCAAGGAATGTCCAAAGTTCAATTCAATTCAATGTTTTTTTTCACAATAATTACTGTTGTTTTAAAGAAGTTTTGAAAAGGGTGCACAATATTGCATTACAATCACATTCAGAAGAGTTAAATTTATTAGTTACCATAATTTTATTAGTACTAATGACTTTAACTAGTAACTAATAGCTTTTAACATTCATTCATTTTCTACCGCTTTTCTGGGGCCAGGTCACGGGGGCAGCAGTCTTAGAAGAGAACCCCAGACTTCCCTCTCCCCAGACACTTCCTCCAGCTCCTCTGGGAGGATCCTGAGGCGTTCCCAGGCCAGCCGAGACATAAGCTGCGTCCCAAATGGCACACTATACACTATGCACTATGTACTTACGCACTTACACACTCAACAGCATAGTATATGTATGTAGTGTCGTCCCAAATGGAGCACTGTTTTTTTTACGAATCGGAAATTTAAACCGTTTCCTTGATGACGTCTGACGGTTGCCAAATCAGTGAAATAAATGACCAAATTATCAATTAATACCTGCTATGAGTATAATCGCATTCACCATCAGAAGGCGCTATAATCACTCTCGTAGGAGAATTTTGCTTTCACCATGCAAAATAAATAAAGTTCTCCAACATGTGCGCCTGATAGCTGCGCCCCTTCCGCTACATGAGCAAAACTGTGGTCGTTGAGTGCGTGAAGTGTCCATCATTCCACACTTCATTTTACCGGTTGAATGAGTGCATCATCCAGGTAATTAAAGTGCACTTATTATTTTTTAGAGTTTTCAGTGTGAACGCACTACTTACACTATTTATGCTACAAAATGGCGTTGAATAGCGCATAAGTATGCGATTTGGGATGCACCTATAGTCCCTTCAGCGTGTCCTGGGTCTTCCCCGAAGCCTCCTCCTAGTGGGACATGCCTGGAACACCTCCCTAGGTAGGCATCCGAAAGAGATGCCCAAGCCACCACAGCTGACTTCTCTCGATGTGGAGGAGCAGCGGCTCTACTTCGAGCTCTTCCCGAGTGACGGAGCTCCACACCCTATCCATAAGGGCGCACCCTGCGAAGGAAACTCATTTCAGCTGCTTGTATCCAAGATCTCCTCCATGAACTGCCACCTTATCGTGGTGGAGGGGTTTGAGTGCCTGAGTGATCATAAGAGCCATGTTGTCAGGGGCTAATGCCCCTGGTAGGGTCTCCCAAGGCAAAAAAGGTCATAGATGACAGGTCAGACTAAGTGTGGGTTAAAAACCCCTTATGAGTACAAAAACATCAAGGACCGTGACGTCGCCCAGTATGGCGCAGCCGGGGCCCCACAATGGAGCAAGGCCTGGGGTTGGGGCTCGTATGGCATAGTCTGAAGGAGCGACGTGGGACCATCCTCCCACAGGCCCACCACCTGCAGGGGAGCCGATCCATTGTGGAACGGGTGGTGGTCGTAGGTTAGGTAAGTGATCGGTAAGTGAAGAGCAGGGGGGAGGGGAGGTCGACGGATGGGCGATCAGTAAGTGAAGAGCAAGTGGTGAAGAGGGGTGGGGTTGTTGACGGATGTGAGTGGGAAGGGGGTTGTCAGCAGAGGGGTGAGCGGTGGGTGAGCGGATGTTGGTGATTGATTGGTAAGTAAAGAGAGGGGAGCGATCGGTTACTGAAGAGCGGGTGGGGGGTTGTCAGCGGATAGACAATTGGTAAGTGAAAAGTGAGTGGGGGGGGTTGTAGCTGGATGGGCAAGTGAAGAGCGATCGGTAGGTGAGGGGGTGTTGGTGATGGATCGGTAAGCGAAGAGGGGAGCGATCGGTGGGGGGGGTTGTCAGCGGACAGACAATTGGTAAGTGAAAAATGAGTGGGGGGGGGGGGGGGGGGGGGGGGTTGTAGCTGGATGGGCAATCGGTAAGTGAAGAACAGGGTGTGGGGGAATTGGGGCTGATTGATCAGTAGTAAAGAGAGGGTAAGTCAAGAGTAGGCGGGGAGGGAAGGTCAGCAGACGGGTTATCAGTAAGTGAAGAGTGGGGGGTGGGGGTTTGGTGGTGATTGATCTGTAAATGATGGGGGTGGACAATCAGTAAGTGAAGAGCTGGGGGGGGGGGGGGGGGGGGGGTCATGATTGACCGTCAATGTCCAGTTCACCCCTGTATATAAACAGTTTACCTGCAGTTATAGATCCATTGTACAGCACCTTTAAATAGCAGTTTTACAACTAGCAGACAAGAGATTTTATATATCTTTTGATAACTAAACTGATGGTATATGAGCTTCTCAAAAACTGATGTCCAAAAAAGTTATAAATAAAAAAAAGGTTTAGAGCCATCAGCTTTACATAAACTACATCCACATTCAGCAGATTTCCAACTTAACATGATAATATCAAATCAACCAGTGTCAAACTGCGTAGAGTAGATCATTTATTTTAAAAAACAGAAGGCTGAAACATGTTTAGTTCTAAAATTATCAATTGCAAAAAGGTTTTTCACACAATAACCAAACAAATCTACAAATCTCTTTACAACAAACCGTCTTTTAAAAGGGAAAATGTTAAAGATTAGCTTAACTTTCATACAAAATGATATAAAGTAAAAAACAAAACAAAAAGGTACAAAACTGCATCGCCCACATGCTTCAGACCTAAAAAGGGAAATGCTCAGTTCTGAAAATAACAACCACCTACATCGCCCCATCATCCTGTTTCACGCGCGTATAAAAGAAGAATGACTTATGTACAACATGTGGAGGGGATGTGGAGTCTACAATGAGCCAAAGGTAGACGAGTAAAGTTCATTGGTTGTCCGAGGCCGATAGAGATTGGACCGACAGGAGCGCCGGCCGCCAGGCACAGATTCAACATTTGGCACACATTCATGTTTTTGCATTTCATATAAAAGCTCACATTTGATCGGTCGTGTGTGACAGACAGTGTTTCCAAGATAAAACGTTTTAAAAAAAGATGCTTTACAGACAGTGAGTTTGCTGGTGTACAGAACACAGATGATATAAAAGGCCCCTCGAGTCATGATCGTAATAAAGTATAAAGTACTGCAAACATACAAACAACTACAGCTGTGAGGATGCAACTGATGAGAATCCATTCCTGGATCGCTTCTGAGATGATCCATACACGTTGAGACTTTCTCTGAAATCATTCTGAGCTTAGTTCTCAACAACAGATGGCACTACAGGCTAGTTTTACCCACAGATGGCGCTCTAGGCTCATCTTGACCACAGATGTCGCGCTAGGCTAATTTTAACCTCAGACAGTGCTCTAGGCTAGTCTTTTACAACAGATGGCGCTCTAGGCTAGGATTAACAACAGATGGTGCTCTAGGCTAGTTTTAACTTCAGACAGTGCTCTAGGCTACTTTAACTGCAGACGGCACTCTAGGTTAGTTTATAAACAGCATAGAGCGCTTCAGCCTAGTTTTAACTGAAGATGATTCTTTAGGCTAGTCTTAACCGAAGATGACGCTTCTAGGCAAGTTTTAACTGCAGACAGCGCTTTAGGCTAGTTTTTTTTAAACAGCATAGAGCGCTCCACCTTAGTTTTAACCAAAGATGACGTTTTAGGCTAGTTTTAACCAAAGGTGATGTTCTAGGCTAGTTTTGACCGACGATGATTCTCTAGGCTAGTTTTAACCACAGACGGCGCTCTAGGCTAGTTTTTTAACAGCATAGAGCGCTCCACCCTAGTTTTAACAAAAGATGCTGTTCTAGGCTAGTTTTGACCGAAGATGACGCACTAGGCTAGTTTTATCCGAAGATTATGCTCTAGGCTATTTTTAACTGAAGATGACGCTCTAGGCTAGTTTGAACCACGATAGCACTCCAGGCTAGTTTTAACAGCAGGACGGCACTCTAAGCTAGTTTTACCCATAGATGATGCTCTAGACTAGCTTTTAACTGCAGATACACTCCAGGCTAGTTTTACCCACAGATGGCTCTCTAGGCTAGTTTTAACCGAAGATGAGGTTATAGGCTACTTTTGACTGAAGACAACGCTCTAGGCTAGTTTTAACCGAAGATGACGCTCTAGACTAGTCTTAACTGAAGATGACGCGCTAGGCTAGTCTTAACCGAAGATGACACTCTAGGCCAGTCTTAACCAAAGATAGGCTAGTTTTAACCGAAGATGACGCTCTAGGCTAGTTTTAACCAAGGATGACGCTCTAGGTTAGTTTTAACCAAAGATGACTCTCTAGGCTAGTTTTAACCAAAGATGAAGCTCTAGGGTAGTATTAACCGAAGATGAGTCTCTAGGCTAGTTTTAACCAAGGATGACGCTTTAGACTAGTTTTAATCGAAGATGACGCTCTAGGCTAGTTTTAACTGAAGACGACGCTCTAGGTTAGTTTAAACCGAAGATGATGCTCTAGGCTAGTTTTAACTGAAGATGATGCTCTAGGCCAGTCTTAACCGAAGATAGGCTAGTTTTAACCGAAGATGGCGCTCTAGGCTAGTTTTAACAGAAGATGACGCTCTAGGCTAGTTTTAACCAAAGATGAGGCTCTAGGCCAGTCTTAACCGAAGATGACGCTCTAGGCTAGTCTTAACCGAAGATGATGCTCTAGGTTAGTCTTAACCGAAGATGACTCTCTAGGCTAGTTTTAACCAAAGATGACGCTCTAGGCTAGTTTTAACCGAAGATGACGCTCTAGGCTAGTTTTAACCGAAGATGACGCTCTAGGCCAGTCTTAACCGAAGATGACGCTCTAGGCCAGTCTTAACCGAAGATGACGCTCTAGGCCAGTCTTAACCGAAGATGACGCTCTAGGCCAGTCTTAACCGAAGATGACGCTCTAGGCCAGTCTTAACCGAAGATGACGCTCTAGGCTAGTTTTAACAGCAGCATGGTGCTCTAAGCTAGCTTTTAACCACAGATGACACTCCAGTCTACTTTTATCCATAGACATCGCTCTAGAGTAGTTTTTAACTACAACATGGCACTCTAGGCTAGTTTTAACTGCAGATACACTATAGGCTAGTTATTTTTAATCACTGAAGTTGCTCAAGGCCAGCTTTTAAAAGCAGATATGCACTAGGCTAGGGTTTAACTGCAGGCGCTGCTCTAGACTAAATGTGATGCTCTAGGCTAGTTTTAAACAGCAGTGATGCTCTAGTCTAGTTTTTAACAGCTAACAATGCTCTAGGCTAGTTTTTAACCATTTACTTAGAGACTAAGTACTAGAAATAAGAGCACTTGTGCTGTAAGTGGTCAAATGTACTTGAATGAGATTAATCTAAACACAACCTTCTCTTGCCATCGGTTGATAAAAACTGAGCTCAGAATCGATTGAAGATTAAAAACAATCGCAACGCGTTTGGAAAGGTCTCAGAGACGATGCAGAATAATTTCTTGATTCGTCGCCACAGCTCATCATACAACATCTCAAAAACATTCACAACAGATATAGAGTTTAAAAGAGTTTCAAACATGCTTCTGGTGTGCTTTTTTTTGAACAGACAATCATCATAAAGTAAAGCACTTGATCGCTGTGGGGTTGATCAGCTACAGTCTCCTAGTGTTTCCATCGCTCCTCGAGCTCAGGCGTCTAATGCAAACGCAGAACTGCTGGTGAATCGTCCAGTTTGTGCAGCACTCTGATATGTGGAACTGTACTTGATCATGTTATTCACAAAATTAAAATAAAAGCATTGCAGTTAGTGAGTCCGGGGTGTCCCCGACAGCGAGTAGTTCATGTAGTGTAATAATAATAAAACCAAAAGAAGAGTGATATCTAGAAGTAAAGAGCGAGTGGTTTGTCCCTCTGCTGCTGCTGTAGAGTCTCTGCTCCTCACACTGAGGTTTCCGACTGGAGCCGCATCACAAACTTGTGACTCTTGGGGTCGATAAACTCCTCCCCCAGGTTGAGGAAGGGGAGGGGCGTCACCGTGACGACAAGGGAGAAGTCGAGGCGGCGCAGCGAGAAGACGAGGCCCTGACGTAGTGCTGCGGTGACCGGCTCCTCGCTCACCAGAGTCCACTGTCGCCCCCTGCCGTTCTCACGCTGGTACTGCATGGTGGGACCCGGAGTCAGGTAGCGCTCCAGAAATGCCTGACCACACACACAGGTGCACACGCACAGGAAGAGGTTTAGTTAGATGCAGGCTTTTCTTCAGGTGAGAGAAAATTTGACAACATTTTGCTGATTTTTTTACACTGGAATAAAAGATAAAGCTAAATTTAAGACTTAAGACCATTATGAATGAAATCATTTTAAAACTATATGATGCTGGTCTTATTTGTAATGAAGCTGATTATACTTTGGGTTCTGAATCAAGAAAAGAAAAATATATTTTTGAAATATGAAAAATATTTGGAAAGCTGAATGTTTCTGATCTTTATTTTTGATCAAAGTCTGATGCGTTTTTCTTGCATTTGTTGTCATTTTATACTTTGCTATTCATTGTATATTTTATGTATATACATACACAACACACACATGTATACATATTTGCATACATACAACTTGACATCTAGTTGCTCATTTGGAAAAGTGGCAGATTTTTCCCATGAATGATCTGTTAAACTGCATCCCAATTATCACAAATACTGCAGACAGGGTTTCTGCACATATCATAATGTCAAACTTAAGACTTTAAGACATTTAAGTATTAAATTTAAGACCTATATCACAATATCAAAAACAGGCATACACAAAGAGAAAATACAAAATCACAAAATTAGTGGTAAAATAAATGTATTCAAATTGAACAGTACTAAAGACAGGTTAGAAGCACCATTGAACTACAAAAAAATAACAAACAAACAACAATCTTAAGTCTGATTTATACTTTCGCCTGGCGCCACATCGCGCACCTCACGAAACGGACGAGGCTTTTATACTTGACGCGTTCGCCATTGAGATATTCTTTTAATTGACGTAAAATCAGACGGATAAACAGAGAAGTAGAACGTTTCCGGAACTAGGTCATATCATTAATATCATTCAAGATAATTGTTTTTTATTATTTTTATAATTTAATCTAAAGTCTTTTATAACCATTCAAGATTTTTTAAATATAGTTTTTTTTTTTAAATCTAAATGATGCATCACTTGCTTTTGTTCATATCTCGGACAGTTCTACCTATTAATGTTAAATATTAAATGGCAACAGAACATGGGTTGCTCTACAATTATATTTTTTTTATTATGGCAAGAATAAAAAACAAAACAAAAAAGTGCACTTACTAAAATACTGACGTTTTTTTATTTTATTTTGCCCACTCAATTCACATTATTGTCTGGCTAGTTTCTGTCTTCTACTTATAAGCTAAAAAGACAATAATGATCCAACATTTGTGACCATTATCACCAATAAAGCCTAGAAAAACAGAGCATCAGTATATTGTAAACGGATACTGATCCCCTGTTTATTCCCCCCTTTTAAAAAAAGTGGATTAAAGTGGATTAAAAATCCCAAGAAACATAAAATATCAACCAGTAACATGACATAATAGACATTTGCTTATATTATAATGATGTGCACACAGGCTAATTTATTCAACAAAAACATGACATTTATTTTAAAATACCAACTCTCTATGCAAGTAACTGTGGTTGTGATTTGATCAAAAGCTTTTTTAACAAACATTAAAAGCACTTAAACAATACAGATATCTTCTAACAGTACGTCAAAACTATTCCCCAAATATTTTTTTACACAGCGAATGTCCTTCCAGCTGCAACCCAGTACTGGGAAACACCCATACACACACACTACGGACAATGTCGTTCATTAATTCTCCTATAGCATATGTGTTTGGACTGTGGGGGAAACCGGAGCACCCGGAGGAAACCCACGCCAACACGGGGAGAACATGCAAACTCCACACAGAAATGCCAACTGATCCAGCCGGGACTCGAACCAGTGACCTTTTTGCTGTGAGGCCACAGTGCTAACCACTGAGCCTCTGTGCCACCCGCAAAGATTTTTACAAAAAATATAAACCACTTGGCGAATAAAGCTGATTCTGATTCTGATATAAGTGTGTGTGTGTTTGTGTGTGTGTTTTATCTATCCTCACCTTGGGCGTCATGTTGTGTGTGATGCAGAACTGCAGGTGTGAGATGATGCTCTCCATGCTGTGGTAGGGCTGCTGGCGTGTGGTGCGCAGGTATTTCTGCATGGCTCGAGCCATCGGGGCGAAGATGGCCTGCGCTGCCTCTCGGGGGTCCATGACCTCTCGCGGGTGTTTGGGAGACGCCGCCACCTCCTCGTCCTGCAGCCTCTTAATGTGTGTGAAGGCCTCCTCCACCGCCACCACCAGCCTGAGCCCACAAACACAACAGTAAACACACACACTAACAGTAACACAAAGCTCAGTAAAGCTCCTGTGAGGTGCTTTGAAATGTGCATTTGATTATAAGATGTTTGACGTAATCTCAAGGTACACACGAAGAGAGGGCGGGACAAAGTAGCTCCTCCCCCTTTAAAAAAAAAAAACAGCCTATAGGTTGTTTTCACATGACGTCATTGATGATGCGTGAAATTCAGATGGAGGGCAGGAAGTCTTCTACATAGGAATTGCGATCAGAACATCAAAGTGTTTCAGTTTTATGTTGTTTATAATCGTTTAAATCAGATTTTTATAGATTTCCAAACGTTTTTGCTCATAAAGAGGGGGAAAGATCAAGAAACTGGGGGAAAAACTGAGGAAAAGGAGGCATGCAATAAACATTTATTCAGTATATTCATGTGTACAAACTTTTTTGAACGCAATAATTCGTTTGACAGCACCAATAAAGATTATATACAGGTCTAGCTATATGTGTTTTATATGTAGGCCCACACGGAATCTGTGCGCGCGCAGAATTCCACAGATTTTCCGCAGAATTCAGCAGATTTTTAGCCCATCATTAATTCTGTTTATTTACTTGAGTAAACGTGTGTAAATCTGAAATTATTCAGTTTTTAAATTAATTACAGTAATATTATTGACTAATATGAAAATGTTGATCTGATTTATGTACAATGCAGTTTGTAAAGTATTATTTTCTGTCTTTTCAAGAGTTCACACTTAGCTGATGATTTATTATAAAGCTTGTTTGGCATGCTGTCCCGGGAGAGAGACCTGAGCTCATGAGATCCTCGAGCCCGGGGCTCCCTCCAGTTGCAAGGCGAGAGGGGAGATCGAGCTCAGGTAGATCTCGAGAACTCCCCCATCGTAGTGATTGAAGAGCAGATAGTAGTTCTCTTTAATGAGATAGGTACTAGATAGGGAGCAAGTCTATAATGTTGATCAATCAATAATTTAGGTTGCATGTTTTTAATCGGTGGGAGGAAACCGGAGGACCCTGGGAAAACCCACGTGAGCACGGGGAGAACATGCAAACTCCGCACAGAAAATGCCCGCTGGTTTGGTAAAGCCTAGAACCATTGACATTCTTGCTGTGAGGCAACAGCGCTAAGCGCTGGGCCACCGTGTCACCCATCTAAAGAGAGGAGGAGTAGGGGTGGAAGGGGGGATTCTTCAAAGCGAAGATAGCGGTGATATGAAACCCGGGGTATTTATAGTAGCTTAGGGATCATCTGATTGGTGCGAGGTGATTTGGATAATGTGGGTCCAGCTGCTAGCAATCATAAGCACGTGATCCTCTCGAAATTAGTTTATAAATAAACTTCACTTAGTAGATATATGATATGAGGGACTTGCTTTGTTTACCAAATAAAGTGAATCTAATTGGATTTGCATTTTAAACATTAAATTAAAGTTAAAAAGGTGTTACTTTTTATTTAATATATTAAGGTTTTAGTTATGAGACTTACAAAATAATTCCGCAGATTTTTACCAAAATTCTCCACAGAAATTGCAAAAAACCTCCGCAGATTCGGTCTGGCCCAGATTATATGTTAATGTGTTATATAAAGACCAGATACAAACATCACCACACTTTTACAAAATGCAGGAGAATATAAATAATGTACCCTGCCATGGCATCGCTGCAATGAAATCTCTGTCTTGTTTTGCAATAATCCAAGTCTTTACTGTCGGTTCGGCAGAATAAACAAGCGTAACATGAACGTCTATATGTGCAGCAGCTGTGAATGTTTGTTGATATTAAGTTCATGGACAGAACAAAAAAGAAATGCAACACTTGCAAAAACTAAAACGGTTATTACAAAACTAGACGGTTATTATGGCACTTTTCCCCTCACAAAAATAAATAAATAATAATGTAGACTCTTCCAGGGGTTTTCAAACTTTTAGGACACGCGCCCCCCCAAGTTTGTCCCATTTCACTCCACCTTTATCTGACTAAAGTCATAACTGAACTAAACAGAAATGGAATTAAGACATGTGGAGTATGCAGATATTAGTGGCATTATTGAAGTAAACACCGCAATCAAACTATTACTTAATGTCATGTAGGAGTTTTCGCTGCATTCGACAAGATGCACACACAAGGCTGTCAGTAAAGGACCGCACACACACACAGAACACGAACAATGTTGCCAGATTGGGCGGTTTTGAATTTGCATTTCGGCGGGTTTTGGATATCCTGGTGACGCAACATTCAAAAAGCACTTCACGTAACACCTTAATCATATTATTGTCTTATTCACATTAACAAATAACTATTACTGATGTCCATGTAAAGGTAGTCTGTATGTCTTCATGTCGCATGTCTTCAAAGTAAGTCAGGGGTGTCCAAAGTCGGTCCTGGAGGGCCGGTGTCCTGCTGACTTTAGCTCCAACTTGCTTCAACACACCTGCCTGGAAGTTTTTAGTATACCTAGTTAGAGCTTGATTAGTTGGTTCAGGTGTGTTTGATTAGGGTTGGAGCTAAACTCTCCAGGACACTGGCCCTCCAGGACCGAGTGTGGACACCTCTGAAGTAAGTGAAAGATCCAGAAGGGCATCCTGCTGATTTGATTCAGAACGGCACTTTTTTGTCAGACGCTCACCGGTTTGACTTTCATTCACCGTTAAAAAGCACCCGCTCCATTTTATTTGCATATACAGTTGCAATCAGAATTATTAGTCCCCCTTTGAATTTTTTTTTCTTTTTTAAATATTTCCCAAATGATGTTTAACAGAGCAAGGAAATTTTCACAGCATTTCTGATAATATTTTTTCTTCTGGAGAAAGTCTTATTTGTTTTATTTCGGCTAGAATAAAAGCAGTTTTTAATTTTTTAAAACCCATTTTTAGGTCAATATTATTAGCCCCTTTAAGCTATACATTTTTTCAATAGTCTACAGAACAAACCATCATTATACAATAACTTGCCTAATTACCCTAACCTGCCTAGTTAACCTAATTAACCTAGTTAAGCCTTTAAATGTCACTTTAAGCTGTATTGAATTGAAGAATATCTAGTCAAATATTATTTTCATGTCATCATGACAAAGATAAAATAAATCAGTTACTAGAGATGAATTATTAAAACTATTATGTTTAGAAATGTGTTGAAAAAATCTGCTCTCTGTTAAACAGAAATTGGGGAAAAAATAAACGGGGGGGCTAATAAATCAGGGGGTTGAATAATTCTGATTGCAACTGTATTTTACTGGAACGCATAAACTCTACAGGTGCCTGATAGTTAGATGTGAAACTAACTTTAATCCGATTCACTCTAGTGAACGCATAAACATCGGCATCATAATTTACTCGCATGCACGCCTCAATTTCTCGCGCCCCCCTTAATAGGTGCTGGCGCGCCCCACAGTTTGAAAACCCCTGGACTATGCGACACGCTTTTGTATGCATTCACCTGTTATTTAATGATGTCTGGAAGATATCCACATGGGGGAAAAACTATACACTGTAAACCCAAAAAATTAAATGTAACTCAAACCATTTGAGGAAGCCGATTGCAACAAACCATTTAAGTTAAAAAACTAATGGTAATGAGTACTGTGAACTTAAACCATTTGAGTAAATGAAGCAATATAAGCCCAGTAAAACCCAATACATAAAGAGAACTCAAACCAACTGAGTACTGTAAAACCCAATACGTTAAGGCAACTCAAACCATTTGAGGAAACTGATTGCTACAAACCATTTGAGTTCAAAAACTAATCTATACTGTGAACTTGTGATGAGGTATTTAGCTAACTCATTACCTTCAACACTGAGTTCAAAACTCTTTTCAAATGAGTAGAACTAACTTTCAGCCAATTTTGAGATAACTACACTCATTTCACTTGCTAAAGTTGACTGTTGGGTTTTACAGTGTAGGATTTATAATAAACATGTTTTTGAAGCACATGGTAAAGTGTATGATGTGTGCAACTCAGAATACTGTACTATAGTAAACTGATAACCTGTAATAAATACTGTAATGTTAGTGTAAACTGTGGTGCATCGTGATGGTCTAGAATTATAGCGTAGAGAACTGAAGCCTGTTGAATAATTAGTTTATTACTACAGTTGTGTTTTACCACAGCAACAATATAATTACTATCACAGTTTAATTAATTATCAATAGTATGCGTCCAAATAGTATTTACTACAGTATTTTTAATGTAAAGTAATTATACAGTATCTACCGCCTTAACTGCAGGCAAGTACTTGTTAGTTCAGTGGAAAACTCGGCCCTCTTCATGATATAAGGATCATGCCCAGCATATGTGCTTATTTTCTATTTATATCTCCTTTGAAATATGATATAAATCACAAAAATAAGGACTTTCCTCTGTGTCTGCCATTCAGTTTTTACTTACTTCCCTCCATCTGAATTTTGCTCGTTACACAACATTAAACACACACACAACACACAACAACACAAACCTCATTCACCACCGTCTCACACACACACACACACACACACACACACACGCACGCACGCACAACACTCCATATAAAAGCCAGAAGCTAAGCTTTTAAGGTATTTATAGAAGAGTCAAAAACTCACATACAGCACCTTTAATGCAATAAATTAACTATATCCGTCAGATCTTCAGATTCACTCACATATATTCTCACTTCATCAGGAGCTATATTTATTTATTATATATAGTTGACGTCAGAATTATTAGCCCTCCTCTTCAACTTGAATTTTTTCATTTTTTCCCACATTTCTGTTTAATGGAAAGATGTTGTTGTTTCTAATCATAATAGTTTTAACTCATTTCTAATAACTGATTTCTTTGTCATGATGACAGCACATACTATTTGACTAGATATTCCTCAAGACACCAGTATTCAGCTTAGTGACATTTAAAGGCTTAACTAGGTTAACTAGGGTAAAGTTAGGGTAATTAGGCAAGTCATTGTATAACAGTGGTTTGTTCTGTAGACAATCCAAAACTAATATTGCTTAAGGAGGCTAATAATATTGACCCTAAAATATGTTTAAATGAATTAAAAACTGTTTTTATTCTAGCCGAAAGAAAACAAATAAGACTTTCTCCAGAAGTAAAAATGATATAGGAAACACTGTGAAAAATTCCGTGCTCTTAAATATTTTCCAAATGAAGTTTAACAAAGAAATTCACAGGAGTGCTAATAATTGCGACTTCAACTGTATCTTTATCAGGAGCTGTATTTATTTTATAATCTCATATATATATATATATATATATATATGTCAACATGTGGTTGTCAGACCTGGCCTTGCGCTTGCGGACCCTGCGGTCCATCTCAGCCTCCTCGTAGTAATATTCATTATGAGAGTTGTCTCGTCTGCGGGCGGCGGCGGCGATCATGGCTCGAGACTGACCCGTCGAGTTATTAGTGCTGTTCTCTGAGGACAAAACAATTCAATTAGAGTCAGTGGAAACTCACAGACACTCAACAAATAACATTACATAATATATGGAGAGGCCGTGCAGCGGATAATAATAACACATTCTATAAATTACCTCCATTAATTCTGCGTACACACCAGACGCGGAAGAAGCATCAAGCGCGAGTGATTTACATGTTAAGTCAATGCAAACGCGCAAATAGGCATCCTGCGGTGCGATATGTGCGAATGGCGCCGCGTGAAGTAAGCGTTTGATGCACTTAACGCGCAAATCGCTCGAGTTCGAAAATCTGAACTTTTGCAGAAATTTTCGCGCCGCATGATTGTGACGTATCGCCTGTTGTTGGTGTCCCGAGGGAAAATCCTCCAGCCGACACAGACAACAGTTAATCAAACTGGGCTTGGCTCAGTCAGAAGCACCGCTGAACGCCTCCGTCATCCAGGTTAAGTTTCTGGAGGAGTTGATGAGCTCACAGCGCTGGGTGCACCTCTGAAAGGATCTAGTAGACTCAGACACTGCTCCAAACGTATCGACGCCGTTTTTCAGCCTTCATAAAGCACATAAACACAGTTATTTTATCAATAAAATCCATGTTAGCCATTTAGCAACGAACCTACAGTCACCGGGCAGACAGAAGCCCTGCCCATGACGCGAATCTGCGTCTGTTCTGAAGTGAATTTGACGCGCGAATGAAGCAAGTAAATTCAAATGTTCACGGGTCTATTTACATGCGAATAGCGCGATTTATCCGCGCGTCCCGCGTCTGGTGTGAACGCAACATTACACTCGTTATCTTTTAGATAACATTCTTTAAAATATCTTCTTTTGTGTCTGACAGAAGAAACTCATTATGGTTTGGAAACAGTTGAGTGAACTTGATTTTCCTGTCACTTTAAACAATAACATAATATTATTTATTATAAATTAGATTACAGCAAATAAAATCATCAGAAAGTCTAGTAAATTATTATTATATTTAGAGAGAAACAAAGAATTTCAGGTCACACTTTACAGCAATTAGTTCCATTAGCTAATGAGAGTTCATTTATTTACTGACATAAACAATAAACAAAGCAGTATTTATAAATCAGAGTTCAATATTTGTTAATGCATCATTAAAATACAGAGATGTGCTTATTTACATTAGTTTAAAAAAAAAAGTTGATCATTGTTAGTTCTTATTAACTCCCAGTGCATTAGCTAATGTTAACACAGATTAATAAACACTGTAATTAATGTTTTTTTTTATTTTCTCAAGTGACTGAGCCTGCAGTTCATTAAGTGGCCACTAGAGGTCGTAAAAGACTAAATCCAAATTGACTCCAATGTTAAAATGACCAATAATGCAGTAGAATAATGTGTTTACAGCCTGGTGCAAATATAGTTTTGGTGTATACAGCTAATATTAACCTTCATGACAACCGTGAGGGAGGTAAATTTCTTTATATCTCTTCTGTTTAGTTTATATTAAGCCTCAATAATCTGCATAATTAAGGGTGTGGCCACTTAATTGACAGATACACTGCAACAAATTCCTTTTTACACAGAGTTTGTCTTGTTTTTAATCCAAATGTCTCAAAATTCTACTAATCAAGAAGATTTTATAGACGAGCAAAAAATATTGTCTTGTTTTCAGAAATAAAGAGTCAAAATGAAGCGAGTTTTTCCTTAAAACATGCAAAATAATCTTGTTTTCACTTTGAAATGGGTGTTTTTTTTGGTACCTTCTCCGAGAGAGTAGACCTTGAATCCAGACATCTTCTTGGACAGGATGGATTTGGGCAGGTTGAGTAAAGCAGGATTGTAGACTGGGAAATCAGTGTAATAATGATCCAGAACCCACACGGCTGCTCGCTGGATGCTGAAAACACATACATACACACAGACATATGAATAAACAGCTGAATTTACAACACCGTGATCGTTGACATTCATTCTAGCTGGATGTTTAATCCAAGCATAACCAAAATATACATTTGATGTTCACAACATTTTGTTTTGGACGTGTGACGACTGCAAATACACAAAACCTCAGACTGTTTCCATGTGATTTAGATCAGGGATCCTCAAACTTTTCAGCCCGCGACCCCCAAAATAACAATGCCAGTGACTCGCGACCCCCAATATCCTCTGAGGTGGTTATAAATACAGAAACCTTGCATGCAATGGCGCACACACACCAATAGACCCAAGTCTATTCTTTGTTTATTTTTTATAATGTATGTCAGTGCTGTAAATGTGCCAGAAATTTTAACCTGGTGTTATAAAATCTGCTGCATCTGATGCTATTGCTGTTTCTTTAATATAATATAATTCCCCCAGGGGTCGCAATCCAATAGAACTAGTAACTATATAGTATATACTGTAGTAACTATAAACGACTATTTTTTTCTGTAGGTTATGGATAAAATATGGTAATTCTTATGGTTTTATAAAAATAAATAGATTTTTGGAAATGACCAGGCGCGCCTCACGCACCACTTCTGCTTGACACTGACGTGCTGCTCTGCTCCCGGTTGAGAACATGCGCGCTGGAAAAATAGCCGCGCCGCTCATGTAACAGGTTTCTGTGGTGTCGGCACGCAGTGAGTTTTGCAAGTGGACAAAACAATGTTTAAAGAATATGATGGTGATCTTATTTAGACTAAGCATGGCTCCTTGTATGAAGCAAAAAGGAGGGATGATGAGTCAGGGTTAAGACTTAATAATCCTAATTCTCGGCCATGAGTCTGGTCTAAGACAACACACAACAGATAATTCTAAAAAACATCTTTTTTTGTATTCTATAGAATTTCATTCAAATGAAAGTAATATTCATGCAAAAGATTTCTTAAATTATCTCATTACCACTTTTGTGTCTTTAGATTTCTGTTTCTGTTATTTATTTGGAATAATAATGATATAATAACAATAATGATATATATATATATAAAAATTTTTTTTTTTTTTTTTTTTTTTTTGAGGTAGAGCTTTATGTCTAGCAACGCCCCTGGCGCTGACGGCTTTTCTCCATTATTAACAAGTGGACTTATTGCTGCAGTATCAGTAGCACAGCACACACATAATTATCCACTTTGAGAGAGAATATAAAAGCATGGAAATATATTTTTCCTCCCATTGGCCTGCTGGGCAGTCGATTTTGGTAGCCCAAATGACATAACAACTGGCCTGGGATGTTGAGCTACCAGATTTGAAAGCATTTAACAGCCCTGTAGTATAGCTAATATTAACTAATGATACCTTATTGTAAAGCACCACCAACCTTCAATGTACAGATTATGCATATGACCATGAAGGTAGATCAGAATCAAGCACACTCAACCAATCCCGTGTCGTCAATCTGGCAACCTGAATGTGTGTAGAGTCGCTAGAGTAGGGGCCAAAAAAAAAAAAAAAAACAATAACTCTAATATTTTAATTTTTAACTGCAATATCTAGTTCAGCCACTAGGTCAATCCTAGATACTGCACCTTTAATTGAAATGTTTGGTTCGTCTATATTTGACCCAACATTGGGTTTTGATAAGCAGCATTAGGGGCCGATCACACCAAATGTGCTTTTTATGTTGAGACACCTTTTTTGAATGGTTTTCTAATGGCCGCAAACATAATGTGCACTGTTTAGGTGCCCTGCGCACCTCTCAATTTAACCGCCTGCTGAGCCTCGCATTTTTGCTTTTGTTTTCTGTGCGGCTGCAGTCAGAAAAAGTCAAAAAGCGTGTTATGTCAGTGGTGTCTTTCTCATTCATGAAATGAAAGCAGTGACGGTTTCTGTTAAGGTGACAGCAGTGTTTGTGTTGTCAAGTCGACTACAGAGACTTTTAAAGATGGAGGAGAGACTAGCGGTGGCCGTTGAGTTATTTGGAGATGTATCCACATCGTAAATATCACAGTATTATTAAATGTTACAATTATGCCAATATCAACAGCAACACTCATACACAGTACACAGCTGATTCAGTGGTTGCCTAGCAACATAAAAAGCGCAGCACACTTCTTTTTTTTCTTGTTAACAACGGAAAAGGACTTCCGGTGTGATCGACGCCTTAATACAGGACTATTCAATTGGCGGCCCGCGGGCCGAACCTGGCCCTCCAAATAGTGTGACCAAGACATCAAAATTAATATTAAGTCGCTATAATTATGAAGTGACGTGCGTCTGTTCAATAGACCATTTTGAGGGATGTAAACAACAACAATGGTCCCAACGCACTTCCTGTTCTACATTTTTATTTTCTATAGCTTCCGAGAATCCGAAAAGAGCCACATATTGATAAATAATGTTATGATAGCGGTTTTTAAACATTAAGTTATGATTGAATTGCCTCCGGTTACACTTATGAAACAGTTTGATAAGCAGGAAATGTTCATGGGCCAATGACATGACCACATTGAAATGGTCTATACAGCACGAGCTGCACTCGAAGGCCGCGCTGAGCGCAAGTCACCTGACATTAAGCGAATGAGTGGCACGAGGAGCCGAAATTGGACACTTAATCGTAAATGCTTCTCAACGCCGCGTTTCTGTTGCACGGAACGAAACTGCTGCAACTAAACAAAGTTATGCCACCTGTGCGCTAGTTTAAAGTTCTGAGCTTATACACCGAGGCTAATACGCACGCACACTGGATTAACTATAGCAGTGGGCTGTTCACATATCGCATCTTTTCCGCGCGCAAGTTCGTTATTTTCAATGCGAGTATATGCCAATGTGCGTGCGCAAGCGGAGCGATGTGCTCGCGCCTTCCAGACGCACAGAGTAGAAAACATCTCACGCTGTAGCGGTGAGAGCTGTGCATGGCTTTCAGTGCAGTGTAAACAGCAGAGGACAAATTATTAAAAATGATTATGCATGTATGAACACCTTATTTAAATACTAACCTAATATTAAGCTTAAATTAGCATTAGACGTGATAACCAAAATCTATAATTGTTGCATCCCTAATTGTTATGCAGTTCATAACATAACATATGAATGTGTCTGAATGTAGAAGAAGCCTACTGAAGCAATGCACTGCTTTTGTTGTGCTTTGAAATACAACATTTGAATATGTTTGTAAATAAAGCCAATTGTACAATGCAGTGATGTTATGTAGTTTCAAAATACAATATATTAACATTTTAATATAGGAAAATACAACATTGGTGTCTTAAGGATAGTAATGGGCGATATGAACGATATGCGATATAAACGATACAAAATTGGCCTACGATAGAGATTCTAATTCTATCGCGATGCATGTTTGATGACGCAATCTACCCGCGAAATTAAGAGCAACGAGCTGCAGCCGGCTGCAACGCATCATCTTGAATAAACATGGACAGGGCTCGACAGTGCGGCCATTTCGCTCGCATTTGCGACAAAAAATAGACGTGTGCGAACTGGAAAATGTATTTAGTCGCACATGTGCAATTTTCTTTTTTTAATAAGCTCGATTGATAGCTTAATTCACTCGGCCACGGTAAAACAACATGCTCTTCACACTAACTTATGGTGTATTACGTTGGAAATCTATTGTGACTGTAGCACATGCTGACGCTCTTAACAACAGCACTAAGCAACGCATGGGACCGAATGGCGGCGTGTCGCACAACTTGCGAGCCTCATGCATGGCATATCGAGGCTTGTCACACAGATTCCCACACAGCGCTTCCCACACAGATTTTACCTGGGCGGCCGATATATTATTGGGGCGGCCCGGTTCTGTGTTCGCGAGAAACTGAGAACACTCTGCCACAGACTCACATGCTCTGCATGCAGACCCACAGAGACGCGCTGGATACAGAACTGCTGTCCTGACTTTGGTAGCAGCTTTGAGAAGAGCGCGAAGACTAAATAGACTGATCCAGCTCATTATTTGGGGTGACATTACATTCTCTTTTCCCTGGATATGTCTGAGAATCTGCTTTCGCTTTCGATATTAATTGTATTCATTTTTGCATTACTTTATACGCAAACTTTGGTGCGTCTCAATCTCTCAGCAGCACCAACACTACAGCAGACAGAGATAGAGGGAGAGAGAGAAAGAGCAGATCAAGACACCATTTTAATTTCATTAGGAGAACAAAATGTTTAAAATCAAATGTGTCACCTTAGGCTGCAGGTTAGAAATATGTTTTTATTTAAAGTATCTGCAATACACAATTTTATTTGACTAATTTAATACTGGAAGTAATTTCAGTACAGTGTAAGTTACTTAACTAAAAAGACACCAGTTTTTTTGTTCTCTGCAACTTGGCATTTAGGAACCAAGGACTTAAAAGAAAAGTCTTTCTTTCTAAAAGGCACTACATTTAGTTTATTTATCTGCAACATTGTGTTGTTTATTTACAGTTTTGCTTTTGCACAATAAATGTTCTCAAAATGACATGCAACGTTTCTTTATTTCTTAAAAAAAAATAGCAGTTTGGCTTTCCTAATGGTCTATGTAACCTGTTCTGAAATGGTTCTATTATAATTTATATATCGCAATATATATCGTTATCGCAAGAGGCTGCAATGTATATCGCAATATGGATTTTAGGCCATATCGCCCATCCCTACTTAAGGAGCAAAAATACAGCATATGAGCTCTTATACTGCTGTTGTGTCATCACTTATATTGCGAGTCATATCTCTCCGGCCCCTCATTTGGAATGCTTTTCATGAACTGGCCCCTATGACAAGCTAATTGAATAGCCCCTGGCATAATATATTCTAGAATATCGCAGAAGGTTTTATAATAATGAAGTCTCACCTGAGGTGTCCCACATTGTAGAAGCGGCTGGCCCCGTCGGTGGTGCGCACCACTTTGAGACAGAAGGCCGGCCTGAGGTGTCGAACCTCCAGCAGCACCAGCGCCAGATACTGGATGAAGAGCAGCGCGTCCACCAGCGACACCGCGTATCCCACAATGCCCCTGTAGTCACGCTCTCGGGGCTCCAGCACCCGCACGCCATAGAACAGCCAGTAGGATGCCACGAAGAGGAAGACCAGCGCCATCAGCAGGCAGCGGAAGACGAAGAAGCGCGGCAGAGTGGAGCGGGACGGCCGCAGGAACAGGGCCCAGGACGAGATTAACAGCACCAGCAGCTTGAAGGCCAGAGACACATACAGGCCCTCGCAGGGCGTCCCGCAGGGCTCCAGGTTATCGCGCCATAGCAGCTGTGGCAGCAAAAGGAAGGCCAGCGGTGTCAGCAGAGCGAACAGACCCAGCACCCCGCTCACGATCGGCCCAGCAAAACGACGACACTCCAGCGGGGACGAGTCCTCCAGCTCTTTAGAGGCTCGCGTCAGGTCCTCATTGGAGACGCTGTGCTCCGACGTCCCCGTCACCACAGTCGTGGTTTCACCCCAGTTATCATCCTGAGGGAGAGAGACACGAGAATATAACATCACATGACTGAGGCACACACTGACCTGCTGATTAGACTAACTTCTGACAACTATAATAAACCGTGTGTGTGTGTGTGTGTGTTTGTGTATGTACAGTTGAAGTCAGAAGATTTCCCCCTCCTGTTAAATTTGTATTCTTTTATATTTTCCCCAAAGTTCATTTAACAGAGAGATTTTTTCCTCAACACATTTGTAAACATAATAGTTCCCATGACTGCAGTCACACACTGTACTGCCCTTTATTTTGACTAGACTCTTCTAGTCAAAATAAAACAGATAAGACTCCAGAAAAACAAATATTACAGGAAATACTGTCAAATGCCCGGTTAAACATCATTTGGGAAATATTTTAAAAATAAAAAAAAATAAATAAATAAAAATCAAAGAGGGGCTAATTATTATGACTTCAACTGTATGTATGCATGTATATGTACAGTAGAGGTCAGAATTATTCGCCCCTTATTTTTTCCCCTTTTTTAATTATTTCCCAAATGATGTTTAACAGATTCAGGAAATTTTCACAGTATGTCTGATAATATTTTTTTCTTCTGGAGAAAGTCTTATTTGTTTTAATTCGGCTAGAATAAAAGCAGTTTTAATTTTTTAAAACCCATTTTAAGGTCAATATTATTAGCCCTTTTAAGCTATATTTTTATTCAATAGTCTACAGAACAAACCATCATTATACAATAACTTGCCTAATTACCCTAACCTGCCTAGTTAACCTAATTAAACTAGTTAAGCCTTTAAATGTCACTTTAAGCTGTATAGAAGTGTCTTAAAGAATATCTAGTCAAATATTATTTACTGTCATCATGGCAAAGATAAAATAAATCAGTTATTAGAGATGAGTTATTAAAACTATTGTTTTTAGAAATGTGTTGAAATAATTTTTCTCAGTTAAACAGAAATTGGGGGGCTAATAATTCTGACTTCAACTGTATACATGTGTGTATAATATCTTGAAAGTACACTACTTGGGGGAAAAAAGCTTTCAAAAATATTGCATTTCAATTTTTAATTGTATTTAAATTAATTTGAAATATTTATCTGCATTCACAGTGGTGAGAACAGGAACACGTGGAGATTAAACTTGGTTTCTATTGTTTAAAAGCAGAGGTTTAGTTCTCCATTTTAATATATGTCATATATTCATAGTTTGTGTTATATTCATAGATTGGCAACTTAAAACGCTGGAGGGGAAAGAGTTTATCTGAAGTATAAATATGAATAAAAACAGAAATATTTACGAAACTACTAAAATAACAAAACAACTAATTAAATATTAAAATATTTCCACTAATAAAGCAATAATAGAAATATTAGATGATTATGACAATAATAAAAATTACTATTTTGCAAGTACTAAAACTGATATGAAAACTGAATGCACATATTTACCAACAAAATAAATGGCAAATCATAATACAAATTACTAAACATTAAATAAAAATAAAAGAATAAGATCAAATAAGACCCAATTAAGCATAATTGCATCATACATGCATTTAAAAAACACATGTAAAATGAAGCATTAGAATAAAAAAAAGTGATGAAAATAATTAATATATTAAAATAAATATTTAATTTAGGCAACCCAGTGGCGCAGTAGGTAGTGCTGTTGCCTCACAGCAAGAACGTCGCTGAGTCGCAGGTTCGAACCTCGGCTGGGCTGGGTCAGTTGGCGTTTCTGTGTGGAGTTTGCATGTTCTCCCTGGGTTCGCGTGGGTTTCCTCCGGGTGCTCCGGTTTCCCCCACATTCCAAAGACATGCAGTACAGGTGAATTGGGTAAGCTAAATTGTCCATAGTGTATGAGTGTGAATGTGTGTGTGGAAGTTCCCAGAGATGGGTTGCGGCTGGAAGGGCATCCGCTGCGTAAAAAATCGTGCTGGATAAGTTGGCGGTTCATTCCGCTGTGGCGACCCCGCAAGGGACAAAGCCGACAAGAAAATGAATGAATGAATATTTAATTTAAGGTAAAATAAAAAAAGACAAAATTACCTCTACTTAAATTATTTACTATTAAAACTAACTAATTAGGACTAAACACTTGCACCTCGACAGTTTTTTAGTCTGAATTAGAATTATTTAGATCTAAAGAATATATTTTACCCGTTTATTTTATTATCATTATATGAATAAATGATTTAAAAACAGCATTTTTATAGTAAAATGTTGTATTGTGAGAAATATTATCACAATATGCATCAACAATATCGCATGTTTAATCCCTAATTTCAACTATACACTGGGAGCACTACTATAACTAGTGTATTGTCTGCAGTTGTGGTCATGTTTCTCCAGTAAACGTAATTGCTGTATGGTGTGTGGCTTTGGTGCACTGACCCGCTCATCTCCGCGTGTGGACTCGGCGTCCAGCAGTGGTTCTCCAGGAGCCTGGATGGTCACAGATTTGTCTCCTCTGCTGCTGCTGTCTCGGCTTTTAGAGCGATGTCTGTCTCTCCTGTCCCTAAAACACACACAAAACAGCACAAACTGAGCTTCAGCAGCCAGAGAAAAACATAGCTTAAAGCAGCAGACTACGCTCTGAAAAATGCTGGGTTGCCAACAGTGTTGGGCATGTTACCTAAGTATTTAGTAATAGTTACTTCTCACAAATAGTAACGGAGTTAGTAACTAAATTACATAGTTAGAAAAGTAACTAATTACCAGGGAAAGTAACGATTGTGTTACTTTTTAAAAGAAAAATACCCAAAAAACAAAAACCTTACTGTATGAAATGTTTGCTAAATAAATGTATTAATTTATACTATAATAATGTTGCGTCAAATATGGACAAACCCAACATTGCTATTATTATTTCTTGTTTTCAATTAAAGGTGCAGTATATGTAGGATTGTGAACATCTGGCCACTACTCCGTCTATAAACATTCAGGTTGCCAGATTGACGACAGAAACATTTGCACAAACATATAGCTAATCTTTACGTTTGTAATATTTAAATTGGTTGCAAAATGAATTAATAAACACCTCAAGTAGGTTTTTATATCTCTGAATCGGCGTCTTATTTTGAAGGCTGCTGCTGCCTTCCAGAGGTCAAATTTTCAGGCACGCAAATAAAATATTTATGAAATTAGATGCGCTGCGTTTTCCACCAAGGTAAGCCAGGGTGATGAAATATACTTGGGTAAACTTGCAGTAGGCGGGTTATAGAAACCAAAAGAAAGACAGACATTCTGACATGAAATGGCCATTTTTCAAAGCAGAATAACTGACTTTAGCATTGTTTCTCTGATAAACAAATATGTTCCCTTAGGGTGCACTCACACTATGCTGTGCTAACTGTGCCTGGGTGCGTTTCCCAGTTCATTTGACAAGTGACAGTGCTCCAAATCGTGCTCAGGCACGGTTCAGTTGGCCGGCCCTGGCCAGGTTAGAAGAGGTGTGCCAGAGCGCGGTTCGGTTGGGCTTTGGCGCGGTACACTTGTAGTGTGAGTGCAAAGTGCGCCTGAGTGCGAAACTGAAGACACGACGTGACTTTTGAGGGGCTGTTTCATATTATTTATTATTATATTATATATTTATTAGAGACGCAAAACCCTCACTGCACGTCAGCTGCACCTTCAGCAAACCTCCTAATACCTGCTGCACGAGGACTTTTATGATAATTTATGAGCGTCAAAACTTGTGGATCTGTTCAGCAAAATATCTGTGTCACTGCATCCCAAACCACTAAAGATAATACAAAACATTATATAACTAAAGCAATGTGCACTGTGCTGAGCGAGAGCGCTTCTCTTCCTGTTAAACTAAACAGTCGCGTCATCAATGACGTAAGTGTGCTCCGGCTCGGAAGGTAAAAAATTAAGTGTGAGTGCGGGCCGTTGGGGGAGAGGGGAGGGGGAACAACTGCGCTTCGGCACGGTTCAAGGGAACTGTACCAAGTGTGAGTACACCCATATGGCCCGTTTCCACTGAGTGGTACGGTACGCTTTTATTGCCGTTTCCACTGTCAAAAGGCGTACCGAACCGAACCATACCTCTTTTTCGGCACCCTTTCGAAAGGGTACCAAACACGAGAAAGGGTGCCAAAAGGCGGAGCTAGACGCGCAGCTGAAAGCTATTGGTTTACAGAGATACGTCATTCGCTCACGCAACAAGCCAGAATGAAAACTAAGAAGCCGTCATGTTTTAAATACACAGCAGAGAGAGATTACAGCATAATTATATATACATATAATAACGAGCCATGGTCGACACCGGGCTCAAACGAACCTTGTCGTTGTCTTGATGAACAGCCACAAAGCCAAAAAGAAGAGCAGATTTTACCCTGTCTCCCGTAGTTTTTTACGAACCAGTCTGAAGCGCGAGCGGTTTCGCTTTCTTGCTTGCGCTCAATGCGCGTCTATATTTTAAATAAACTTCTTGAGCGGATGATAATAACGTGTGCTTGATTATTGACGTGCTTTTGAAACCCGATCCTGTCAGAAACTGACAAACGCGAGAGTGACACGCGAAAAAACAAAGGAGAAACAGAGAAAAAAAAAAAAAAAAAAAAGGAGCACATTATTTTTTCAGCAAACGTGAACAAACTGTCGTGTTTAACTATTATCATCACCTCTTGGACTATTATGAACCTGAAATGATGGAATTACTCTTTAACAAGAGGCTACACGTGCTGCTGAAGATTACAGACACATTTAATCATGAGAGGTTTGCTGACTGTGGGCTATATATCTTGTTGTTTTGAACCTAAATAAGGACTAAATGTCTGCTGTGTGTAGTTTATCTGTAAGTGGTAACATATCGGAGACTGTAAGGGGCTGAATGTGTCTATATAGGTTGCATTTATTTATTTATTTTATATAAATGCAGACGTTACAGTAGGATATTTCACACTGTCATTGATCTGCAGTTATAATCAACTCATGTTCATAGAAAAGTTAGTAATAAACATTTATACACAAGTATTTATGTGTGTAAAGCATCTGTTTTGTGAGAAGTGCTTCTCATTTGATATGTGAGCGACCCGTACAGCTTTACTGTAGACATTTTCTTGAGCGAGAATGACGTTGACTGAAACTTTGTCGTACACCATGCCCACCAAAAGAGTACCATTGGTACCCTTTTAGCAGTGGAAACGCAAGCCTGATAAAGGTGACCTGTAACGGAAACGGGCCATTAGCATGTTTCTTTAATATCTGCAAACATATTATGGTTTTTATAAATTTGAAGAGTCCAAAACATACAGCACCTTTACATTTAAACCTGACACTTTTAACCCAGCAGCTGGGTTTGTCCATATTTGACCCAACACTGGGTCAACAAGCCAGCATGTGTTAGAGTGTAACGCTCAGTAACCTGCGGTGTGTGAGAAACAGATGAATGCTCTTATTCATTACACTGATCACAAGACAATAATCATGTTATAAAGACATCGATTCAAATCAATGACGTGAACACAATGATGAAGGTTACGTTCAGAAAGAAAAGTCATGAATAAAGACAGATCAGATATGAGCCATCACAGCTGTCTGCAATGCTGAGAATAATCAGAGATGTTTCTTGATCATCAAATTATCAGACTGAAGACTGATGATGCTGAAAATTCAGCTTAACATCACAGCATATAATACATTCATGCAAAAAAAGCAGGTATTTTGCAGCTGCACCATAATAACATCACAATAATAGTTACTACTTTTTTTTTTTTTTTTTTTTACAAAATGCAGCGTTTGGTTGACTGGAACAGACTCGGAAGAAACTCGTAACACCCCAAAGCTGGCAGTAATTGTAGTAAACATGCTATAAGACGTTTTAATGCGGTACAACAGTTATGCTGATGATACACAGTGCAACTTTTTGAACAATGTTGCTGGGCAACTTTGAGCAATGATGTCATAAATGGGCAATCAGGTGAGACACAGGGCAAGTAATTTGGGTAATGGTTACAGATACAATATTGTTGCACATTCTGAATAGACATCGCTCTGCAAAATTGCACAGCAACACAAGTCAAAAGGTTGCTCTCATCAGCATAAAACAAATCTTTGTGATCTAAAGCTTGAATATTTACTTAATCAATTAATTAATTAATTAAACAATGTGTCTGATGTCAAATTATTTTATACATGGATTAAGTAGAATAAAAGAAATAATAATAATAATAATAACAATAATAACAACAACAAACCATCAAAAAGAAAATAGTTGGAAAAATATTTGACAACAACACTACAATATAACAACTATATAATCTCTTTCAGTAGATTAAATAATTAATAAAATATTTTTTGCCCAAGAGAAGCATGAGTAAATCCTAATATAATATAATAATATAACATAATATAATTTCAAGAAAAAAAGGGTGTGTGAGACTAGTATGTTCTGAACTTCTGAGAATAAACCCAGAAACATTTGTTATGCATCGATTTTTTCTCCCTCACCCCTATAAAATAGCATTACTGCATTTTTGTCTGAAAGTAAAGAAAAACAATAAATCACAGCACACCACAAGCCATTAAACACACACCTGTGAATGCTTTCACTCCTGAACTGATGATCACACGGGCTGAAAATGTGCTTGCGGTGAGAGATCTCCAGCAAACCCAGTTTAACTCGTTTGTTTTACTGCGCTCCAGTTTAATAAACGCTGATAATTAAATCATGGGGTGGATTTTAAGCTGTACTTTTTGTTTTTCATTGATACTTATTTACAACTTAATTTGTATTTAAAAGAACTCCTGAGTTTAAAACTTAACTCTCTTTTGCATGCAATAATATTTATTTGGATATTATTTAAAAATTATTCTGATACAAATAAATAAAATAATAAATAATAATAATAATATTAATAATAATAAATAATAAATAAAAAAATAATAATAACAATAAATAATAAAATAATAATAAAAAAATAAAAAAAATAAATAATAATAAATAATAAAATAATAATAAATAAATAAAAACTAAAATAATAATAATAATAAAACTATAATAATACTAATAATAATAATAAATAAATAAATAAAATAATAATAATAATAATAAATAAATAAAAATAAATAATAATAAATTAATAAAAAAATAAAATAATAGTAATAATAAATAAAAAATATTAATAATAATAATAATAATAATAATAATAATAAAATAATAATAATAAATAAAAAAACTAATAAATAATAAATAATAATAAAAAAATTAAATAATAGTAATAAAAAAATTAAATAAATAATATTAATAATAATAAAATAATAATAATAATAATAATAATAATAATAATAATGAGTACTTTTTGATGCATAAAGTGCATCCTAAATTTCCAGGCCCAGCATTTAATTTGGTGTATCCCATATCGTATCATATATAACAAGGTTTCCGCTACATTCATTCTACCATGGCGGGGCGCCACGCCAAAATTCATCCCGCCACGGCTACATTACAGCTTCTCATTTAAAACATTGACGTTTTTTTTAAATAGTGGATTATAATTGCCCCAAAACGTATTAAAAGGTAAGTGAATTATAACAGTGCAAGCTTTTCTGTAACCGTAGTAGTGCTGTGCGTTATTTGTTTTAACCCTTTAAGGTGACATGCTGACTGACTGACTGACAGGTGCGTGATGCGCGAGGCCAGCAATCACGGCGTATAGCTTTCAGTCAGGATGAACACAGTTTCCATAATTATATTTTATTTATAGATAAAGGACTATGGCTCTGCATACAACAAACAAAGACTTTATCTTGCTGGAGTTTATAGCTGTTTCACTTTACCTCAGGATGCATTAATGCCGCTCTGTAGGTCTATTGGAGACATTCATAAATATTCCTTGCAGATCTAATAAAGGTTGGAGACATATTCACTACGTAAACGCGCTAAATTGCACTTGAGCAGCCTATATTTGAGGCCGTGCAAGAAGTTTTGTGCACGAACAGAGGAAATCCTAGCGCAAGCATAAAGATCTGCATGCTCGTATTACACAGATCCTATCTCGACTAGTACTGCGTCACATTTGTCATTGAAATAACGCCAAAGGTAGTTGGTAGATTAAAAGTCCTGCCGCCACAGCTGGAAAAACTCCTAGAGGAAACACTGTATAATATCATATCTTTTTTTTAATGCCATGGCAGCAACAACAGCTATGTTCTTGGCAAAAACAATTTATTAAAAACAGAGATATAATTAAAGCCTCCAAACAAATAAATACATTAAGATATGATGAAGATTCTGCAAGTTTTCCAGATAACACTTTGCTAAATGAACTCTGAGTGAGTTGATTTCATAAAAAAGCCTTCTGCAGTCATTAACCCTTGTGTACTGATGGAATTGACTCCGCTTTGGTTATGTTAGGGGCTGTTTTTGCCTCATTGACTTCTATTATGATCACATGTTTTGATTGCAAAGCCATGACAGCATATAATAATGCATTCTTGATTGTTGTTGGTTTCTCCCTGTTGACAAGAGGGCAAATGTGTCATTTGTACGGTTGATCATCAGTTGGCAGTATTAAACCTTTAGATAGTTTGGCATATCCAAAAAAATAAATAAATAAATAAATCTTGCTTTTACATGGAGTTCAGTGGAGTTAAACAGCAGACTATCGTGTGTGTGCAGAAATACATGTACTATGTTTACTATGTTCTGAAAGCTGAGGGCTTATTTTGATTTTCCCAGACATATCAAGGTAGATGCACAAAGGTCTCTCTTACTGCACATTCACACCGAAAGCGGCGAGAGTGTCAAAGTAGCCGGAAGTCATTCATTTTCAATGAGAGCCGGCGGCGATAAGCGACGAGGAGCAGCCGGGCGCGTCTTCGCCGGTGTGAGCGTTGAGGAGAGTTGAAATCAAGTCAACTTTATGGTAATGAGCTATGACGCGGTTCGGCGGCAACCAATCAGAATGTAGAAGTCCACCTCTTGAGAGGAGTCAGAGAACACAGTCACTGTGAACTTTAGTTCCGACCACAGTTGTTCCCAAGGGTTTGATTATTGCGGTCGCTGGATTTCCAATTATTTGCAATGTTTTCCTTACAGGAACATACATTAAAAAAGTTACTGGCGAGTTACTAATGTGCATCAATGTTATATATTTGTTTTATCTTAAAAAGAAAGCGGGAATTTCATGCGACAATACAAAACAGTATTGCTGCTTCAGAATATTTCAGGCATATGGACACATATTGGAGCAAAGCCAAACCACATGCAACTTGATCTTCCGTAGTTAAGTGAATTTGATAATAAGTGTGCAACATCTTCATGATAGAAAGCATATTTTATGCGGGAATGTAACTGATATCATATGCAGCAACGGCTCCTGTAAGTACGAGATCAATGTGTAGCGAATTTTGACACTCTCGCCGCCGGAGATAAAGGCAGACAGCGTTGTTACCAGCGACCATTGACGCTCTCGCTGCTTTCGGTGTGAACATACAGTTACACTCTCACACATACACACAATGTACTCCATATAAAAACCAGAAACTAGCTTTTTTTGCACTGTAACTGATGATCAACAGTAAAAAAATGACAAATTGTCCCTTTTCCCAACAGGGAAAACCAACAACAATCAATAATGCATGATTATACACTCACTGGCCACTTTATTAGGTACATCTTACTAGTACCAGGTTGGGCCCCTTTTGCCTTCAGAACTGCCTTAATCCTTCGTGGCATAGATTCAACAAGGTACTGGAAATATTCCTGGAGATTTTGCTCCATATTAACATGATAACATCACACATGCTGCTGCAGATTTGTCAGCTGCACATCCATGATGCCAATCTGCCGTTCTACCACATCCCAAAGGTTCTCTATTGGATTGAGCTCTGGTGACTCTGGAGGCCATTTGAGTACAGTGAACTCAATGTCATGTTCCAGAAACCCAGCCCAATCCAGTGTCAGATGATTCACGCTTTATGACATGGTGCATTATCCTGCTGGAAGTAGCCATCAGAAGATGAGTACACTGTGGTCATAAAGGGATGGACATGGTCAGCAACAATACTCCGGTAGGCTGTGGCGTTGACACGATGCTCAATTGGTACTAATGGGCCCAAAGTGTGCCAAGAAAATATCCCCCACACCATTACACCACCACCACCAGCCTGAACCGCTGATACAAGGCAGGATGCATACATGCTTTCACGATGCCAAATTCTGACCCGACCATCCGAAAGTCACAGCAGAAATGGAGACTCATCAGACCAGGCAACGTTTCTCCAATCTTCTATTGTCCAGTGTTGGTGAGCCTGTGTGAATTGTAGCCTCAGTTTCCTGTTCTTAGCTGACAGGAGTGGCACCTGGTGTGGTCTTCTGCTGCTGTAGCCCATCCGCCTCAAGGTTGGATGTGTTGTGTGTTCAGAGATGCTCTTCTGCAGACCTCGGTTGTAACGAGTGGATATTTGAGTTACTGTTGCCTTTCTATCATATGGAGCCAGTCTGGCCATTCTCCTCTGAGCTCAACAAGGCATTTGCTCTCACAGAACTGCCGCTCACTGGATATTTCCTCTTTGTCAGACCATTCTCTGTAAACCCTAGAGATGGTTGTGCATGAAAATCCCAGTAGATCAGCAGTTTCTGAAATACTCAGAGCAGCCCGTCTGGCACAAGCAACCATTCCACATTCAAAGTCACTTAAATCCCCTATCTCCCCCATTCTGATGCTCAGTTTGAACTAAAGCAGATCGTCTTGACCATGTCTACATGGCTATATGCTTTGAGTTGCTGCCATGTGATTGGCTGATTAAAGAATTGTGTTAACGAGCAGTTGAATAGGTGTACCTAATAAAGTGGCCGGTGAGTATGTTGTCATGGCTTAGCAATCAAAAAATGTAATCAAAATGGAAGTCAATAGGGCAAAAACAGCCACCAACATAACAGAAGGGAATTCAATTTGAGTTCTTGAAGAATCCCATTCATACATTTTCCCAAAATAAGATTTGTTAGCAAAATTCATCCCATTTGCTAAAACTGAGAGAAAGCTGCGGCCAAACTAAGCCTCAAAATCCCCCCTAGAGTGGATGAAAACAACCCAACAGCACAAAAGGGTTAAAAGAGGGACCGTTTTTAGATGTTGTGCAAAGCTTGCAAGATTAAATCCATACCTGTGTTTGCGAGAGCTGCGTGAGTGTGAAGACTTGTATGAATAGCCCGAGTACTGCGACTCGTTATCCATGTCGGGGGCCAGTGGGCGGGGTTTGTGGACCCCAGCTCCGCCCCTGGAGCGCTCGCTGACTCCGCCCAGCTGAGTCTTACGCTCCGAGAGGGATTTAGAGGACAAAGTCAGCGGCAACTTCAGCAGTTCCACCTTACTCCTGAGAGAATCTATCTTGGAGCCTGACGGACTGGAGAGCGCGGACCTGCAGGAGACACAAACACAGATAAACACCAAGCACTGGAGACACCATTAGCTGTGTTTCCATACAAAGATGTGAATTTGATGTCAGTGAAACTGGAGAATCACATTAAACAGCTGCATATAATGTAGCATTTCCATACAGTGAGAAACCAAAGAGAACAAAATCATCACTGACTGATAAACTGGAGCAGATATCAGTCAGAGAAGTGTAGTTTGATGCGTCGGGATTTGCCTCAGTGGTGTTTTTTCTGCTCTAATAAATCAGAAGACGTCGATGAAAATGAAACGCAATGAACGCGGTGGCTTTTGGAGGCATAATATGCTCTTTGGGTGCGCAGACTGATGCTCAAGACAGTTCTGGAGGGAATAATAGTAGAAGAACAATAATACTGAAGCACTTTGATGACGGACTGACGGCTGAGGCCTTTTACAATAAGCAGAGCAACATTTCAGATCTGCAACAATGTCAAGCTGGAATATAGTAAATAAATAAATGGTAAAAAACATTGTTTTGCATACGGAAACATTTTGAAAAAACTTAATTTTAATCCTTCAAATGATTATTGTCAGGTGAAAAGCAGTGTAAAGTGCACAGTATTTACAGATGATTAAGTGAAGTAAAAATAAACACCTCAGGTATATCTGTATTTAAAAAATAAAAAAAGTGGCTGGCAAAGAGGAAACACTCTTACAATTAAGATTACCACATTATTCCATTGTTTAAAATCACACTGTAGGGCTGCATGATACTGGAAAAATCTAACAATGCGTTGCGACGATTTATTTTGTGATATGAATATAATTTCACCAGATAATTTGAGGTTTCAAATTTCATTCATTTAGGTCGACTGGGGGTGATCAAGTCTTTGACTATGCAATTATCAATTATAACAAATTACAAGCAAAAATAAATAAATAAACAGTGCTTTATGGTTTTCTAGAGCAGGGGTTCCCAAACTTTGCAGCCTGTGACCCCCAAAATAACAATGCCAGTGACTCGCGACCCCTAAAGCCCTCTGAGGTGGTTGTAAATATATAATCCTTGCACACAAAACACCATACACATACTACAAGGTTTCCGCTACATTCATTCATCCGTGGCGGACCGCCACGCCAAAATTCATCCCGCCACAGCTGCATTACAATTTCTCATTTAAAACATTTAGTCGTGTTTTTTTATAGCGGGTATAATAGCACCAAAACATATTAAAAGGTAAGTGAATTATAACAGCGCAAACATTTCTGTAACCGTAGTAGTGCTGTGCGCTATTTGTTCAACCCTTTAAGGTGACATGCTGACTGACTGACTGACAGGTGCGTGAGGCGCCAGCAAGCACGGCGTAGCTTTCAGTTAAGATGAACACAGTTTCCATAAGTATACTTATCTTTCTGGAGTCAATAGCCGTTTCACTTTACTTCAGGACGCGTTAATGTCGGAAAACGCACAAAAACGCACTAAATCGCACTTCAGCAGCGCTTACTGGAGAGTGCACAAGAAGATCTGCACTTGAGCATGTAAATTTGAGTGCGTGCAAGACGTTTCGTGCACGAAGAGGAAATCGGCGCGCAAGCAAAGAGATTCGCATGCTTATATTACATGAATGCGTTCTAGACTTGTAATACTGCGTGTAATATTTGTCTTTAAAATAGTTGGCAGATCTGTGTAAAAAAAAAGCCTGCCGCCACAGCTGGGAAAAATCCTAGAGGAAACACTGTACTAGTAGTCTATTCTAGGGCTGTGCAATTAATCGAAAATTCGGTTTCGATTTTGGCTTCTAACGATTATGATTTAAGGCTTTTTAAGACACTTTCATGTCCAATATGAGTGAAATTAAGACTTATACACGGCTAAACACAAAGGGTTTTTTTGATTTTTACTTCTGTAAATAGTTTTTTTTTAATGAATGATCATGTAAAGGGATGTGTTGCTTTAGTTTTCTTTAAGGGATTAGGGAATTTAATTTGGAGAATTAGCTGTAAAAATGTCAGCTGTTGTGAATGGTGTATCTTTTTGCGATAAAAACTTAAACACAAGTAAAAAAGTTTTAAGGTTGATTATTGGTGATTGCGTGTCAGCCCGATAGGGTAGCTTTACTTGAACATAAGAACATTAAGACTGGTTTAAAATAATTCAAGACCTACAGAAGTGGTTCTCAAAGTGTGGGTTGCCTTATGATTTCCAAAAATCTATTTATTTTTATTAAACCATAAGAATTACCATATTTTATCCATAACCTACAGAAAAAAAAGTTGTTTATAGTTACTATATACTATATAGTTACTATAGCAGCTTATAGTTACTAGTTCTATTGGATTGCAAGCCCTGGGGTAATTATATTATATTAAAGACACAGCAATAGCGTCAGATGCAGCAGATTAAATTTATAACACCAGGTTAAACTTTCTGGCACATTTACAGCACTGACACACATTAAATAAAATAAAACGAAGAATAGACTTGGGTCTATTGGTGTGTGTGCGCCATTGCATGCCAGGTTTCTGTATTTATAACCACCTCAGAGGATATTGGGGGTCGCGAGTCACTGGCATTGAAAAGTTTGGGAACCCCTGACCTACAGCACTATATTTCAGTGAATTTCAGACTTTTTAAAGCCTAAAATGTTGTATTTTAAATTTAAGATGCCTTTAGACCCTGGGTTCCACTATAATAATTAAAATAATTATAATAATTCCACTATAATTGTAAAATAATTGCCATTATTATTCTCACAAAATCAGTGTATATTATCCATCTGAGGTTCTTCACTAATTCATGAAATACGAATGAGCAAGACCAAAGTGCCAAAATATGAAGCGTTTTGAAGTGCCATTCCAGTTTTACCTACTATACAAATTAGTGTTGCATGATATACCGATATTTTAAAAAAGTAATCCCAATACCCTGACTCTCAAAACGATACGATTCTGGATTTCTTTTGTACCGGAAGCCGAAAGAAGAGCAGAATCTACCCTGTGCACTATAGTTGTTTACAAGGTCGTCTAAAGCGCGAGCGGCTTCACTGTCTCGCTTGCCGCGCGTCTATATATGAAACAGCGAACTTCTTGAGTTGATGATAACGTGCGCGTGATTATTGAAGTGCCTCTGACATCCGATCCTTTTAGAAATGGACAAACGTGAGAGTGACGTGCGAAAAAACAAAGGGGAAACCGGAAAAAACAAAGGAGCAAATAATTCTTTCAGCAACCTAAAACATGAACAAACCGTTTAACTGTTAACATCGCCTTTTGGACTATTATGAACTGTGAATCACAGAATTATTTTCAAACAGAGGCTACATGAGCTGGTGAAGATTAAAGTTACAGATGAGAGGTTTGCACTCAATGTATGTTGTGTGTTGTTTTTGAACTCAAATAAAGACTAAATGTATGCTGTGTGTAGTTTTTCTGTAATTGGTAACATATCGGAGACTGTAAAACAGGGCTCGAAATTGCGACCGTTTTGGTCGCATATGCGCCCGAAATTTTTTCTATGTGACCTCAAAATATATTTGGGAGCATTTGTGCGAGTGCATAAAATTGTTGCGTGCGATTAGTTTTCACTGCAAAATGTTCACCGCATACGTGGATTTAGGCCACATTCCCGCAGAAAGCATCTTTGCACTTGAGACGCAGCGCTCAGGAACTTTTTAACTGTTGCCATGTCTACATGCTGCTGTAAACAAAGCCTGCAATGCTTGCCCCACCTTCACGCTCTTTTTATTGGCCCACTGCGCTAGAACTGATCGCGAATGGATTGGTCAAAATCAGCTGTCAATCACTGTCAACGCCATCTGCCTTCAGATAACAGGAAAGCTACAACCGCTAAAATGTAAAGCGCTGAAGAGAATGACAACAACACGGTCAAATTTTGTTTTTGAAAACCACCTAAAGCAACAAATAATCGCACTTCTGATTACTAATCGTGGTGAATATTAATCCACAATCTACATTTGTCAAAGAGTGGATAATAGACTTCCATTGGCTTCAACTCCGCTATAAAAATAACTAAAGCATTCACTGTAAAGTCTGTGGGACGGAATTTTCAGGTAACTGTTTGCCACATCTACACATTTTAAGCACGAGATGTTCTGTTTAATCCTTTATTTAATCGCCAGATGCTGTCAGCCGTGCAGCTATAAGTAAAAGTTAACACCACGTACACCATCGCAAAAGGGCTTGCTTTGACTAAGATTAAACTAATATTGCAGCTCTAGAAAAGACCGCTAATGCTATTAAAATGACGTATACAAATAATAAAGTATTTGTCAAAAGCATCTGTGGGAACACAACACGTTAACAGATTCATTCATGTCAAGTAGTGCGTGCAGGGCGGTGAGCGGTCCGTCCGTGTATCTTTTGGTCACTCAATTACGTTATAAAAATTTATTTTCGTGTGATAACGGGATTTCGTTGAGACATTTTCCTCACGCAAGCATATATATTTTTTGCTTGTTAGTTTTGATTAGTGTTGATTTCAAATCCAACTTAGCTATAGATGTATAAAACTTAGCAACGGTGCTCATAATTGGTGGGTGCGACTAAATTTTGACTGGTGCGCCTACATTTTTAAAAAGTTAGGAGCACCAGTGCTACCAAGCAAAAAGGTTAATTTCGAGCCCTGTAAGGGTCTGTATGCGTTCATATATGTTGAATTTATTTATTTTATATAATTGCAGACGTTACAGTAGGCTATTTCGCACTATCATTGATCTGCAGTTATAATCAAATGTTCAAAGAAATGTTAGTAGTGAATATGTATACTAGAGATGCCACAATTCTCAATACAATATTGAACCGTTCGGTACGACATCCACGGTTCAATACGCGCTTGTGAATTGCGGTTTTTCCGGTTTTACGTTTAAATAATTTATGTGCGTTTTATTTCTCTCCGAATTGACTGTTTGTGTGTGCCTGTAAGTCTACGGGCTGAGATGAGGAAACTCCTCCCCGCGAGTAAATATTCAATCACTATGCTCTAAAGTTAGGGGGCGCTCAACCATCATTCCACACTTTAACATGGTGAAGTGAGGAGGAAGCGCCGGTGTCTTTCAACTCCGCGGTGGTTGGGACATTTCGGGTTTATACTCGACGCGTCCGCAAGTTCGTTTGAGTGCGCGGCGAATGTGACGTTTTGAGACCCAAGCGAACAGTGCGCGCGGCGCCGCGTTTGATTTGAGTTAAATATGAAACACTTTGAAGAGAATTTGTCTCAAACAGTACGACTGTACACATATCTTAATGATCCCTGATCATACAGATAACCTGATGAACAATCATTCTTGGCTAGAAATAGCAACAGCAGTGGGAAAAGAGGAAAGTTTTTGTTAAAAGGTTTGGAAAAACCTGAGGGATTGTTAAAGCCAAAAGAGGCAAAGTGGAGACCCAGGTACACAATTACAGAAATATGTTTGTCCACCAGTCATAAGTTTTACACTGATGTATATGTTACAATTTTGAATTTTAAACAATTTAATAGCTACAAAACCAAAATGAAATGGAAATGAATATTTGAACCTTTCGGTTTACACTGATGCCCTGTTTTTCTAGGCTTTATATTGGTGATAATGATCAGTAATGTTGGACCATTATTACCCTTTTAGCATAAGTATAGCACAGAAACTAGCCAGACAGTAATGTGTGAATTGTGGAGCGGGCTAAATCTAAAAATCTAAATCTATTTTTCAGTAAGTGTGCTTTATTTTGCCTTTTATTCTTGCCATAATAAAGAATATATTTGTAGAGCAGCCCATGTTCTGTTGTCATTAATATGTTAATAAACTTTAATAGGTAAAACTGTCCGAGATATAAACAAAAGCAAGTGATGCACCAAATTAGATTAAAAAAAAATCTTGAATTGTTATAAAGATCCCTATAATCATTAAAATAATACTTTATACTTTGTATAAAGTACAAATGTGTTTATTTGAAATGGTCAATTTATGTTCATTAACTTCACATGTATGTTTATTTTTAAAATGTAGCAACATATGTGTTGCCCAGTTTGTACATAGGCTACCAGCAGCGGTAAGATTTCAGTGTTAATTTTTTTATTATACAATACACTAGGAACTAGTGTACTTTTCTTGGCTTTGAAGTAAAATAAAGGAGTATTGCAATAAATCGTTTTATTTTTTCTCTTTCTTACTGTTCCTATTGCCTAAGCATAGAATAACAATAAAAAAAACACTTATGTGTTAAGCCATCAGAACCGAACCGAACCGAACCGAAAACCGTGTTAAAAAACCGAGGTATGTATTGAACCGTAAGCTAACTGTATTGTTGCATCCCTAATATATACACAAGTATTTATGTATAAAGCATCTGTTTGGTGAGAAGTGCTTCTCATATGATATGTGAACGACCCGTACAGCTTTACTGTAGACATTTCCTCGAGCGAGAATGACATCGACTGAAACTCCCCGTCCATTGGTACCCTTTTAGTAGTGGAAATGCAAGCCTGATAAAGATGACCCATACCACTCAGTGGAAACGGGCCATAATTAACTAAATGTTTCCAAATAGAGCTATTCAAATCATATACATATCGCAATATATATCGCAGCAAAACAAAATATCACAATGTCTGATTTTCCCAATATCATGCAGCACTTGTTCATACTGTGCCTAAAACCATCAGGCATTCTCTACATTTCCTAGGCATCCTATACAATACCGGGATTTTACACACTGCCGGTTACACATATAGCAATAAACTTTATTGCATTCAACTCAATTTGCAGCTGCTGCACTGAACTCTTAATTTAAACAAATGGAATCTTTCTATTTTCGCAGAAATTGCATTAACTAATAATATGATTATGTTATACAGACAGGAAGCGATGCATTAAGTAGATTTTTTCCTCTATAAAACGAGGCGTCGATTACAACAAACTCAATCTATTCTATTATTAATCAATTAGACGTTTCATCCCTAACGCACATTACACGACAATTACCATACAATCACAGCCTGTAAACTAAATGGCCGTTTCCTACACTCGTGCTGCCGTGATTTCCACATTGAAACCCAAAGCCCACACTTGACCCGTATGTAAAAACACTGCGGCTCATTCATCAAACACGGCCTGTGGAAACGGCTCCTCAATCGCGCTCACGTAAAGAGTCTCATTCAATTAAACTCGACAATCTCCCCCAAACAGCCGTTTCACACACCGATTGGTTCTGCTCACGCCGTGAATGACGGCGATTGTGTGTCGGGAGCATCTCAGAGGAACATACTCCGGCGCTATCTGCATCCCTAATCAATTTAATACCAGCAAATAGTAAATCACGGCCAATAACGGGCCAGATTAAAACTGTTAAGGAGCAACTCAGAACTTTTAGCAACAAATGAATCGAGCATCTCCATAAAAAGCCCATTACTCAAACACACACACATAAATACACACACACACACACACACAAACATTCCCCAGCCGTCGCCTGTCATCTCCACAGCAACGGAGCTTGGTGATTACCATGGTGATGAATGTGGCTGAATGTGTGACGCTCAGGAAGGGAGGGCTGCGTTTCTATGGCCGTCTGACCTTTACTCCGCTCCATACACAGCCGGGAAAATAAGCACTGAGGAAGGGCTGAGCAATATATATGGGCGAAATAAAAATGTCGAGCATTTCATATTGTGCTCTATGGGCTCTTATATCCAATATAGCAGTGGTGGGCAAACTTTTTAGACTCAAGGGCCACATCAAGTTTTGCAAACCAAGTGAAGGGCCACATGTCAAATCCTTCAAAAAATAACTTTTATTTATAGTGGCAGTATGCATCGAACATGTAATATCGGACAGAAACATGTCACATTAACACAAAACAGATTTTTTTAATTGTTATTACTGAGTCAAATTTACAAGTCAAATTAATTTGCACTGCTATTTATATTTACTTATCATCATCATCATCATCATCATCATCATAAAACAATAAAATAATCCCTTATAAATTATAATAATAATAATGTAGTAATTTTTACAGTGGAGAATAGAAAAGATATGGTCTGATAGAAAAAAATCTTATATTAACACATTAAAAATAATTCTTAAAGTTTACTATTCAGTCAAATTTATAATCTAATTTGCACTGCTTTTATAATATCCAGATCAATCACCATAAAACTTGATGAAACCACAAATCTTTGATAAAATAACTTTAAGTGGATGTATGCATGGAAAATATATTCTATGACAAAAATTAACACAACCAGCAATTATTATATAATTTGAGTCAAATTCACAGCAATCTCACTTCATCTCATACTGGTTGCGCTAACTGTACCGCGTGCAATACTGCCATCAAATGGTGTTCACTTGTATTGCATCATTATTTTACTAATTCTGAAACCAAACCGTTACTCAGAAGCAGCATTTTAAAAACTCCCTCGCGGGCCAGATGAAAGTGTTCAGCGGGCCGCATATGGCCCACGGGCCGTAGTTTGCCCACCTCTGCAATATAGTATTCACTATAAATAATAGTATTTTTTTATGTAGGTCAGAGACGCCCAAAGTAGAGCCCGCGGGCCAAAGTTGGCCCATTGCAACCTTTGATTTGGCCCACCATCCCATCTGAGAGGAGATCACGGAGATCGTCATTTTTAATTTGACGTGACCTTTTTTGTTTGTTTTATTGCTTTTTATTTAGAGCAAACTGAAATGAAATGTTTCAATTAAATCTTGTAAATGAATCAGTTTTTAAAACGTAAATACTGTCACTCGACGGATAGAGGCAGAAGACATTGGGGAGCAAAATCAAGGCAAAAACTAGTGCAAATCTGTTATAAATTACATTTTGTTTTTACGGTAAACTAAGTTCATTATAAAATGTAAAAAAATACTGTAGTAGTTAGGGGTGTAACGGATCACTGTTGATCCGTATGGATCACAACCCGCGGTTCGGAACGCACATGACGCGCAGATTAATAACTTTTTTGAACTTGTAGGTCAATCCAACATTGTAACAATTGAGAGATCGCCTCCCGCGTCATTCAAATCACGTGCATCAAAGCATTTTGGCTTCCCTGAAAGACATAATGATGACAGGAAAAGTTGTGGTGGGACCTGCTTAAATGCTTTCTTTGTCTATTAATTTAAGGTGTTTTCTGTCACTGCTTGTTTAGCCTGCATTAATGCATTCAGTGTAAAGCTGCACAATTAAACATTAAAAGATCATGATCTCAATTCAAACCCACGCAACACGAGCGATAAATTATAATGATTTGCATATGTTTATTAATCCTTCAATGACGATGGCATCGTCTATCGACCCAACCCCCAACCCTAATAGCGTTAAAACCAAAGTGCAGCCACACGTCAGCTCTAAAAGCTGGAGGCACCATTATAGTTTCCGCCATGCTCACTCTTGCTTACTTCTGATACCGTACTACTTGGCGTTTTGTTGATCGCGAGTTTAGCGACATCTACAGGAGCGGAGGAGGAGGTCATTTGGCACAACTTGAATCGATACTTGAGGTTGGACTATCGATACACTCTCGTAAAAGAAATCGCGATAGGACTGTGCAAAAATATTCATACATCTAACTAAGGAGCATGTGGTGTGAATGAGTGTGTATGGGTGTTTCCCAGTGCTGGGTTGCAGCTGGAAGGGCATCCACTGTGTAAAACATAAAGATAAGTTGGTGGTTCATTCCACTATGGCGAACCCTAATAAATAAGCTGAAGGAAAATTAAATTACTGAGTAATAAACCTGAATAAATATACAATTTAAGCACATTTCTAAAAGTAAATAGACTCAATGATGGACTTTACATATAAATTACAAGTTATGTTACCTACACAAAACTTCATTTCTAAACTTCTAGCTCCATTTTCTTTACACGTGTGAATTATTTTAGTTGCTAGCAACGATTTCAAGTCAACAGCACATTTAGAAATACCTTTTCTAAGAACAATTGTGACATGTTTAATACTTTTTAACCCTTTAAATGTATGAAATCATCAACAATACTAAACCACACTCCGCGCTCACCTATTTCTGCATAACTTCGTGCAACAAACCAAGTTGTTTTGTTTGTTTCTTGAGTAACGGCTCAATTGGATTAGCCAAATAAGAGCCAGCACAGTGCCGTCTATTTCTGCTCCTCTCACTCACATTTCTGTCTGCTAACAGGACTCATGTGAGACAGACGGCATTTCTTCAAGCACAAACACACACACTCCACACATATATGTGTGTGTGGGCCGTCAGGAGTTGTTTACAAAGCTGATAAGACACCATTTGTCCGGGACGGATTCAGAACATGTGTCACCCATCAGTCTGAGCAGACACAACTTCACAGCTCAAAACAAGCGATATTTGATCGTACAAGTGTTGCTTTCACTGCATGAAAAAGCACAGATGCTTCATATCAGTTCTGAGATTGATTACAGAACTCAATTATCCACACTGATGAAAATGATTCATTGGATTCACTACATGTTTAAGCTCAGTGCTTGCAAACAATTGATATGGGCTGGATTTAAATAAACTCAGGGCTTGACGCTTACTTATTTCAGGAGTAGCACATGCGCTCCTACGTTGAAAAAGGAGCACGGTAAATAATTTTAGGAGCTCAGTGAAAATGTATAAAATAAATAGTGTTTTTGCCTAATAAATGTACACGAGGAGATCTTCAAAAGCAAAGCAGTTTCATTCATTTGAATACAATAAGTACAATAGGTTTTATTTTATTGTAACAACAGCTTAAATAGCATTTAACAATTATTTATAATTTAAGCCGTATGGAGTTTAGCTAGCGGTCCACAGCGGAACTGGGATCATATTGCTCTAATGAAGGCCTCTCTAAACTGATCTGAGTCAATTCTTCAGTGGTAGACATGCCTAGGCAGCTTCTTTGATCCAGTTTCGAGCTGAAAAAATATCTTTGACACTGGCCAGTGTCAAGTTAAGTCAAGTTAAGCCATTGTTAGGTTAATAAAAATGTGCAGTATGGTAAGTGCAAACATTCACATGACCACAGCTATTTAATCTGTGTTTGTATCATAAGATTATGGCTGTATTAATGGTCCTAAACAAAACATTATTCATTTTATAATAATATATATTGTACATATCTTTAATATACCATGAAATATACTTGCAGTAGCTAGATTGAAACACACCTTTTCTCCACAGCACATACAATATTGTGACTTTTAAGAACAATTTTATTTAATCAAACTTAATTTATTTGCGTAATATATTCCACAGATTCCACCCTACTTCCCACATGGGAAAAGTATGACAATGTAAAGAAAGACTCAACTACAAATTCATGTGCAATGCTAGAGGTGTGAACTTACACTGGTCTCACGGTTCGGTTCGGTTACGATTATCATGCCATCGATTCGGTTTAATTCGATATCACGGTGCATTGACGATGCTTTCCATACATAATTAGATTTTTTTCTTTACAACACAAGAAAAAAATTGTATTAAAATCTATAAATATGTTTATATTTATATATTACTTGTAATACAATTTTGTCCAGATATATGAACTGTACCTTTAATTTTACCTGCTAAAAAAAACTCTTTGTGAATGAAAACTCCAATACATGCTCAGAAGACAGCACGAGCAATTCATAACAAGTAAACTCATGTAAATATTATCCCGCTTGCTTTTTGAGCGCTGGCAAGTTCTTACACCCCTATGATTGGTCATTGTCTTCACCCGCTCAACAGAAAGGGCTGCGCTTGGCTTTAGAAACGAAAGCGATGTTCACCCATGAGTGACGCGGGAAAAACAGCCAGTCTATATGCGCATAATACGCGGTTATCAGGTAATCCGTAATAGAATAAATACAATACAATAAACTCGCACCACAGGCACGCTTGTCTCTCGATCCACAAACAGCCGAGAGGAGGGAAATTTACCTCACGAACATGCCAGCGGGTCAAATGCCCAAAGTGTGTGTGTGTGTGTGTGTGGGAGAGAGAGAGAGAGAGAGAGAGAGAGAGAGTTAGAGTTTTACAGCATTTCTCCCTAGTAGTGAAATAGCGGCTCGTGCTTTACCATTCCTCAGTGTCAGTGAAAGATCTGCTTTTTAAGTAGTAAGAGTGTTTTATTTACTCACCCTCGCCTCCTTCGCCATAGTATTCTACCGCGACATCGCGCATAGGGGATAAATGACGTCAGTGCGTAATAACCGGTTATGATCTATTACTGAACCGATATATCAAATTGTCACCATCTGCATCGCGGTGCACCGAAGAAACGATTAATTTTGACACCCCTATGCAATGCTGACACTGTTTATCAGAGCACTTTATCTTTCTGGGCTTTTTAAAGACGAGGAATCCCTCTATGAATTAAAGTTTCCTTCGGGCCCAAAGTAATACCATCCTTTCTATTAAACTTTAATGGCCCTCAGCAACAGAATAATTTCTTATTCTCTTATTTTTATTCTAATATATATATATATATATATATATACATATATATATATATATATATATATATATATATATATATATATATATATATATATATATATATATATATACATATATATACACACACATATAAAATATATAGCATTTAACACCTTTTACATGACACTGTGTTTCTTTTCAGTGCAAGTAAAACGTTGAAAGAAAAAAAAGAAGTAATTTCACTCTTACAATTCAAAAAGTAAAAAAAAAGTTAAATCTGCTCTCTCTCTCTCTCTCTCTCTCTCTCTCTGCTGTAGTGTTGGTTGAGACGCACTGGCTAAAGTAATGCAAAAACACAGCTATAGAAAGCGAAAGCAGCATCCCAGACATTTTAGGAGTTTAGAAATCCCGGTCGAATGCATGTTTTAAGTCCCAAATAGAGAACATGTCCGGGAAAAAAAAATGTATTGAGGATGTATTGTCACCCGAAATTATGACCTGGATGAGTCTATTTAGTAAAAAGCTTTTCTTTTCCGTGTGTCCTTGTGCTCTTCTCAAAGCTACTACCCAAAAGCAGAAGTTACAGTTTTGTGTCCAGCACGTCTCTGTAGGTCTACATGCAGAACATGCAAGTCTGTGGCGTAATATTCTCAGTTTCTCGCGAACACAGAACCCTGCCGCTCAGGTAAAGTCTGTGTGGGAAGCACTGGTGTTGAATTGGGTATCACACTGGATGCACCACAATATGCCATGACTGAATTGTAAATGTTTTCTATGAGGCTCGCATGATGTGCGGCACTGCCGCCATTCTGAGCCTTGCGTTGCTTAGCAACGTATACAAAACAATGTAAAGACCGCTTGACGTGAAGTTAATAAACCAGTAGAGGTGTGCTGTTGTTTATAGCGTCAGCGTGTGCTACAATCACAATAGATTTCCAACGTAATATATTGTGAAGAGCATGTTGTTTTACCGTGGCGAATGAATTAAGTCATCAATCAAGCTTATAAAAAAAAGGGAAAAAAATAAATAAAATAAAATCGGACATGTGCGACTAAATAAATTTTCCAGTTCGCGCACATCTATTTTTAGTCGCAAATGGTCGCACTGTTGAGCCCTGAAACTAATGAAGTTGAACATTCCTACATTTAATGTGTGTTTAAATTCAGCACATACCAAATGTTTGCAACCAGTTATCATCATTTATTTGAGTAAATCCAATGAATCGTTTTTTCAGTGCATGATTTTTTTAAATGTGGTCATGAAGGGTAATATTAGTCAGTGGACGTAATGTAGGTAACAGCAGTGCAACGTGATGACATATATTGTAGGGGTGCATGATGATGGAAAATGCATATTTAGTTTTTCAGCGCTGTGAATATAATTTATTTAAATAGCTCTGCTTGTAGAGTGTAAATCACCAAAGTCACCTAAACGGTCACTTTAAGCTTAATGATGTAATATTATTTTTGTAAACAGAAAAATAATTACATTTTCTCGCAGGATCCGAAAACATTCCTTGTCCACACTGGCGTTTCCTCTAGCATTTCTAAAAATGCACTATACTGTTGAAAACGCACATTACTTGGCCACACACACAAACACACTCCTTATGCGTGCATCTGAGCTCTAGCAGTCAGAGGGTGCTTTGAGCACAAAACCCCAGAGAGCAGTGCACGTCGGACAGTTTATCAAGGATGTACCGCTGGATGGGGATTCAATATAGTTGTTAAAGGTGATATTTAGGGATGCAACGATTAACCGGTTTCACTATTAACCGCGCTTTAACTTGTCACGGTTAATTAATCGTAAAGGCTTCTCAACACCGCGTTTCTGCACAGAACAAAACTGCAGCAACCAAACAAAGGTATGCTGACTGTGCGCTAGTTTGTACACCGAGACTAATAACCACGCACACTGGATTAACTATGAATAAGGCTATTAACTAAGGCAAGCTTGTGTAAATTGGTTATTTCCAATGGAGAGACGCGCACGCGACGCAACGCGCTCACGCTTTTCAGCCGCGCCTAGTTGAGATGACAGGCAGATGTGTGACTACGAGAACTGCAAACGGCTGAAGTTTGGGGAAGAAGCAATGAAAAGTATACAGGTTTGCAAACCCATTTAAAGGTACAAATAATGGCGCTGATGAGCGCATGTTAATACGAGAGAATATTAATCCGCCAGCCGAGATCAATCGAGTGATTTCGGAGAGTGCTGGAAAACTCGGAGTGAATCAGCGGTTTAATGGCCCGAATCTCAATGCGTTGCATTCACTGCGTGTTCAGCGCAAATGAACGCTAAATGTAAAATCTAGCACAGTATAGTCTATACAATATTGACTATACAATAGGGACTTTGGTATAGTAGATACCTATAAAAACAATAGTGCAAAATGTATATTTCTAACTGCAATGCTTCATTTTTGCTTGACTTAACAGTTGGACTTTTTATAGCAGATAACTCATATTTAAGCACATTCAAGGCAGCATGTTAATGAGAAATGTCATCAGAGTCATCATTAATATTTTATAAATATTAGACATTAATTTTGAAATTATTGCACAAATATCAATGTCATAATAGAATTACTTAGTTTCTGTTTTTTGTTAGTCCTGATTGATGTTGTTTTCAAATACATAAATCTGTTAATATTTAATATTCAGTGGTGCTCATTCATTTTTGCTGGGTGCTCCTAAATTTTTTCTGGTGCTCTTAAATATTTGAAGTTGGGAGCACCAGTGCTGCCAAGTAAAAAAGTAAATTAGACAAATACAATTTTTTTATTCTCATTTTTATTTATTTACTCATTGTTCTATCATTTATTTAGAGCGTAAAATTTGTTTAAAGTTTTATTTGTTTTATTTTTAAGCACAAAAAAAATTGGACTATTGTTTGTTTTTAATATTAATGTGTGCTGTATTATTTGGTTACTGAGCAGCAATAAACAACACTTAAAATATAAGGAGATTCATGTGATTTTCTAAACTAGTCGTGTTTTGAAATGAATAAATGCATAATAATCGTGATAACCGTGAAACCGTGATTATTTCTCAGACGATAATCGTACAACCAAAATCTATAATCGTTGCATCCCTAGTGGTATTTACTTCATCTTGTCTCAATCTAACGACTCTTCTGTCTTTTGAAACTATCAGGTAACGTCACATCGTCAGTACACTGCTTCAATCTTTCGCTTTCATGCTTGTACTTCGTAATTTTTGCGTAAACCTCAGATACTGTTGGTTGGTTCCTGTTGGTTGTGCACCTTTTTTTTAATCAACCAATGTTGTGGACGCCATTATAACGCCACAGATCACTCTGCCTACTCATGCCAGTCCTACGGAAAAAATTTTTGACAGGTGGTAATTTGTGTGTAACTTCATTCATTCATTGATTCATTTTCTTTTCAGCTTAGTCCCTTTATTAATCAGGGGTCGCCACAGCGGAATGAACCACCAACTTATCCAGCATATGTTTTACACAGCAGACGCCCTTCCAACTGCAACCCATCTCTGGGAAACATCCATACACACTTGTTCACACATACACTACAGACAATTTTAGTCTACCCAATTCACCTGTACTGCATGTCTTTGGACTGTGGGGGAAAGCGAAGCACCTGGAGGAAACCCACGCAAACGCAGAGAGAACATGCAAACTCCACACAGAAACGCCAACTGACCCAGCCGAGGCTCGAACCAGCAACCTTCTTGCTGTGAGGGGACAGCACTACCTACTGCGCCACTGCGTCACCTGTGTGTAACTTATCTTTATTTATTTCTGATTTGGTTATGGGTAGGGATGGGCGATATGGCCTAAAATCCATATTGCGATATACATTGCAGCCTCTTGCGATAACGATATATATTGCGATATATAAATTATAATAGAACCATTTCAGAACAGGTTACATAGACCCTTAGGAAAGCCAAACTGCTATTTTTTGTTAAAGAAATAAAGAAACGTTGCATGTCATTTTGAGAACATTTATTGTGCAAAAGTAAAACTGTAATTAAACAACACAATGTTGCAGATAAATAAACTAAATGTAGTGCCTTTTAGAAAGAAAGACTTTTCTTTTAAGTCCTTGGTTCCTAAATGCCAAGTTGCAGAGAACAAAAAAACTGGTGTCTTTTTAGTTAAGGAACTTACACTGTACTGAAAATACTTCCAGTTTTAATTAGTCAAATAAAATTGTGTATTGCAGATACTTTAAATAAAAACAAATTTCAAACCTGCAGCCTAAGGTAACACATTTGGTTTTTAAACATTTTGATCTCCTAATGAAATTAAAACTGGTGTCTTGTTAATAAAGGAACGGACACTGTGAATTAGGGCTATACTTCCAGTATTAGGCATGGCTATTTTAAATAAAGAAAATTCCTTCATTCTTTCCTTCTGCCCCAAAGTAACACCATCTTTTCTATATAACTTTAATGACCTTCAGCAACAGAATAATTTCTTATTGATTTCTTATTCTTATTTAACAAACAAATTTAAAAAAAAAAGTTTGTTTCTTTTCAGTGAGCACCACTGACAGGTCAAATCTGCTTTCTTTCTCTCCCTCTCCCTCTCTCTCTGTCTGCTGCAGTGTTGATGCTGCTGAGAGATTAAGATGCACCAGCCAAAGTTTGCGTATAAAGTAATGCAAAAATGAATACAATTAATATCGAAAGCAAAAGCAGAATCTCGGACATGTCCGGTTGGTAAAGTCTAGATTGGATAGGCGGCCGGCCGGAAATGCGATATGCACATTAATATAGCGGCATTTTTATTTACTTTCACGTCAAGCGGTCTTTACATTGTTTTGTATACAGTGCTAAGCAATGCATGGCACCGAATGGGGTAAAGTCTAGATTGGATACGCGGCCGGCTTTGCTCTTAATTTCGCGGGTAGATTGCGTCATCAAACATGCATTATCGCGATAGTGCAATAGAATTAAAATCTCTATCGTAGGCCAATTTTGTATCGTTTATATCGCATATCGTTTATATCGCCCATTACTAGTTATGGGTAAAACAAAGACCATGCGGGTCAGGTAGTTGCAATGGTAGGCTACAAATAAGTAATTTGTTCTGAATTAATTAATCATTCAGAAATAATTAATTCACCACTGTCTATGACGACGATGCCATCGTCCATCGTGATGTTTCACATTAGACATCGAACGATGCCAAATTGGTAGACATCACCCAATCCTACTTCACGGCCAATCACAGTGGTTTCTGTTGAAAACGTGAACACAGCGGCAAATCAGCGCTGTTTAAGAACGTGCTCAGCAGTGCTGAAATGTCAGCGGGAAACAGTCGTTTTTAAAATTTCAGTACTTAAAATTGGTACCGAATTCCAATATCATGACAACCCTAATCCATACAGCTTCACTGGCTATTTCATGCCAAAACCAGATCAAATTTACAACTTTTTATAAACGTTATTTTTCTATAAAACATGATAGCAATAAAAATAAGGGTGTAACGATACACCAATGGCTCGATTCGGTTCACGGTTTTGGAGCCACGGTTCGGTTTCTGTTTGCTGTGGGGTTAGGGTTGATGTCATCTTAACAGCAACGCTAAGGAACAATAGATTCACTTAATAATAACTACTAAACTTTTTTTTAAATTAATTTTGCCATCACATTTTAGTACAGTCAGGATACCGGAGTAAACAACAAACATTAAATAAATACCTCCAATACAGACTAGTCAGAAAAAAACAATTCTCTTTAGTGCAGCCATCTTAAGAAAGTAAACTCAAATTAAATAAATAACTGCAGTGTAGACTATAGTGAAAGATAAACAGGCTTGTCCTCTCTATAGGACAATTGAAATACTCAATTAAGTTTTAAGTTCTTCTTCAAAAACACCATAATGTCCACATTCTCAGGTGAGGGGCTTGATCTCTGTGCAGACACAGACATGCTCATTTTTAGTTATCCTTTAGATAGATAGGTTTCCGTTTAAATTAATGAAATAATATACATATAATGTGTTTGTGTTTGTAAAGTGTTTTTACATGACCTATTCACCAGTAAAATACATGACATTTTGTCTGAAACTAATGTTACGCTAGTAGCCGTATATTGGTTGTATTTTTGCCTCCCGTTCTCTCTCTCGCTCGCCCTCTCTCTCTTTCTTCATGCCTGTCATTTCTGTAGGTCCGCCTTCACGACAGCTGATTGGTCAGGAGACCGATCTATCATCACTGAGCGACGTGGCGCGGGGATATAAAAATGACATCAGGAAAAGCGGAGGAGAGCGCATTTTTCTTTGATCTCGTTTTTCGTGTATTTTGCTAACATGATTATGAATTTCGTTGTTTTTGCTTAACTTTCGTTTGGGCAAAATTATTTTGCATTAGTTTTGCCCACTTTGAGATATTTTGTGATTTCTGTACATTTTTATTTTGATTGATTTGTTTGTTTGTTGCTTTTTGGTTCAGCTCTTTCCCGTCATATTGAGCTTTACCTCCTCAAGTTCACTCTTTTCTCAGAGTAAGGTGGATAGGGAAGATGTCTTCCATTTTGCAAACACGTAGAAAATGTATTGTTAAAGACATCAGGTAAGAGGTGAACGTCATCTTTGTATTTATTTTATTCTACAGTTCAGTATAGGGAAGAATACGGCGCTGAAAACCTTTTTTTCTTTTCATCAGTTTCTAGCAAGGTAATGGGTTATTCATGAGTTAGAATTGTTTTGTTATATTTTTTTCTTTTGTTTGGCTTCACTATCGTCCCCTTACTCGAGTTTAACTAATTTTAGTTTGATACTTTGTTTGAGTTTGCTACTTTATTATATTCTTTTTATTATTGTAAATATTTCTCCTTTTTTGTATATATTTAGGCATTATTCTGGTTTCACTTTGTACATTAAATCACTTTTGTTGGCAGTTCTGTTGTCAGGGTATTTTGCGTTCACCCTCACATTGTGAAATTTCCACACTTTATAAATGTTATTCCTTATTAAGGTTCGTGAAACAGTTACGACAGATAGTGTGCGCTTTGTCTACGACACAATTTCCATTCCTGTACTCCACTGGAAAACCAAAATGGTCCCAAACAGGAGACTTAAATGTATTTGGGGGATCTGCAATCTCAATATATGCAAAGCAGCCATCCTGCGTATACAGTAGTAATCGAGTGTGATCGCTTACTCAAGTCACATGACATGACATGCACTTGGAAAATACTAACTTTAGAATATAATATTTAGAACAAAACCTCATTACTAATACAATTTAATTAACTGTGATAAAATAAAGATTGCCTAAATATGGTTTAATTAGTTAGAGACAAGTGACGTCAACCTCAACAATGGGCAGCAGGGGGCGTGAGAGTATCGCGGTACGCCACGAGTATCGTGGTTGGTGTATCGCGATATTTTGGTTCGTAGTATCGTTACACCCCTACAATAAAAAGACATCTCATGTATTATTTATTGCTGATGATAATGAATCTAAAACAGTTTTTAAAGGGTCACGAAACACCAAAACACATTTTTTGAGCTGTTGACAGTCATATATGTGTCCCACGCTGCTATAAACACTATTAGGACACATATATTGCACTAAAAAGTCAAAATTGGTTGTTTTTGCGTTATTTTGAGCAAATTCGTTCTTCCGGTTTGAAACGAATTTTTGAAGCTGCGTCACGGCCATGAGATACTTAGGTGTAAATCCAGCTGGAGAGTGGCTTTCTGTCTTTTCTAGGACGTTCTTACGTATCTGAGTGTGCGGCATTAATTCATGACAAAGACGTGCTTCAAACCAATCAGCGCGCTCTATTGTGTATGACGCGAAACTTCATTAATATGCATAATAGCTCAGGAGACTGTTTACAGCGTTCAGACGGCAGAGAGACGCCACGTTGTGTTGCCAAAACAAGTGAAAGAACTAGAATTTGGAGACACGGGTCGTCGGTGTTGCATTTATTAGTGTGCTGCAATGAAGGTTTTGTTTTCATTTTCCCCTTTATGAGAGAGCTGCTGGACTCACGTGTGGATTACAGTGCACGCGACACGCGATAGAAATGCATTTGTAAGGAACATTTTTACCCGAGAGCTTTTTGCATCTGGAAATGGTGAAATCCGGATTTGCCGCTCGTCTCCTTTTAATAAAAAGACACAGCTCCAGTTTGATTGTCTGTCTACAGATTTGGTAAGTGTGTGTGATCAATGCCCTTTGTTTAACCCAGATTGCAAAGTTAGTTCGTGGTCAGCAGAGCTCTTTCAGTTTTTAAAGACATACCTCAGTCAAAATGATTGAGTTACTAAGTTTACAGTACATTAATATCACTGCAATATTACAGTACAATATTATAGACTGAAAGACCCGCTGTAAATGCTGCTCTCCGAGTGTAAACATGTAAACACAAACTATTCCCGTCGTACAGGATTTTCGCCGCATTTTGTGACAGGATAGCCTATACACACACAGCTTTCTGACGCTACCTACCGTGTACATAAATTAAAGAGAAATGCGGAGGGTTTTTTTCTCCCATTCGCCGTGCGGTATCATACATACTGCGTCTGTGCGTTTGTTTTGCCTGTGAAAATCAGCGCGTGCCCAAATGGAAACTCCCTTCTTTGCAAGTCCTTCCCTCTTTCCCTCCCCAGACACTCCCAGAGCTGGACACGCCCACTTTCCTGACTTTTTTCTAGAGGTGTGACAACACCCTGCTGAGACAGGGGGGTTTTGTGGCCCTTTAAGGTTTGTTTTTAATAAAAATTCCAGCATTATTAAACGATTCATATTTAAAACCATTTCCTCTGAAGTCTCTCCAGAAAAAAATCATTGTCTGATAACATTATAAATAGGCCATTCCAGAAATATACGTTTAACAGTTTAGTTCCTGTTGCAATATTGACATTCATTCATTCCTTTTCTTTTTCGGCTTAGTCCCTTTATTAATCTGAGGTTGCCACAGCGGAATGAATCGCCAACTTATCCAGCACGATTTTACGCAGCGGATGCCCTTCCAGCCGCAACCCATCTCTGGAAAACATCCACACACTCATTCACTATGGACAATTTAGCTTACCCAATTCACCTGTACTGCATTTGGACTGTGCGGGAAACCGGAGCACCCGGAGGAAACCCACGCGAATGCAGGGAGAACATGCAAACTCCACACAGAAACGCCAACTGACCCAGCCCAGCCGAGGTTCGAACCTGCGACGTTCTTGCTGTGAGGCGACAGCACTACCTACTGCGTCGCCGCAATATTGACATTTTGGAGGAAATTCTACTAAATGTCAATTTGTCATACATTCACCCAGCCCTAAAACGACAAGGAATAATCAACGATAAGCTGTTGAATTATCGTTATATTAAAGCACATCTGAGGTGGTGATGTGGTTGATTGCATATTCATCTAATAATTCAACAATCTGGAGTCAATTGATCTGCTTGTACTACAGTTCCCACAGCTGACGTCACTGCTGAGACTTTCAGACATTTGTCCTCAATCTGCTCCTGTGTGTAGCACTAGTTTCTCACACACCTCATTCTGTTGTGTTTTGATGTGATTTTTAATAGTTGTGGCTGTGAAATAACTCAAATCATTGAGCGGAGTGATATGGAGCTGTAATGCACTCTAAACCTGTCGGAACTACTTTAGCTGTGCATTTATCCGAATAAACAATGGCCATCAGCCAATCAGAATCAAGCATTCAGCAGCCCTGCAGTATAAAGAGTGCATGTGTGCAGGTGCATAGAGCTTTTTATGCCAAATACTGGGCTGACGTGCGGAAAATGACTATTTTTAAGATGTCTTACAGATCAAATGGAGAGCATTTTTAACGCTGTCAGCCATACACAAAACTATTCAGATAACTCAATATTGCACTCTTCACCCAGCGCAACTTGCAATCATGTGACTTATTTTTTTGGTTATAATTATTGGGTGGTGGCGGCTTCCTACAAGTACAGAGGGATTTGTAGATGAAATGATAAAGCAGAGTCAGTCGATAGACTCCTCAATTAGACATTCAAATATAGTTTTAATCTTAAAAAGGTCACATTATTCAGCAAATTTTCTGATACAATCTAATCACCGACCAAAAAAAAAAAAAAAACAGTCACCGAATGTTGTGATCTGTGCTTCATACATACATTACGCTACTGAAAACAGGATTTTTGTTGGCATAATATTGCTAATGTGACAATACCTTTAATATAAAACACTGTCTGATATGAATAAATACTTTTATGGCATCACAATAACTGACATCACAGGCAAAACTCAATCTAAGGATGTGCATGATGCCAAAAATAAGCGTCCACATCCTACAAGACGTCAACAGGACATAAATCCAGACTGTAAATCCAGGACCGCATGACTAGACTTTGCGCCATAGTTTTACAGTAAAGCTGGAGCAGAAGTTGATCAGTATTCAGTGCGGGTGTGTTCAGCAGCTGCAGTCGTGTGTGTGTGTGTGTGTGTGAAGGTTAGGTGTGGCAGCTGTGATTTATGAACTAACACACACACACCGGTCCCAGGTGTGTATTCTGCCTCATATACAGTTACCCATTATTCCAGGTCTCATCTGACCTATTTAAACAACAACACAGTTGAACAAACACTCACGCTCAAGTGTCATTGCAGCCTCTAATGAAGCCCCGGACCGTCCACTGCACTGCAGTTTCGCTTATGAAGAATGAGAAGTCTACTGTAACGGAGCAAATATTTTATAAATGAGCGTCCATTGAGTGTTTCAATGCTGTGCTCGGGTTACAGTCTCCTAGGAGACGGCGCTGAGGACATCTGAGCTCATCACAACGCGCGGGCCTCAAAGCCTCGGACTGGCGGAGCCAACCACCGCCGTGGGAGACGCGCAATACCTCGGCTAAGCGCGACTAGAAGAGTCCGAGGCTTCAAAGCCTTCCTCCAAGTGTACTCGACGCGATACAGAAAGCTACATAAAACGCATACTATGATGTTAATAATAAGAATGTTATTATAGTTAGTGTTTTGGCTACATTTTCCACGCGAGTGAAAAGTTTTCATAACTAAAAGCTTAATAAAAATAAATAATTGCGAGCGTTTCCTATTGAGGGTTTATTCAGATTTAGAGAATGAATTGCAAATATGCATCACTTTTAAAGCGTGCATGCAATTAAAAAGTACAGACTCGTTCTTAAATTACACACTTATGAGGTAAATCAATAAACTTAGTTGCAAAAAGTGTACTTTAGTTTTGTAAAACACTAAAACGTTGAATAAAAGACATTATTTACCTACATTTATGTGTTGTAGAAATAGTCAACATGTTTTAAACTACAAGAATTTTCAATCATCATCAAATACCTGCATCAAGTGAACAAGTAGCACTAACGATGCCCGAGTATCTAACGAATCGTTCCATTGAACCGAATCCTTTCAATCATTCAGAAAAACCGATTCGCTCATTCGTAAATTGGTCGACTTCAAAACGGCAACATTAAAAACACATGAAATTCATAACATAATGTCTTAAAATATGTCAACTAAAAGTAAAACACAACGCTTAAATGAGGAAATTCAAACGACGATTCAAAGGAAGCGAACAATGAAACGAACCGACTCGCTAAACTGAATCATACACAAGCTTAAGATCACTACACCGAGATGCTGCGAAACAAATAAAACAACAATTCCGTTCGGTTATAAACTAATAATCATGCTTACAAAACCACTCAAAAACACACACAAAGTCTAATAAGCGCTCGTACCTCTTCGTCCACACGGGTGTTTAGTGGATCTGAACACAAAGAAGAGTCCGAAAGAAGCTGTGAAAGAAACCTGCGTCCAGAAGCTCACTTTACACCAAACAATGAAAGCGGATCTCCAGCCTCAATTCTCGAGCTTTTCCATGCAAAATTACTTTACTTTAAAGCTATCCCACAACTCCAGACCTAATATAATAGACTGTCCTGGCAGAAACAGACTCTCCACGCGAGATTATTATTACTACTAAAGAGATAATGTTTTCAAATGGAGGTATAACAGATAATCTCCGCATCCGCAGTGGAGATAAATGCACTTTCACTCGCCTCTTCCGTCCAGAACAATAATCCACACGATACGAGCCACAAATCCGCCTTTTCTGCATTAAACTCACTTTTTTCGGACGGGTCAAATCCTCCTGTGCTGGTGAATGGATGTGAGCTGGTGTCTGGCCTGCGGGCTCCACTTCGCGTCCGTCCGTCTGTCTGTTTCTCCTTTCTTTTTTTATTTTCCTTCACAGAAACTCACACATTTCCGTCTCCGTTCAAACCTGAGCTGCTCCACGCCCCGAATGGCCCGAGACCGGAGCTGAGCTGAGCCGATCCTCCCCCACGTTCCTGCTCCTCCTCACGACTCGAGAGAAACACACACACACACACATACACACCCAATCACATTAACTCCATACCGGAGAAATGCAGGAATTATCCCATCTGGAACACGTCTCTCTGAATTCATTCATTCATTTTGGGAACATGTCTGTTTAAATTCATTTTGGAAAATGTCTTTATGTCTGTTTAAATTCATTCATTCATTCATTCATTCAAATATTCATTTTGGGAACATGTCTGTTTAACTTTATTTTGGAAAATGTCTATGTCTGTCTGTTTAAATTCATTCGTTCATCCATTCATTTATTCATTCATTCATTCATTTTGGGAACAGGTCTTTAAATTTATTTTGTAAAATGTCTATGTCTGTCTGTTTAAATTCATTCATTCATTTATTCATTAATTTTGGGAACATGTCTGTTTAGATTTATTTTGGAAAATGTCTATGTCTGTCTGTTTAAATTCATTCATTCATTCATTCATTCATTCATTCATTCATTCATTCATTCATTCATTCATTCATTTTGGGAACATGTCTGTTTAATTTAATTTGGAAAATGTCTTTATGCCTTTCTGTTTAAAATAATCAGTTCATTCATTCATTCATTTTGGAACATTTCTTCATGCCTATCTGTTTAAATTCATTCATTTATTCATTAATTCATTCAAATATTCATTTTGGGAACATGTCTGTTTAAATTTATTTTGGAAAATGTCTGTCTATGTCATTCATTCATTCATTAATTTTGGGAACATGTCTGTTTAACTTTATTTTGGAAAATGTCTATGTCTGTCTGTTTAAATTCATTCATTCATCCATTCATTTATTTATTCATTCATTTTGGGAACATGTCTTTAAATTTATTTTGGAAAATGTCTTTACGTCTGTCTCTTTAAATTCATTCATTCATTCATTCATTCATATATTCATTTTGGGAACATGTCTGTTTAGATTTATTTTGTAAAATGTCTTTATGTCTGTGTTTAAATTCATTCATTCATTCATTCATTCATTCATTTTGGGAACATGTCTGTTTAAATTTATTTTGGAAAATGTCTTTATGTCTGTGTTTAAATTCATTCATTCATTTTGGGAACATGTCTGTTTAAATTTATTTTGGAAAATGTCTTTATGTCTGTGTTTAAATTCATTCATTCATTCATTCATTTTGGGAACATGTCTGTTTAAATTTATTTTGGAAAATGTCTTTATGTCTGTGTTTAAATTCATTCATTCATTCATTCATTTTGGGAATATGTCTGTTTAAATTTATTTTGGAAAATGTCTATATGTCTGTCTGTTTAAATTCATTCATTCATTCATTTTGGGAACATGTCTGTTTAAATTTATTTTGGAAAATGTCTATGTCTGTCTGTTTAAATTCATTCATTCATTCATTTTGGGAACATGTCTGTTTAAATTTATTTTGGAAAATGTCTATGTCTGTCTGTTTAAATTCATTCATTTATTCATTCATTCATTTTGGGAACATGTCTGTTTAAATTTATCTTGGAAAATGTCTATGTCTGTTTAAATTTATCTTGGAAAATGTCTTTATGTCTGTCTGTTTAAATTCATTCATTCATCCATTTATTCATTCATTCATTTTGGGAACATGTCTGTTTAAATTTATTTTGGAAAATGTCTTTATGTCTGTCTGTTTAAATTCATTCATTCATCCATTCATTTTGGGAACATGTCTGTTTAATTTAATTTGGAAAATGTCTTTATGCCTTTCTGTTTAAATTAATTAGTTCATTCATTCATTCATTCATTCATTTTGGAACATTTCTTCATGCCTATCTGTTTAAATTCATTCATTTATTCATTCAGTACCATGTCTGTTAACGTTATTCATTTTGCAACATGTCTGTATGCCTGTGTGTCTGTTTAAATTCATATATTCATTCAGCAACATGGCTGTTTAACTTATTGTCTAGCCTCATTCATTCATTTTGGAACATGTCTATTTAAATTAATTTCTTAATTTTGGAATATGTCTGTCCGTCTGTCTAGCCTCATTTATTCATTTTAAAACATAAATTAAATCATTAATTTTGGAACATGCCTGTTTAAAGTCATTAATTCATTTTGGAACATGTCTTCATGCCTATCTGTTTAAATTCAATCATTCATTTTGGAACATGCCTGTTTAAAGTCATTGAATCATTAATTTTGGAACATGTCTATATGCTTGTCTGTTTAATTTCATTAATTTTGGAACATTTCTTAATGCCCATCTGTTTAAATTCATGCATTCATTCATTTTAGAACATGTCTGTTTAAATTATTGTCTTAATTTTGGAACATGTCTGTCTGTCTAGCCTCATTCATTCATTTTAGAACATGTCTTCATGTCCTTCTGTATGAATTTAATCATTCATTTTGGAACATGCCTGTTTAAAGTCATTCATTCATTAATTTAGCAACATGTCTGCATGCATATCTTTAAATTCATTCATTCATTTTGGAACATGTCTGTATGCCTGTCTGTTTAAATTCATGCATTCATTCATTCTGTAAGGTTCATCTCTCTCTACAGAAGAACGCTGGAGCTCAGACAGAGTGACTATCAGGTTATTGATCACCTCCCTGACTAAGGTCCTTCTCCCCCGATCACTCAGCTTAGATGGCCGGCCAGCTCTAGGAAGAGTCCTGGTGGTTCTCTATCTTCCACTTACAGATGATGGAGGCCACTGTGCTCATTGGAACCTTCAGAGCAGCAGAAATGTTTCTGTAACCTTCCCCAGCCTTGTGCCTCGAGACAATCCAGTCTCGGAGGTCTAAAGACAATTCCTTTGTCTTCATGCTTGGTTTGTGCTTTGACACGCACCGTCAACCCTGGGGCCTTATATAGACAGGTGTATGCCTTTTCAAATCATGTTCAATCAACTGAATTGACCACAGGTGAACTCCAATGAAGCTGCTGAAACATCTCAAGGATGATCAGTGGAAACAGAATGAACCTGAGCTCAATGTAGAGCTTCACAGCAAAGGCTGTGAATACTGATGTACATGTGATTTTACAGCTTTATTATTTTTAATAAATTTGCAACAATTTCAAAAACTCTTTTTTCACATTGTCATTATGGGGGATTGTGTGTAGAATGTTGAGGAAATACATGAATTTACTCCATTTTGGAATACGGCTGTAACATAAACAAATGTGGAAAAAGTGAAGCGCTATCAATACTTTACGGATGCACTGCATTTTCATACCATTAAATTCATTTACTCTATTAAGTTCATTCATTATATTAAATGCATGTGTTCATTCTAGTAAATTCACTCATTCATTCCATTAAACTGAGATTATTGAAATGCTAAAAGTTTGACCAAATTTTGGGAACGCATTTATAAATGGAATCAAAAAGTGATTAGATAAATGAAAATATTGTGAATGACCTCATTTTTAATATTCATTCATTCATTGATCTTTGTGCATTATAAAATATTTAATCCTATACACTCCTAAACGTGCTTTACGCTCGTCTGATGCTGGCCTTTTTGAATATGCTCAGTCAACGCGGCTAAAATCTACAGGTGACCGGGCGTTCTCCTGACTGCCACCTAATAAGTGGAACTCTTCACCCTCTGATATTCGCAATGCAGAATCACTGAGTGCTTCTAAATCATCTCTTAAAACTTACTTTAGGGTTGATTTTATATGACTTTCAGATCTATTACTATTTTTATTATTATATTTTCTTTGCATTCATCCTTGTGTCTTTTACTGCATATTTTATGTTGTAAAGTGCCTTGAGATGCTACTTTTAAAGGCGCTATATAAAAACAAAGTTTATTATTATTATTATTATTAAAATGACTTTTAATATTGGGCTGTTATTTAGTTTTTATATTCATAACTCTGAATAGCACGACATTATAGTAATTGAATGACCCAGTATGCTTAATATATTAAACTCATTCAAACACGTTAATAAGATTGCAAACCTTAGAAATGATCTAATATTTTTGGTTATTTATTTGTTTACATTAATTCACTCCAGTAAGTTATTAAAATTTTGAAAAGGTAGGAATGACCTAATTCTTTTGCCTTTAGTTCATATTATTCATTTTCTTTTCGGCTTAGTCCCTTTATTAATCTGGGGTTGCCACAGTGGAATGAACCGCCAACTTATCCAGCATATGTTTTACGCAGTGGATGCTCTTCCAGCTGTAACCCATCTCTGGGAAACACCCATACACTCTCATTCACACTCATACACTATGGACAATTTAGCCTACCCAATTCACCTGTACCGCATGTGTTTGGACTGTGGGGGAAACTGGAGCAACCGGAGGAAACCCACGCCAACACGGGGAGAACATGCAAACTCCACAGAGACATGCCAACTGACCCAGCCGGGACTCGAACCAGCGACCTATATTATATGATATATGATATTATATTAAATTATATTATATTAGATTATATTTTATTATATTCAATTATATTATATTAAATTATATTATATTAGATTATATTAAATCTTAATTTATTAAATTATATTATATTATATTATATTAGATTATATTAAATTATATTATATTAAATTATATTATATTATATTAAATTATAATTTATTAAATTATATTATATTATATTAAATTATAATATATTAAATTATATTATATTAAATCACAATTTATTAAATTAAATTATATTATATTATTCATTCATTCATTCATTTTCTTGTCGGCTTTGTCCCTTGCGGGGTCGCCACAGTGGAATGAACCACCAACTTATCCAGCACGATTTTACGCAGCGGATGCCCTTCCAGCCGCAACCCATCTCTGGGAATTTCCACACACACAATCACACTCATACACTACGGACAATTTAGCTTACCCAATTCACCTGTACTGCATGTCTTTGGACTGTGGGGGAAACCGGAGCACCCGGAGGAAACCCACGCAAATGCAGGGAGAACATGCAAACTCCACACAGAAACGCCAACTGACCCAGCCCAGCCGAGCTTCGAACCTGCGACGTTCTTGCTGTGAGGCAACAGCACTACCTACTGCGTTGCCCTATATTATATTATATTATATTATATTATATTATATTATATTATATTATATTATATTGTTTTATATTATATTATATTATATTATATTATATTATATTATATTATATTATATTATATTGTTTTATATTATATTATATTATATTATATTATATTATATTATATTATATTGTTTTATATTATATTATATTATATTATATTATATTATATTATATTATATTATATTATATTATATTATATTATATTATATTATATTGTTTTATATTATATTATAATATATTATATTATATTATATTATATTATATTATATTGTTTTATATTATATTATATTATATTATATTATATTATATTATATTATATTATAGGGTGGGAATTGCCTAAATTTGGAATTTGTTTTTACATTTAAATATTTTCATTCATTCATTCATGGATTTAAATTATTGTAATAACTGGAAATGTTAGAAGTTAATTTTGATTACCTGAAATAATTGGACAAATGTCTGGACATTATGAATTAATTTATGAGTGCTTACATTGCTTAAACTATTGGAAATGGCAGGAATGACCCAATGTTGGGAATAATTATTCATGAATGTTTTTTAGTAAAACAAAAAAAAAAGAGAAAAAAGGTGACAGAAATCATTAATTGACTAATAAAAATCCACAAATAGCATATAAAAGTTGATTTTCATGCAACCATTTTCTTTAAAACAGTTTCAATCTACATTCAGTGAAGAGAATGGCCTCAAAATCCTCTAGTTATCATTTTAAAAAAAAGAAGAAAAAAAAAGATTCCCCTCCAAAATACGCAAACAAAGCCTTCATTCTTACACTCGGCTTTACAGGAAATGGTTGTGAAATGCTAAACAAGTAGTTTATGCTTTAAACCATTAGTGTGAGCTGAAATATTGAGCTATCAATTTCCATGCTTCAATCTGTTTTTAAAGCCAGATCCGATTGCAAATCCTTATCAGAGATAAAGTTACAGGAATGTGAGAATAAATGGGTCCGGACAGGCTCTGGACAGCTCAAAAATCACCGCCGACGCAAGACACTTGTTTAAACATATTTTTAATTTCACAAAACAAATGAGCTTTTTTTTAAAAACATGAGTTTTCATTTTTCCTTCTGTGCAGCTAACAATCTCGCCGTTTTTAAAAAGAGGGAGAGAAAATAATTTACACATCCTTTCTGTTTGTCATATCTACAAAAATAAAATTAAAAGGAAACGACTAGAGCTTTACAGGAAATGAACATATAAAACAGGCGGTGAACTATATTACATGAGTGAACGTCAATAAAAATAAGAACATAAAACATTTCCGTACAGTAGTTCGCACCAGTATGGTTTCTTCGCTGTGCAGAAAACATGACAATTCATGGAGCCGTTGAGGAGTACGAATGAACGATGGAGGAATGAGGTGAGAAATTAAAAATAATAAAAATAAAATGAGTTAAAGCTAACGAGAGAAATCGCGTCTACATTTCTCCACCTGAGTTAACAGTAGTTCTCCGTACAGTCTCCCAATTCAAGCCACGTTAGAAACGTCCTGCGGTCGCACATAACATTTGCAAAAAAGATTGTTAAAATAATAAAAACAAATAAAATCTAAAAAACAAACAAAAAAAAGGAGGTGAGGTAACAATCCTCCTTTGGCAGGTTAGGTAATTGAGTTAAACGCTTACAAAAATTGTTTTTGCGCTTTAAACGTAAATTTTAAGTTACTTTTTATTTTAAATTATTGATTTATTATTATTAGAGTTCCCGATCCCTTCATTTGTGTTTCAAGCACCCGTCGAGCTACAAACCGCAAACCGTGAGGGACAAAAGTTCACAGTATTTACACGTAATACAAATGTGTCAGTTTGCAGGTCACATGACATGATGTCAGAATTCATAGACACGCCCCTTTTTTCTGTACGATATATATATATATATATAAACAGTCCAGTTGTGTTCAATGTGCGATAGTGTTTAACTGTGTGTAGCAACAAAACAAATATTTGTTGGATATTTATTAACACAAAAAAAATTCTTATTTTCGCATAGTGTTACGCATTGATAGACAAGCTACGATATGAATGAACGATATTTGTGAGACGTCCTTATTTGCTCGCCATGTTTGTTTCCCAGGGCAAAAGATCCCAAAATTGTCATTGTCGTCCTCCTAAATGCGACTTACGACTGAAAACGTCACCCGTTTACATATTCGAATGGAAGATAAACAATAATATAAAACCTACGATATGACGAACGTTATTTGCGAGACGTCCTTATTTGCTTGCCTTGTTTGTTTTCCAGTGCAAAAGATCCTGAAATTCTCAACCTCGTCCATCTAATGCTTATGATTATAAATGTCGCCCGTTTATATATTCGAATGGAAGATAAACCAAGAGAGACGACAGGCAAACGAACGATATTCGTAAGACGGTCTCATTTGCTCGCCTTATTTGTTTCCCAGTGCAAAAGATCCCAAAATTGTCATTGTCGTCCATCTAAACGCGACTTATGAGTGAAAATGTCGCCCGTTCATATATTCGAATAGAGGATAAACAATGATAGACAAGCTACGATATTTGTGAGACGTCCTTATTTGCCCGTCATGTTTGTGTCCCAGTGCAAAAGATCCTGAAATTGTCAACGTCATCCATCTAAACGCAACTCACGACTGAAAGACGTCGCTGTTTATATATTCGAATGGTGGACAATGATAGACAAGCTACGACATGAAAGAACGATATCTGTGATACCACCTTATTTGCGGACCTTGTTTCCTTCCCAGTGCAAACAATCCTAAAATTGTCAACGTCGTCCATCTAAACGCGACTTACGACTGAAAATGTCGGCTGTTTATATATTCAACTGGTGGATAAACAATGATAGACAAGTTACGATATGAACGAACGATATTTGAGAGACGTCCTTATTTGCTTGCCATATTTGTTTCTCAGTGCAAAAGATCCCAAATTTGTCATTGTCGTCCACCTAAACGTGACTTGTGAGTGAAAACGTCGCCCGTTTATATATTCAAATGGTAGATAACAATGATAGACAATCTAAGGTTTGAACGAACGATATTCGTAAGACGTCCTTATTTGACCGCCATGTTTGTTTTTACAGTGCATAAGATCCTGAAACTGTCAACATTGTCCATCTAATGCTTACGACTGAAAACGTCGCCGTTTATATATTCGAATAAACAAATAAACATACAAACAGCAGGTAAAGTGCGGGGGGTTTCCTTCGCAGGACAGAGTCATGTCTTCAGCCGTGCCGTTTTACAATCCACTTACGTTCAACTTCCTGTTATTCGCGCATTACACTACAATTACGCTCTTTTTATACATCAACGTTTTATTCTCTTTCTTTAATGCGCTACTGTAATCCGTCACTTTCTTCTTCCGTCTTTCGTTCTCAGCGCGGGCCGAAGTGTCGTCTGTCCATCTCAAGTCACGAATCGACACAAACAAAACACACAATTGGACCTGGATGGTGCTTCCAGGCTCAAGGCATGCTGGGAAGGGGCTACATCTTCGAGCGTTTGCGTGAGTCTGTGCGAAAGTCCAATGTAAAGTGTCAGAAACCAGTGGACTGGATTTGAGGTTGAGCTGGTTCCGTTGAGACGCCCTCCTTACCTGGACGAACAAATAAATGATGTAATATTACATCGTATTTAACGAATTATCGTATTTTCGATACTTTGGTTTGTAGTAAATCCTCACCATCTCCTGCTCCGCGGTCCAGTGAAGAGAGTCGCGCCGCTGTGGGAGATTTTTGGACCACATCACTAGACATTTTGTCAACAGGAAATGGTTTGCGTAGTTTCTTCAGGAGTTTGTGGTGATCTGCTTCGATGTCCTACAGGATCATATGGGCGAAAAAAAAAACAAACATTGAGGTTTAACAACTAAACCTCGCTATTTGTCATGGCTATTTTTAAAAAAAGATGGTACTTATTACAATTTATTACCTGCCCAACAAATAAACACCAAACAACATACAGTTATACAATATAAGTTAAACATTCTATAAGTTATACAATAACCTACAATTAAATATGGCTGTGCATGCAATATTGAAAAAAAAAAAGCTTAATGCCATAGCATGGTAATTAATGTGATATTTTCTGTATACAATATGATATTTTAAGTTTCTTAACCAATAAATGTTTTATATTATTTAAGGGGGAAAAACGCGTCAGAACAACTTCTGAACGCAAACAGCCATGTTTTACTGTTGCTTAATTTGTTTTGATATTTTAACAATGCAAACAAACAAAAACGTAAAAAATAAATAGTACGTTTTAATCACATAAAAAAACAGAACATTCAGGAAAACAAACTTTTACAATTGACTGAGATTTACAGATATTTTAACAACGTAAACAAATAAAAACGACTAGTTTGTATATCACCAAATGCACATTTGCAATGTTTGGATCATTTTGATGTATTGCGCCGGCCTACAATTACACGGAAATACAATTTTTTGTATAAACATTATGTTTTTATAGTCAGGGATCAGACCATTTTTCGGATCAGCCAAAAAGGAGAGGAAACAAATGTAATTTGCTTTCCATTTATGAAAAAAACAGCACTGTAAGACACTTTTGGTTTTAATCAACAGAACTGAGAATCTGTAATTTTATTAAAAACAAAATGAAGAAATAATCAGCTGAATAAAAATAAACTGTAAAACATTCAGTACTGTGAAAAATTCACTGTTACTACTACAGTTGCTGATAACGCTAAATGTAGAAATCTAACATTATCATTTGTACAACCCATATTTATTTTTAGTCTCATCTTCAATAAATGATTCAGTTCTTCACTCATAAATCTTCATGTTTCATTGCCAGATGATCATTTTTGAAGAATTATTCAGTGGCATATTGTTGATGGCTGGTTGTCGCCACCTATTGGTTAAATAATGTAATTGCTGCCTACAACTTTCATTTTTGAGCATCGAGTTAAATGCATATGATGGTGATTTTAATCTTGACCATAAACATCAGTGGGTTTATCCAAACTATAAACTGTTCTCCCAGTACTTCTGTGTTATTTGACTGTAACTTCATAACTCACTCAAAACACTAAAGACTCAATCTCTTTCTTGATTTTTGACGTTTCTTAAACACAGATCTAAATGCAGCGATTGGAAGGATTAATAAACATATGCAAATCAGCATCATTTATAATTGATGTTGCGTGGGTGTTGAGATCCTGATCTTTTAATGATTAATCGTGCAGCTTACACTGAATGCATTAATGCAGGCTAAAGAAGTAGTGACAGAAAACACCTTTAATAACCTAAGAAACCCACCACATCCCTAATAACCCACCACAACTTCTTCCGTCGTCATTATATTTTACAGGAAAGCCTAAATCAGGGATGTCAAACTCAAGTCCTGGAGGGCCGCAGCCCTGCACAGTTTAGTTCCAACCCTAATTAAACACACCAGGGGCCTGTTTCAGTAAGGAGGTTCAACCAACTCGGAGTTTAAACTTGAACTCTGAGTTGATTTACCGAGAGATTAAAAACGCAGAGTTTTCGGTTTCAGAATAGCTGATCTGAGTTGGGTCAATCAACTTTGAGTAGACCAACTCAGAGTTAAGAGCGCACACCGTGACTATTAAAAGGCATTATCAATGGAGCTCAGATATTACGAGTGACCATGGCAACATCTGAAAAAAAGAGAGCTGTGGAGATGTGCTCATGCAGAGTTATAGCAAATATGAGCATACATTTAAAAAAGCAACACCACTGCATCAGTGAGACAGACAGTTAGCGTGGGAAAACATAGCTGCTCAAGTTAATGCGTAATTTTACATTTAAAGTATTTAAATATTTAAGTATAATAAAAAAAAAAGTAATGTAATGTGTGCCATTTGTACACGTTCCCACTTTTATACACGTTGATCAGTTTTAATAGATTTAAAAGTGCACTTGTGTGACTGTCTCTATTATTAATCAAGTGATAGAGGTCGATATGACAATGTATTATGACATAATGGTCGATACTATAATGTAAGCAGTACTAAAGAATTGTTTTTAGAACGAATAATAATCCCATTAATCTAGTTACAGCACATGTCGAAGGTCAGTGAATTTAAGCTAATTATTTAAAAAAGGACAAGCCATTCTTGTACGTGACTTTGTTTTTTGTGTGACTGAAATGTAGGCAATAGCTGTTTCCATCCAAAAATATTAATTAAATTTATGTGCAAAACTGCAATATCGCATAAAAGACGTGCGAATAAATCAGCGTTTCCATCCAATGAATCAAAGAGAACAAAATCGACACTTCCTGATTAACTGGCAACAAATATCAACAGTAAAAACAGAATTTACTGCGGTAGAAGAAGCTGCGTCAATCTGTTCTTCATTTAACAGGCTAAATGTACTTGCACCTCAGAAGACAATGTCGACACACAATGAACACGTGGGGGCGTTTGAAGTCATGAGACGCGGAGGACAGATGCTCTTGACACGCTCCAGACGCTCTGGAGGTCAATAATAATATACATAAATACTGAAATGGTTAAGGCGAATGACCAAAACAACATTTCAGATGTTTTACAGTGTGCTCAGCCTGCTGGTTTGTCCATTCACACACACTGGAATTTGTTCAGTAAATGTGTTTCCATCGTAGTTTATGCGCATCTTTTCTTATCGAATAAAAGTTTCTCCTACTCAGTTATTATGCGCATGTTTTTTATGGTTATTTTCAAAAGTTATGTTTCTATCAATCGTTTTTATGCGCATATCTAAAATGAGCATTAAAATAGGTGGGTGGAAACCAAGCGGCAACCTCCCGCTCTCCCTCGGGAAGCCAATACGGAAGTAACTAAAACTGCAATTCATCGACTCGCCTTGGGGGGCTGGCTCCAGGAAGTCCAAGGGCTTTCTTTCTGCATTGGTAAATTGGCCATTTTTACAGCTGATAAAACATGTTTACAGCCTGGTACAAACGATGGCTTTGGTGCATATAGCTATGATTACCCTTCATGACAACTCTGAGGGGGGTGATTTTTTTTTATAACTGATCCATTTCCTTTTATTAAGTTATATTAAGTTTGCATAATTAAGGGCGTGGCCACTTGAGCGACAGCTAGCCCTCGCTGCTTGCCGTCTCGTCACCTCAGCTGATTCTGGCTGATTAGCCGCTGATCTCGGCATATACATTGTATTTTTGTTTTGTTTAATGTTTCTTTACACCGTCATTTGCCTTTTGGAATTATTTCCTGCAATTATCAGATGATATGGCATGCTGTGTGCACTTAATTGTGCTTACAAACCGTTCAAGTTGCCTCCATTTCACAGGTGAGTGAAATATATAATTATATACCATCTCTATGAATGTATTTGTTTTATTTAAGATCATTTATCATTTAAATGTTCTTTAGACCTGTATTGCACTCCAGAATCTGACAGATTGATTAGCTGTAGGCTCTAGAACAGTCATCTGAAGCGTTGTCATACAGTGTTAGTGCTGGATTTTTATAAACAGCCTTGCATTTACTAACACAGACTATATCTGAAGTGTTTGATAGTAATTCGCGTTTTCCTCCTGTCGAAAAACGTCATAAGAACAATGTTTAGTGGCTCAATGAGTTACAACAGTGTTTTTAAAAGTCTAAACACTTTACTGATATAGTGTACAACCAAGCACATGTGGTCAGAACACAAACGAGTTGCAGGCAATGAAGTATTAAGCGCTCTCCTAAAGGAAAACGTCTGTCTAAGTCAGGTCTAAGCAAAACGCTGAGAATCCAGCATGGTCTGTAGCTCCGCTCACTCTCCGCCTCTTTGTTCTTATTTGGTATGCCACGTTTGGTGCGATGACACGCTAACAAAATGGCAACGGTTGGCCGCGCCTACTTGTAGCTTCTTTTGCAGTGTTCAGAAACCTATGGGTGACGTCACGGATACTACGTCCATATCTTTTACAGACTGACAGAAACTCTGAGTTTAGAGAATAAAACCTGCTCCTGACCAGGTTAGGTTCACAGAGTAAGTTACCACAGTAACAGTAAGAGTTAATGTTACCTCTCTTTCAGAAACAGGCTTGACTTACCCTGCTTTCACCAGTTTGACAAACCTGCCATTTTAAACGGAAAACCCAGAGTTTCTCTCATTTCAGGGTGAAAATACTTAGTTTTCACTTAACCTCCTTTCTGAAACGGGGCCCCTGATCAAACTAATTGAGTCCTTCAGGCTTGTTTGAAACTTACCAGTAAGTGTGTTGAAGCAGGGTGGAAACTAAACTGTGCAGGGCTGCGGTCCTCCAGGAATTGAGTTTGACATTCCTGACCTAAATGCTTTCATACATGTGATTTGAGTCATGCAGAGGTGATCTCTCTGCAATCATTACAAATTTAGGATTAATCTACAAGTAAAAAAAAAAAGATTACTTTTTAAAAAATAATCCGCAGGTCTTAATATGATTTTTTTGGCCACTAAGATTTGTTTGGATTTAAGTTAAATAAAAGTAAATAAACCTTTTTGACAAATTTCTTGCATTTTTTTGTGTATAAAACAGTCAAAAATATTCTAAATGCAAAACAGTTTTAAAATATTTTATAAATATATTCAAAATATAGTTTTGGCATATTTATTTTGTATAAAATATTTTTAATTTATAACTAATTTAAATACATAAAACAAATTTTGTTTTACATTTGGTATTCTTTCATTTTTTTAATATTAAAGAGCCCCTATTATGGGTTTTTGAAAATCACCTTCCATGTAGTGTGTAACACGGCTCTTAGTGAAGTGAAATATCCAGCTAAAGCTTAAATCTGAAAGTGGACAGTTTTTAAAACTATTGATTCATCTATAAAAGAGTCGACTCATAGTGGTTTAAATGAATCGTCTTGATAACGAGTCATCAGCCGTTTCGGCGTGACGTCGTTACGAAACATAATGGTTGCGCGCGCAGACCCGGCAAAATTAAAACCTGCGGTCCCGCCCACTAACACAGCAGCAGGACGCTCATGAAGACGCTGTGCTTACCTGTATATTATTGGAAGTGTGAGGGGAAAGGAGTCGTTCAGATATCTGTACACTTACAATGGGCGATCTATCACTACACAGCTCATGCATTAAGTTTCTTCCTCCATCTTGCAATGGACAGACAATACACCAGGGGTGCGGGCAAAATAAGGACAAATTAATAGGTACACCGGCAGGCTGCTGCACGCTGGGCTTCGGGCTTGTGAAGGGAGCAGAGATAGCATGTCAGAGGACAGAGGATGCTACAACCTCTCGGCTGGGTATGTGATTGTTTGGAATAGCAGAGTACAGGTAAGTCCTAAGAAAATATAGCAGTTCACGGACGAGGTGCCAGAGCAATGATTGCAAATAGAAATGATCTACATGTTTTGTTACTAGTTACCGCATGTACTGTATCCGGTTAACTCTTTATATTCTCATATCGCGTCTAATGCCATGTTAAAAACGCGACGCGTGCTGCTTTGTTTACGCATTTAAATGTGTAAATGTTTAAATTTAATGTTTATTGTTGCTATGGCCACTGTTAGCTGATCCTGCACACGTGCAGCGGTCAAGGTTCAGAATAGTTCAGCTTTTGCTGCTGTGTGGATTAATACTTAATGTGTGTCATACTTGAGAGCAATGCTGGTGTTTAACTGCACTGCTTTCAGCGCTGAGGTGTCTGAATAACACTGTTGAGAACCGGGTACTGTTTACTGTGGTGTTAGTAAGTTTACTTTAAAGTGTGTTTCGGGCGTCCGCTGCGATCCAATGTTGGCGACCTGGGGGCTTGATAAACCACGCTGGGCATTTTACTGTCTCGTGCTGAACGCTGTCGACCAATCGCAACAGACTGTCATCAGTCCAATCAGCGCAGATTAGCTTCGCGCTAAGGAGGGGTTTGAGAACAAATGAATCGCTGAACGATTCATATGGGAGTCGCTGGGATAATTAGGTAAAAATAAATGCATATTATCAGACCATGAAAGTGTTTTTTGACCTTGCATACAGATCAGTATGTTGTTGGAGACCCATAAAACCGAAATATGATTCTTTCAATGTGTAATAGGGGCTCTTTAAAATAAATAATCATAATAATAATTTATATATTATTAAATAATATTTGCAAGCATACAGATATATACATGTACAATACATACATTTCTGAGCCCAGAGAGGTGTCAAAGCTGATGTAAAAAAGCTTCAGCTTCATAATGCAGAATGTAATTCGGTATTTCCTCCTCTTGTTTTGAAGTCAACAAGACAATATGCTCAAGTTCTGACAGGCCTGTGTGGGTGTGTGTGTGTGTGCGGGTGTGTGTGTTTGTGTTTTACCCTCAGGTGCTGCAGTTTCTTCATCAGCTCCTCCATAGTGTTGAAGATCTCGTCCACATTCTTGATCACATGGCGCTGGACGCTGCTCTGTGATTGGTCGAGGCCTGGCCTGTGACCCGGGCTCTCGATCAGTGATTGGTCAGTTGGCGATAGACAGGGCGTGTCCTGCTCCTCTTCCTCGTTGGTAAAGGACGATGAAAACACAGAGTGATGAAGATCTTTGAGCTCGTCTGTGCTGCTCTCGTCTGAAACACCCTGATCCGTCGACATCACCAGATAAAACAGGTTTCCTGCAAGCGCCACCACATGTTAATCACATTTAAATAGGTTCATTTGAATACCATTTCAATAAAATATCAAGATTAGATTATTTTGTGTAAAACATGTAAAATGCTTTTGAAGCAACGCATCGACAGCAATAAAAAACTCAAATATTTGGAGAATTTTTGTGTGTGAAAGCATTAAAAGCTTAAATGACTAAACTGGAACATTCAAAAATGTTTAATAAAATTAAAATAAATGCAATAATATATCAGTATTATTAAGTTAATAATAAAACTAACAACATTTAAATAAATGTTTGAATTAAAATCATTTTGGCTAATAAAATACACTAAATTGTACAAAACTGTTAAAAGTTTCAAGTGTCTGTTCTTCGTATGTGGATTACTCAGTTAGCTGGATTTGGTTATTGATGATTTGACGTGATCCAGGATCATTTCGTTCTTCAAAACTCATCCAAGAGTTGTTGCCTAGCAACAATTCTAGTAGCTCAAACCTTGTCAGGAGCAGCAGCTTATTTCATATAAACAGGATTAGATCGGGTCTTTTCAAGCAAAGATAATACTGAAAGTATGTACCGAATGCTGATATTTTCTTACAGTAGTAGTTAGATACACTTGGGAAAATAGTAAATAGTTAAAAAAATCTGAGACTCTTATCTTATGATTCGAGACTCTTATTGTGCAATAAAAAAGAATATCGCCGTTAATCTATTCTCAAGTTGGGTTGGGAGCTGGGTCTAATCTACGCAAGCTATGATGACTTTCACCTTGGATGTATACCTGGCTGAATTGCACTGTAGGTGGCGAGAACGAGTCTTCGAACCTGTGTGTATTCCTACTGTGAATTTACCACATCAGACATGACGTGCTAAAATGGATGCAGTTCACTAGAGTGAATCTGATTAATGTGAGCTCCACATCTAACTATCAGGCATATGTAGAGTTTATGCCCTCCAGTAAAACATCTACATCTACAACATCGGCAAGGTCTCGAGAACTCCCCTGCTTGTCGCCGTGAGAGAAGTGTAAACTAAGGTTGTCTTAGGTAATAATTTGATTTAGTTGATTGGCTATAGTGTATGTTTTTGGACGGTGGGGAACCCGGGGGAAACCCACGCGCACACGGGGAGAACATGCAAACTCCGCACAGAAACGCTAACCGGCCCAATAGGAGGTTGAACCGGCGGCGTTCTTGCTGTGAGGCAACAGTGCTAGTCACTGGGCCGCCGTGTGGCCCTATAGAAAAAGGGTGGAAGGGGGGGAACTTCAAGACGAAGATAACTGGAGTGAAATCTCAGTTTATTAATAGTGTGTCCGTAATCATCTAATAGGGCAGATTACGGAGATGATCAGGTGCCAGCCGTGTTGATCATAAGCACGTGATCCTCTCGAAATTAGTTTATAAATAAACCACACTTAAAAAAGGAAAAGAAATTCGAAGGGGGGCAAATAATTCTGACTTTATCTGTGTGTTTATTTTATTATAAAGGGATCAGATATTTTGTTTAAATATTTTTGTTTTGACTATTAAATATATTTGCCTTCGTAGTAAAAATAATATAAAATGAAGTGGTTAAATTAAAAAATATCCTAATAATCCTAAACGTATTGGTAAAAAATATTCAATAATTATCGATATCGAATGATATGAAACATGATGTCGTGATCATTCATTTTGCAAATATCGCCCAGCCCTAATATATATATATATATATTAAAAATGTATTTAAAATTCTGAGTTGACAAAGATTGTACAGCAGATTTCTCCACAGGAAACTGAAAGCCCAAGAGCAGAGCACCAGAGAGAGAGAGAAATGAACCCTGTCCAGATGATTCTGCAGCTCTTCCCCAAACTGCAGGAGAGAAACACACACTGAACTCTGCACTGCGTTCAGGAAAAGCGTCCCAGAATGCATCTGTCAGGAGTGCTGAGTGATAAATGAAGCCCCACCTCTGTCCTCAGACGATTGGCTGGCGGTGACATCATCAGTGATGTCATCAGGAAGAGAAGAGCCCACACCCACAGCTGTGTGTGAAGGACAGGAGGAGGAAGACGACAAGTGTGTGTGTGCGTGTATGTGTGTGTGACAGAGTGAAGATGCGTGTGCGTGAGAGAGAGAAAGACACATGAAAGATGTGTGTAAGTAAGATAGGTAGAAGATGATGTGTGTGTGTGTGTTAGACAGGTTGAAGATAAATGTGAGTGTGTGTGTGTGTAAGAGAGAGAGAAAGAGAGAGTGTGAAAGACAGGTTAAAAGATGTGTGTGTGTGTGATGCATGTGTTTGTGTGTGTTATGTGTGTGCGCGGGAAATGGTGTGAGGTGCATTTATATATGGTGTGGAATTACAAACAGACACGTACAAGAAGCCACAAAAGCAGAACAAGTGTGTGTGTGTGTGTGTGTGTGTGTGTGTGTGTAAGAGAGAGAGAGAGTGTATGCGTGTGAGAGAATGTGTGTGTATATGTGTGTAAGAGAAAGTGAGTATGTGTATGTGAGAGAGAGAGGAAAGTGTGTTAGAGGTGTGTGTGTGTTGAGGGAAAGAAGCAGAGAGAGAGAGAGATGAGAGAGTGTTAAATCATATCAGCTTGATCACAGTGAGCTTTGAGCACATGCAGAAACACACAGAGAGAGAAACAGAGAAAACACACACACACACACACACACACTTCAGAAACACAGTCAGAGCAACAGCAGCTGAAGAACAGCAGCATCATCATCATCATCATTCACTGACTCAATCAGCAGACGCTTTTATGCAGAGCCGCTTACAGAAGAAGAATACTAACTCTTAGCTGATGTTATCTTCTTCGCTAATGCCTAATAAGACATTAACAAGCTGTAATTGTTTTATTAAATGAAGTTAATAACTAATAAAACTGTTATACTTTATTAACTTTAACTAAAATCTCTAGAATACACAAGACCTGTCACTTGTGTAGATTTGAATGGGGGAAAAGTGTAACGTAAATATGGTGAATGAAGCCCCGCCTACTAGTACAGGAGCCAATCCGTGATCGCTATGGACTGAGGATTCTCGGGGGGAGGGGCTCAGACCAGTCATGTGTTTATGACAGTTTCTGCAGCTTCATTAGGTGCGTTCCACTTCATCTGTCTAAAGGCTGATTTATACCTCTGCGTCAAGCGCACGCGTATGCTACGCCGCAGCCTACGCGTGGACGCATAGGCCCTCGCTATGGCCGTCGGCGACGTTGACGTGCACCTCTCAAAAAATGTAACGCGTACACGTAGCACAAGCTCTGTGATTGGTCGGCTTGGTAGCGATGACGAGTGTGGGCGGAGGTGAGAGGCGCGCGCCCGATGCAGAGAGTGTTTACAAGTGTGGAGTCCCGTGAAGGAGCTCCGAATGGAGACTGTTGTTTTGTGTTTACCTCATGATTAAAGTTGTTGCACGTCCGACGGTTCCCGCCTCAAAATGAGCGAATTTGAGCCACTTGTACATTAAGGAAGTGTTCAGAAAAAACAAAACAAAGAGACTCGACACAGAGGAACATAAACACCTACTGCTAGGGTTTCGGAAGTGTATTGCAGAGAAACAGAAACAGCGCGCAGAAGTATAAATGCACGGCTACGCGTGAGGCTTGCGCCATGGGTCACGCCGATCACTTGACGCAGAAGTATAAACCAGGCTTTAAAGCGGTGCATGCCGCTTTTGTCCGGATTGATGCTGCGCCGACGCCACATGACTGTCACATGTAGCGTCAAAGTACCGCGACAGCGCTCCGAGATCTGATTCAGCCGGTGAAGAGCGACTGCAGGAGCTGCAATGACGACACTGATATTACACGATTGGCCGAGTTTACCGCATGACAACAACCACGTGTGATTCAGGTTTATTATTATCTGCATACAAAGACTTTATCTTGCTGGAGTTTAGAACCGTTTCACTTTACCTCAGGACGCATTAATGCCGCTCTGTGGGTCTATTGGAGACATTCATAAATATTCCTAACAAATCTAATACATATCGGAGACATACTCACTACATAAACATGCTAAATTGCACTTTAGCAGCGTTTATTTGAGAGCGCACAAGAAAATCTGCATTTGAGCAGCGTATATTTGAGGGCGTGCAAGATGATTTGTGCATGAACAGAGGAAATCAGTGCGCAAGCAAAGAGATTTGCATGCTCGTATTACATAAATGCGATCTCGACTTGTAGTACTGCAGCTCACGACATTTATCATTGAAATAATGTCACGGGTAGTTGGAAGATCTGTGTAAAAGACCTGCCACCACAGCTGGAAAAAATCCTAGAGGAAACACTAGAGGAAACACTAAACTATATTCAAGAACACCGATATTTCGCCACCTTGGTATTCTACGGTTCTGTCTGCGTTCTGAATGATTTTGAGATATTGAGCTTCAAAGGTTTTGCATTCCATAGCAAACAGTATGTGTGTAACATTTGTTTTTTTTAAATAAAAAGTCTTAAAATGAAAACAACTTTTAAAAATACATCCTATAATGTAAATACGATGTCATTTAATAAGAATGTCAATAACTCAATTTTGACAGAAATGTCAGACAGAACCTTGTAATTCTAAGGTGATGATTTGTTTTTCCATGACTTTTCCAAAACTTTGTGGGTTTTTCTGTTTTTCCAAAACTTTTCCAGGTCTGGAAAATGCCATGTCAAAATTTCATGACTTTTCCAGGTTTTCCATGACCTTATGAACCCTGTGCTATCCTCACAGGTTATCTGCACATTTTTTAACAGCAACATTAATAACTTTTAGGACCTTTTTAGGTCCTCTAAAAGGAAAATTTAAGAATTTTCCTCAAAAAAAAACAAAAAAAAAAAAACAGGAAAATATAGGTATGGGGCAACACCAAATCATGCTAAATATGCTGTTTTGTCCCTGCCACATGTGAACGTACTCGCACACTCCGAGTCAGGGAACATTGCTTGAAAAACTAGGTGGATGTCCTCATTTGAGGTGTACGAGTGGTGGCGGCTTACAGTTTGAAATACCCAAAGTATTTTGGCTTTAAGTGTAGCTACATTCGCAAAGCTGCAGAAGGCATTGCTTGACGTGGACAGCCTTGTGGAAGGCTGAGAGGTCGAAGTGCTCGATGAGAACATGCTTATGGGCAAACTACTTGCTTGCGACAACTCATACTTCTTGTGCTTCTCTGCTTTCATGTGTGAGTTTAGCGTTTTGTAGCCCATTGTCCCCATTTTTATTGTCTTTTTACATAAAGCACACCTCCCTTCATGATTACTGGCTGTTTTCTTCAGCCACCCCCGATACTTTTCGTCCTCCAACCAATTGTCATCAAACAAACATTTGCCCATGCTTGCAATTCCGCCAAATGGCCGTGGTGGCGAACCATCAACGCAACGCATTCATCAATCACTTACTCGTATGTCACCTATGGTGCTGCCCCAAATGTTGCGCTGGTCAAATAAAATAAATAAAAATGACGAGTCGGACATGAAATTTAAGATCCCACATGAAATGTAAGACCTCCTTATGGAAAATTACAGAATTCAAGATATTTTCAGACCTTAAAAATCGAAAATTTTATTTAAGACGTTTCAAGACTTTAAGGACCCGCGGGGACCCTGTCCTCAGTGTTGGGCAGTAGCGTAGCTTAACTACATTACTCAGTAGCGTGGCGGTAGTGTTGCTACTTTCTAAATCAAATATCTTTTCAGTAGCGAAGCTATTTTAATGTAATGTGTATTTTATATAGCGCATTTATTGTGTATGGCCATACACCCAAAGCGCTTCACAATCATGAGGGGGGTCTCTCCACACCACCACCAGTGTGCAGCATCCACTTGGATGATGAGACGGCAGCCACAGGACAACGGCGCCAGTGCTTCACCACACACCAGCTATTGGTGGAGTGAAGAGACAGTGATAGAGCCAATTCAGTAGATGGGGATTATTAGAAGGCCATGATGGTTAAGGGCCGATTGAGGGACTTTGTCCAGGACACCGGGGTTACACCCCTACTCTTTGCAAAAAGTGCCATGGCATTTTTAATGACCACAGAGAGTCAGGACCTCAGTTTAACGTCTCATCCGAAAGACGGCGCCCACTGACAATATAGTGTCCTCTTCACTTTTACTGGGGCATTAGGACTCACGCAGACCACAGGTTGAGCGCCCCCTGCTGGCCTCACTAACATTACTTCCAACAGCAACCTAGTTTTCCCATGTGGTCTCCCATCCAGGTACTGACCAGGCTCAGCCCTGCTTAGCTTCAGTGAGTAACCGGTCTTGGGCTGCAGGGTGATATGGCTGTTTATTAGTCAAGTAGCGCAGTAGCGTCCACACAAGCTACATTTACCGATCGCGGATCAATAAGTGACGGCACCGACATTCACGGAGCTGTGAGGTGGTGTCTAGCCTATGAAAGTAAATCCATATGATGGCGAGAATGACGATTTCCTCTTCTTCCTGTTTTACGGTAGTCGACAACAAAGTTTTTGGTGCAAAGTTTTTGGTTACTGCCACCTCTGGTTGGCGATGTCGCCAGCCGAAACTTGCTTGATGGAAAGATGACTGAGGGAGAGGAGTTATTTCTAAAGCAGGATTCCACGTGACCGTACCTCGAGAAGTTAATGTTGCGTGGGCTTAAGTGTGGGGTGCCCGGGCGCTGCTGGAGATCAGGTGTCAATCCAGGGCTCCGCCGGAGCTCGCTTGCCCCGGAAGGAGTGAGGGTCTGTGCTCAAAAAATACTTTAGTGTATATATAATATATATATATATATATATATATATATATATATATATATATATATATATATATATATATATATATGCTTATTCCAAAATATTTCCCTTTACTATACATTACTATGGTATTTTAAATGTGTAACACCTGGTTTTATTGGATTTTTTGTTTTAGCTGTTATGTACTATAATTTGTTTTGTTTAGTGCAGCATAATATTATCAGTAAATAACTGAACTATTCGGCCTCATGTTTCATTGACAGTTTTATTGATCACTAAGAGATGATTGACTTGGATTTAAGTTGCTTCGATTTAAAAATGAAAATTTTAAAAATAGCTTAGATGTAGCGAAGCTACTTTTGCCATGTAGCTTTTAGCTTAGCTTGCTACATTTCCCAGGGGGTAGCTTTTAGTGTAGTTAAGCTACATTTTAAGTAGTGTAGCTAATAGCTTAGCTCACTACATTTTTCAAGTAGCTTGCCCAACACTGGCTATCCTCAAAACAATCAAATAGCAGTCTGTGACTGTCAGACGCGCTCTATAGTGATAAAGACGCTGTTTCCCAAACCGATTCTGCACACGCGATTTGAAGCGTGGCGAAGGTCTGGGTTTTGGGTGCATGTTTGAACAGACATATACACACAATTAATAATAATCTAAAGATGTCGATCTTGGTGGGGCTTTTACAAACACAACTAATTTTGTCTTAAATGAGCATAAAAAGGGGGTGGTGCAGTGGCGCAGTAGGTAGTGCTGTCTCCTCACAGCAAGAAGGTCGCTGGTTCGAGCCTCGGCTGGGTCAGTTGGTGTTTCTGTGTGGAGTTTGCATGTTCTCCCTGCATTGTTTGCGTGGGATTCCTCCGGGTGCTCCGGTTTCCCCCACAGTCTAAAGACATGCGGTACAGGAGAATTGGGTAGGCTAAATTGTCCGTAGTGTATGAGTGTGAATGAGTGTGTGGATGCTTCCCAGAGATGGGTTGCGGCTGGAAGGGCATAAAATCGTGCTGGATAAGTTGGCGGTTCATTCCGCTGTGGCGACCCCGGATTAATAAAGGGACTAAGCCGAAAAGAAAATGAATGAATGAGCATAAAAAGTTAAGTAATGAGCATAATGCTTTCATTATAATGTCAGATGTGTGCATTTTTAAAGTGACACCTCTGTTATTTTATGTAATCAAACGAAAAATCTAAATGAATGAGATTCAGTCATTGCTCTTTAATCAGAATGTGTCAGTTATACAGTGAAGAAAAGATTCATGAGATTTGATAACTTGATACTATTTCTTTATAATAGCTATTAATTTTAATAAGGTAAACTGTTTGCTAACAGGGGGGTTAATTTTCACATCCCGATACTGACAGGTATGTGACTAACGTTTGCTGTGCATATAATCCTATAGTTTGCACCCAAATTCAACTGACTTCCTGCATCTATAATATGAATAACTCTACTCATTTCCAGTGATGAAGATGATGCTGCTGATTATGATATATTATAGTTCTGATCTGATATTACTCAGCGTTTACCTTTCCTCACCACCTGAACAGCAGGCTGCAGCACCTCCAGAGGCGGAGCTTCCACAGGCTCCTCCTCCCATTGACTAGAACTTTCGCTGGGGGCGGGGTCCGACGATTCAGTTCCCGGTTTGTCTGTGAACGGACTCCTCTCATTGGCTGTTTCGTTAGTGGGCGTGTCATCTGAATCTTGACTCCAGCCATCCTCCAGGTCTCGGAAGATCAGCTGCCGCAGCGTTTCCACTGAAGCAAAAGAAAAGAAAACTCACGTGACCCATTTTTGCATGTACTTTAATTTGTATTTAGCATCTGAATTTAAAACAAATTAAAAACTGAATTGACTAATGAATGAATGATATTAGTATATTTATAGTTTAATTAGTAGGGGTGTGACGAGACGCCTACGCCATGAGACGAGATGAGACACGAGATTTAAGAAATATGTTAATAATATATTGAGATTTATGAAATATATTAATCGGAATATATTTTATTTAACTGAAAAAAAAATAATAATAATAAATAATTAAAATACTTACAAAATTTTACTTCTATTTTAACAAATTCTATGCCCTAAAAACACATAATATTATGTAATATAATAATATTTTGCATAATATTTTGCTAATATGTGAATAGAAAAATAGTCTTTTTATATATAATTTTACTTATTAGCAAAATGTTTGCTAATATATGAATGGAAAATAGATTTTTATTCAACTGAAAAAATAATTACAAAATGCAAAACACATAAAAAAATAAAATAAAATTGTAATGAATGGTATTTTATTTCTATTTCAATGAACTGTGTGCCATAAAGGACATGCAAAAACTGCACTGATTTAGCTATAAACTCTACTGACTGACTTCACATGAGAAATCAAACTCCTTTCCACAAATTAAACAAGGATCTCTCACCGTCCTGAAGAGCAGATTCAGCCACTCCAGCTTTGTTTTTCTGAGCCACGTCTGGATCTTCATCCGGACACTCTTCGGCTGCATCAGCCGGTGTGACGGGAGGAGAGAGAACCATTTCAACCTCTCTGTCTGAATACATGCGGGACTCAGAGCCTTCTGGAGGAGAGAAACACACACAGCAGCAGACATTCAGATCTGTTTGTTTATTTATTTATTGCCACATCAGCAACTTATATCTATTTCACAGCAAGATCGATATACAGCTGAAGGCAGAATATGTTTCCCTAATTTCTGTTTAACGGAGAGAAGATTTTTTTCAACACATTTCTAATCATAATAGTTTTAATAACTCATCTCTAATAACTGATTTATTTTATCTTTGTCATGATGACAGTAAATAATATTTGACTAGATATTCTTCAAGACACTTCTTTACAGCTTAAAGTGACATTTAAAGGCTTAACTAGGCTAATTAGGTTAACTAGGCAGGTTAGGGTAACTAGGCAAGTTATTGTATAATGATGGTTTGTTCTGTAGGCTATCAAAAAAAAATTGCTTAAAGGGGCTAATAATATTGACCTTAAAATAGGTTTAAAAATTTTTTTAAACTTCCTTCTATTCTTGCTGAAATAAAATAAATAAGACTTTCTCCAGAAGAAAAAATATTATCAGACATACTGTGAAAATTTGCTTGCTCTGTTAAACATCATTTGGGAAATATTTGATTTGAAAATTCCCAAGAGGATGAATAATTGTGTTTTTTAACTGTACATAAAACATTACATGATAAGAACAGCTTCATATTTCAATAAGAAATGATGCACAAACAAATATATATGAATATAAATAAATAAAATCCGCAAACAAACTTATTTAGCGGAAATAAAAAAAAAAAAGAAAAATGACGTTGATGTTTTGTAGGTTAAAAAAAAGCAACAAATGTAAAATATAGTATGTTGAAGAATGCTGGAAACCTTTAATCAGTGACTTTCACAGTGTTTGTTTTTCATATACAGGGTTTATAAGAGTCAAATTTAAGACTTTAAGACCTTTTTAAGACTATTATGAATGAAATTTCAGACTTACACAAGGTTAAACGCTTTTCTAAGGGTCCAGTTAAAACATTTTAAAAAACATTAAAAACAAGCGTTATTGTAAAGAAGATTAACTATATTGGTAAATAGTTAAAAGTATTGGTAAAAAATACTTTTGTTAAAACTTTTACTAAGATGGAATGTTAGTGATTGGATTGGATGCCGATTGGGTATAGCTTTACATGCACATGGGAAAATAAAGACCTGTTTAAAATTATTTAAGACCTACAACACAGCGGGCCCTATCATACAACCGGCGCAAGACCTGTTTGCCCCGACGTGCTGCTATTTTCAGACCAACACAACATTAATTTTCCTGTTTTCCGTCAGGTTGTTTAAATAGCAAAATCATTTGCGCCCTCATGGGTCTTCTGGTCTAGAAAAGAGGTGTGTTAAGGAGCATTGTTGGTGCATTGCTATTTTGAGGAACTAAAATAGACTGAGCAATAGACCAGCTAAAAGCAGGTCTAAAGTCCAGCACAGAGCGTGTTAGTTGTGCGCCTCGCTTACACATTGCTTAAAACACACAGGATGTAGAGCAGCAACACACAAATATCTTTACAAATGAAAAAGAATTAAAGGATTAAAATATTACAAAAATTATTATTTTCAACATAAATATAAACACCACTGCCTTCATGTCGGGGGGCTTTTTCAGTTTATTCATGACAAATTGCTTTTGTATGATGTTTTTATTAGCATTAGTATTATTTATTATATGTATATGTATATTTGTTTTATTAAAAACAAGTTTAGATTTGTCCACCTGTCAGGTTTTAGACCATATGGGGCATTGCATGTGTATTTGGATATAACTCAGTTTTTTGACCACACTTCATTGTTGTTTATTTATTCATTTGCTGGAACTTAGAACTGAAATTAGAAATAGTTTTAAACAAATCTTCGCGCTTAACAAACTAAATTAATTATGTAGGTTAATGGATGTCTTCAGTGAGTGTGTACAACACCGTTTTTTTACTCCACTAAAGAGAAAGTGAAAGTAAAGGCCGATTGGAGGAGGCTCATTCTTTATCCTCGTGCTGCAGATGCAGATGGATTGGGACATGCCCTTAATGCTTTTGCACTCCTGTGCTTTAGACGTTGCGCCTAGATCGTTAAAAAAGAGCCCATTATTTCAATGAACTTTTTAAGGCCTAAAATTTTGATTTTAAAATTTAACCCCGTGGATACCCTGGTATAATTTTACAGACTTATTCAGCAAGATGAGCAAATCTTTTTTTCGTTGACAAAATTTACCACATACAGATATTTAATTTTATGACATGCTATTTTAAACACACACACGCACGCATGCACACACGCACACACACACACACACTGTATTTTCAATCTGCTGATATCGGTTCATGACTCTTACCTGACTGATCGGCAGACAATCTCACACCTGCACCTGGAGACCTGAAACTGAGCACACAGTGATGGTTTATGGATATAAGACATATGACACAATCAAAAATAAAAAAAAATAACATATAAATATAATAAAATAACTAATTAAATATTTATTTAAAAGTAGTGCTCAGCATAAATGAGTACACCCTTCACAGATCTCTCTTTTTAATAACATGTCTTTATTAAGTTTTTTCAAGGTTTTACAAAAAATCAAACCCTAATACCCAAAACTTACCCCAGACAGGTTTAGGGAACCAAAAATTAAAATGTAATAATCATTAAAAAATAAATGAACAATAATTATAATAATAATAATAAAATAAAAAGAATTTGGGCGACGCGTTGGTGCAGCAAGAAAGTCGCAGGTTCAAGCCTTGGCTGGGTCAGTTGCCATTTCTGTGTGGAGTTTTCATGTTCTCCCCATGTTGGTGTGGGTTTCCTCCAGGTGCTCCAATATCCCTCCACAAGTCCAAACACATGCGCTATAGGATAATTGGGTAAGCTAAATTGGCTGTAGCGTATGTGTGTGAGAGTGTATGGGTGTTTCCCAGTGATGGGTTGCAGCTGGAAGGGCATCCGCTGTGTGAAACATATGCTGAAATAGTTGGCGGTTCATTCCGCTGTGGCAACCCCAGATTAATTAAGGGACTAAGCCGATGAATGTGAATGAATGAAAAAAAAAATCTAATCAAACACCAGTTCACATTCCACAGGCTTCCAAAGCTTCTTCAATATCTCCAAGTTCAAAAACACCTCCCAGATATCACAAAACTCAGAGGATTTGTTCCTCATTACATACGTGAGCTTCAAAAGAGCTAAACACATAGCTCTCTCTTTTTAATTCATATTTTCAACAGGATGCTTTACAGTCATATATTTGTGCATATACATGAGATTGGTCAGTTACCAAAGCCAAAACTGGAGCTAGTCTAACAACAAAACTTAAGATCAGAGTCCAGAAATTAGCACACGCAAAATAATATGCCGGAGACAAATATTATACAAGTTTAATAAACGGAAAAATCAAGAGAATTGATGTTTTAAAATGTGTTAGCTTGTCAATTTCGTTTTGCAATAACTCATTTGAATTTAAATCTTTTCATTCCTAACGATGTTCGTTGACCAAACTCTTTATTTTAATGAATACATTCATTCATTCATTCATTTTACCTTGGTTTTGTCTTTTTATTTATCACAGGTCGCCACAGCGGAATGAATCGCCAACTTAACCAGCATATGTTTTACACAGCGGGTGCCGAAACACCCGTACATACTCACATTCACACTCATACACTACGGCCAATTTAGCATGTGTTTGGACTGTGAGGAAAACCGGAGCACCCGGAGGAAACAAGGGAATGCCAACTGACCCAGCCGAGGCTCAACCCAGCAACCTTCTTGCTGTAAAGCGACAGCACTATCCACTGTGCCGCCAAAACAAATATATCTTATCAATATTCATTAAAAAATGGATTTAAAATATTGATTTTCAATAGAGGGTGCACTCATTTATGCGGAGCACTGTGTATATACAGTTGAAACCAGAAGTTTACATACACTGTATAAAAAGGCACATAGTGACTAAACTTTTCCTCTTTTAGGTAAGTTAGGATTATCACATTAGTTTCTGTTCTGCTTAATGGCAGAATAATGAGAGAGAGATTTTTGGAGAAATTGTTCTAACTTTTCTTGAAAGTCAAGTTTACATACAATAAGATTATTATGCCTCTGAAAAAGCTCAGATGATGGTGTCAAGGTTTTGGAAGTTTCTGATTGGCTAATTGACAACATTTGAGTTAATTGGAGGCACAACTGTAGAATAGTATTTAAGGAAAACCTCAAACACACTGCTTCCTTGTGGGACAACATGGGAAAATCAACAAGCCAGAATCAACAACAAAAGCCAGATTACAATTTGCTAAATTACACTGGGAAAAAGAATAATTTTAGGAGACATGTCCTGTGGTCTGATGGAGCTAAGATTGAAGCCAGTAATCAGTGTTACATTTGGAGGACAAAGGGGAAAGCTTACAAGCTTAGGAACACCATCACAACTGTGAAGTATGGGGGCGGTCATGTTGTGCATCATGTTTGCTGCAGGAGGGACTGGTCCACTTCACAGCATAGATGGCATCATGAAGAAAGAACATTATGTAGAAATACTGAAGCAACATCTCAAGACATCAGCCAGGAAATTAAAACTTAGCCACAAATGGGTCTTCCAAACAGACCATGACCCTAAGCATACTGCCAAATTAGTTCAAATGTGCTTTAAGGACAACAGAGTGAATGTTTTTGAGTGGCCATCACAAAGCCCTGAACTCAATCCTATAGAGAATTTGTGGGCAGAGTTGAAAAAGCTTGTGCGAGCAAGACAGCCTACAAATCTGACTCAGTTACACCAATTCTGTCAGGAGGAATGGGCCAAAAATTCCTGCAAACTATTGTGAGAAGCTTGTGAAAGGATACCCAAAACATTTGACCAGAGTTATACAGTTTAAAAGCAAAGCTAAAAAAATACTAAGGAAATGTGTGTAAACTTTTGACTCTCTAGAAAAATAATAAAAAAATAAAAAAAAATAAAAAATAATTCTCTGATTATTCTGGCATTTAGCAAATGTAAATGATTTAGGTAATCCTAACAGATCTAAAATAGTAAACGTTTAGTATGATTTACCATCAGACATTTAAAAAAAAAAAGGTTATGTTGTGTATGAAAACATCTGGTTTCAACTGTATATAATGAATATGTGCAGTGTTTGTGTGCTGATGGAGTGTGTGTGTGTGTGGTACCGTGGTGTGTTTGGTTTGGTTGATCCTCCTTGAGCGGCTGCAGAGATTGTCTTTTCCAGCTGGTCTTTCCAACTTTAACAAACAGCAATAAAACACTGATCAATTACAAAACTACAAGTTTACTGACCAAATATTTCCCCTTTGAAATGAGCAGGATTAAATAAAGCGCCCTGATAGGCTGCAGGTGCTGTCAATCAAACCGAAGCGGCCAATGAGAGACTCACGTGTTTTTCTCCAGTAACGTTCCGGCCACCAGCTCATAGATCTGCCTCTCGGATGTGCTGATCACGTACAGCGCTTTATTGTCTGCAAATGTAGGAGAAATGTTGTTTAAAAGGCATCTGTTATGCAGAAATTACTTTCATAAGGGGTTTAAACACAGTTGTGTGTGAATATAACCAGTTTCTAATGGTCAAAATTAAATCTATTTTTATTACCATACTTGATAAAACAGTTTGCAGAAACACTTTGATCGGCTTTGTACGTGTCATCAGAGCGTGAACGCCCCGCCCACTAGTGACCATCTTGAGGCAGCTTCTGAGGGAACATTCACTGCTAATGCCTACCAGAGTTTGCTGACCTACTGTCAAAGCTTCCTTAAGCATAGCTGTTAGCTTACCGAATGATAATTAGTGCTAGCAATGTGCTGAAACGTTATAGTTTTGCAAGAAACATGCTAGCAACATTAAATCACGCTTTAATCACATGCTAATTCATGTTAAATGTGTTAGAAATATGTCAACAGTAAGCTAATTTATGTTAGCAAAATGTATACGTGATTGAATGCACAGAAACATGTTAGCCATGTTCAAATGTGTTAGCAATATGCTAAATCATGCTAGTTGTATGTCACTTAGCCGCTAACTCATTTAAACATTCATTCATTTTATTTTCGGCTTAGTCTCTTTATTAATCTGGGGTCGCCACAGTGGAATGAACCGCCAACTTATCCAGCATAAGTTTTACACAGCGGATGCCCTTCCAGCTGCAACCCAACATTGGGAAGCACCCATACACACTCATCCACTACGGCCAATTCAGTTTACCCAATTCCCCTATAGCGCATGTGTTTGGACTTGGGGAAACCGGAGCACCCGGAGGAAACCCAACGCCAACATGGAGAGAACATGCAAACTCCACACAGAAATGCCAACTGACCAAGCTGAGGCTCGAACCAGCGACCTTCGTGCTGCGATAGTGCTAACCACTGTGACGCCCCCCATTTAAACATGTTAGCAAATTGTTATTTATGATGACAGTGTATAACTCTGCTGCAAACTCATTTTAAACATGTTAGAAACGTTTTAGGAACATGCTAATTCATGCTAGCAGTACATTAATCTTCTAATGATTCATGTTAAACATGTTAGAAATAAGTTGACAGTATGCTAATTCATGTTAATAAAACATAGACATGATAACAACTCATGCTACCCATGTTAAAATGTGTTAACTAGTTATGCTAGCTGTATATTACTCAGCCATTAACTCATTTAAGCATGTTAGAAACATGTTAGCAGTATATCAATCTTCTAATTCATGTTAAACTTGTTAGAAAAAACTAGTGACCATCTCTCCCTCATTAGCATGAACAGCAGCCCTGAGTGAGAAGCAGCCGTCTGTCCATTAGTCATTAGAGCAGGGGTGTCCAAACTCGGTCCTGGAGGGCCGGTGTCCTGCAAAGTTACACATGGGCTAGCTAATCAAGCTCTTACTAGGCTTTCTGGAACCATCCTTGCAGGTGTGTTGAGGCAAGTTGGAGCTAAAATCTGCAGGACACCGGCCCTCCAGGACCGAGTTTGGACACCCCCTTGCATTAGAGTGTTTGAGCTGCTGAAGATAATGTCGGCATAGTCTAAGACAGGCATGTCCAAGCTCGGTCCTGGAGGGCCGGTGTCCTGCAAAGTTTAGTTTCAACCCCAATCAGACACACCTGGGCCAGCTAATCAAGCTCTTACTAGGCTTTCTAGAAACATCCTTGCAGGTGTGTTGAGGCAAGTTGGAGCAAAAATCTGCAGGACACCGGCCCTCCAGGACCGAGTTTGGAAACCCCTGGTCTAAGAGGATTATAGATGTGGCGTTTTAGATGAAGCACAAATGAACAGCGATAGGAGTCTCCATAGACTGACAGAAGCATGAAGCACACACTCACATTTTCACACAGATAACGCTAGCACTGTTTAGAATCTGCCACTATGCTGACACACAGGCATTTGTAGCTCCGCCCTCTTCTGAATAGGGGACAAGCTCATTTGAATTTAAAGCGACAGTCACCAACACCAAAATGTGTCTTAAAGCCTAAAAGGGTCAGTTTTAGAGAGTTATAAAACATTATCTGTGTGCTATTTTGTGCTCAAACGTCACACACACAGAGACATCAGAGACTTATTGTACATCTGGTAAAAAGGAGCATAATAGGTGTTATTCAAAGGTAAATGTGTGTGTGACCTGTGGCGACGGGGCGGACGAGGCAGGAATCGAGGCAAACCACCGGACAGAAGGGTCTTTTGAGGTCTGTAGCTCCGCCCAGTGAGCGTGATGGACAGCGCAGGATGAGTCTGTCGTCCGGCCCCCGCTGGAGCAGCAGCAGCAGGTCTGAGAGCAGCAGCGCCTGGATCTCTGAAACACATTCACCCAAACACTCATTAAAGGACACATCAAAGCAAAACGAATGGAATGGATGTGTGATTGTTTTTTTCTGGAAAATTTCCGGAACGTCCTCGCCTGTGTGAACACCTTGTTGGAAATTTATCGGTATCAATGTGTGCTCTTTACTTCCTCCCGCTCTTCACTTTCGTCCCCGACACCATCCCCCCCACACTCTTCACTTTCGTCCCCGTCAACATCCGCCATCAAACTCTTCACTTTCGTCCCCGACACCATCCCCCACCACGCCCTTCACTTCACTTTCGTCCTCGACACCATCCTCCCCCCGCTCTTCACTTTCGTCCCTGACACCCCACCCCCATGCTCTTCACTTTCGTCCCCGACACCCCACCCCCACGCTCTTCACTTTCATCCCCGACACCCCACCCCCCCACGCTCTTCACTTTCGTCCCCGACACCATCCCCCCCCCATGCTCTTCACTTTCGTCCCCGACACCATCCCCCACCTATGCTCTTCACTTTCGTCCCCGATAACATCCCCCCACGCTCTTCCCTTTCTTTCCCGACCCCCCCTCCACGCTCTTCACTTTCATCCCCGACACCCCACCCCCCCATGCTCTTCACTTTCAACCCTGACACCATCCCCCCCCCACGCTCTTCACTTTCGTCCCCGCCACCATCCCCCCCCCCACGCTCTTCACTTTTGTCCCCGACACCATCCCCCCCCCACGCTCTTCACTTTTGTCCCCGACACCATCCCCCCCCACGCTCTTCACTTTCGTCCCTGACACCCCACCCCCCCATGCTCTTCACTTTCGTCCCTGACACCATCCCCCCCCACACTCTTCACTTTTGTCCCCGACACCATCCCCCCCCCACGCTCTTCACTTTCGTCCCCGACACCATCCCCCCCCCCACGCTCTTCACTTTCGTCCCTGACACCATCCCCCCCCACGCTCTTCACTTTTGTCCCCGACACCATCCCCCCCCCACGCTCTTCACTTTCGTCCCCGACACCCCACCCCCCCACGCTCTTCACTTTTGTCCCCGACACCATCCCCCCCCCACGCTCTTCACTTTCGTCCCCGACACCATCCCCCCCCCCACGCTCTTCACTTTTGTCCCCGACACCATCCCCCCCCCACGCTCTTCACTTTCATCCCCGACACCATCCCCCCCCACGCTCTTCACTTTCGTCCCCGACACCATCCCCCCCCATGCTCTTCACTTTCGTCCCCGACACCATCCCCCCCCACGCTCTTCACTTTTGTCCCCGACACCATCCCCCCCCCCCACGCTCTTCACTTTCGTCCCTGACACCATCCCCCCCTCACGCTCTTCACTTTTGTCCCCGACACCATCCCCCCCCCCACGCTCTTCACTTTCATCCCTGACACCCCACCCCCCCATGCTCTTCACTTTCGTCCCTGACACCATCCCCCCCCCACGCTCTTCACTTTTGTCCCCGACACCATCCCCCCCCCCACGCTCTTCACTTTCGTCCCCGACACCATCCCCCCCTCACGCTCTTCACTTTTGTCCCCGACACCATCCCCCCCCCACGCTCTTCACTTTCGTCCCCGACAACCCCACCCCCCCATGCTCTTCACTTTCGTCCCCGACACCATCCCCCCCACGCTCTTCACTTTTGTCCCCGACACCATCCCCCCCCCACGCTCTTCACTTTCGTCCCCGACACCATCCCCCCCCCCCACGCTCTTCACTTTCGTCCCCGACACCATCCCCCCCCCACGCTCTTCACTTTCATCCCCGACACCATCCCCCCCCCACGCTCTTCACTTTCGTCCCCGACACCCCCCCCCCCCCATGCTCTTCACTTTCGTCCCTGACACCATCCCCCCCCACGCTCTTCACTTTTGTCCCCGACACCATCCCCCCCCCACGCTCTTCACTTTCGTCCCCGACACCATCCCCCCCTCACGCTCTTCACTTTTGTCCCCGACACCATCCCCCCCCCACGCTCTTCACTTTCGTCCCCGACACCCCACCCCCCCATGCTCTTCACTTTCATCCCCGACACCATCCCCCCCCCCACGCTCTTCACTTTCGTCCCCGACACCATCCCCCCCCCACGCTCTTCACTTTCGTCCCTGACACCCCACCCCCCCATGCTCTTCACTTTCGTCCCTGACACCATCCCCCCCCCACGCTCTTCACTTTTGTCCCCGACACCATCCCCCCCCCACGCTCTTCACTTTCGTCCCCGACACCATCCCCCCCTCACGCTCTTCACTTTTGTCCCCGACACCATCCCCCCCCCACGCTCTTCACTTTCGTCCCCGACACCATCCCCCCCCCCCACGCTCTTCACTTTTGTCCCCGACACCATCCCCCCCACGCTCTTCACTTTCATCCCCGACACCATCCCCCCCCACGCTCTTCACTTTCATCCCCGACACCATCCCCCACCACGCTCTTCACTTTCGTCCCCGACACCATCCCCCCCCCACGCTCTTCACTTTCAACCCCGACACCATCCCCCCCACGCTCTTCACTTTCATCCCCGACACCATCCCCCCCACGCTCTTCACTTTCATCCCCGACACCATCCCCCCCCACGCTCTTCACTTTCATCCCCGACACCATCCCCCACCACGCTCTTCACTTTCGTCCCCGACACCATACCCCCCACGCTCTTTACTTTCGTCCCCGACACCATCCCCCACCTACGCTCTTCACTTTCGTCCCCGACAACATCCCCCCCCCACGCTCTTCCCTTTCTTTCCCGACCCCCCCCCCCCCACGCTCTTCACTTTCGTCTGTGACATATCCCCACGCTCTTCACTTTCGTCCACGACATATCCCCACGCTCTTCACTTTCGTCCGCGACACCATCCCCCCCCCCATGCTCTTCACTTTCGTCCCCGACACCATCCCCCACCTATGCTCTTCACTTTCGTCCCCGACAACATCCCCCCACGCTCTTCCCTTTCTTTCCCGACCCCCCCCTCCACGCTCTTCACTTTCGTCCCCGACACCCCACCCCCCACGCTCTTCACTTTCATCCCCGACACCCCACCCCCCCATGCTCTTCACTTTCGTCCCTGACACCATCCCCCCCCACGCTCTTCACTTTCGTCCCTGACACCCCACCCCCACGCTCTTCACTTTCGTCCCCGACACCATCCCCCCCCCACGCTCTTCACTTTCATCCCCGACACCATCCCCCACCACGCTCTTCACTTTCGTCCCCGACACCATACCCCCCACGCTCTTTACTTTCGTCCCTGACACCATCCCCCACCTACGCTCTTCACTTTCGTCCCCGACAACATCCCCCCCCACGCTCTTCCCTTTCTTTCCCGACCCCCCCCCCCCCCACGCTCTTCACTTTCGTCCCTGACACCCCACCCCCACGCTCTTCACTTTCGTCCCCGACACCATCCCCCCCACGCTCTTCACTTTCGTCCCCGACACCATCCCCCCCCCATGCTCTTCACTTTCGTCCCCGACACCATCCCCCACCTATGCTCTTCACTTTCGTCCCCGACAACATCCCCCCACGCTCTTCCCTTTCTTTCCCGACCCCCCCTCCACGCTCTTCACTTTCGTCCCCGACACCCCACCCCCACGCTCTTCACTTTCATCCCCGACACCCCACCCCCCCATGCTCTTCACTTTCATCCCTGACACCATCCCCCCCCACGCTCTTCACTTTCGTCCCTGACACCCCACCCCCACGCTCTTCACTTTCGTCCCCGACACCACCCCCCCCCACGCTCTTCACTTTTGTCCCCGACACCATCCCCCCCCACGCTCTTCACTTTCGTCCCCGACACCATACCCCACCACGCTCTTCACTTTCGTCCCCCGACACCATCCCCCCCACGCTCTTCACTTTCGTCCCCGACACCATCCCCCCCCCACGCTCTTCACTTTCGTCCCCGACAACACCCCCCCCCCCACGCTCTTCACTTTCGACCCCGACAACATCCCCCCACGCTCTTCCCTTTTCTTTCCCGACCCCCCCTCCACGCTCTTCACTTTCGTCCCCGACACCATCCCCCCCACGCTCTCTTCCCTTTCTTTCGCGACCCCCCCCCCCACGCTCTTCACTTTCGTCCCCGACACCATCCCCCACACGCTCTTCACTTTCGTCCCAGACCCCCAACCCCCCCCCCCCCCCCCCCCCCCCCCCCCCCCCCCCCCCCCCCCCCCCCCCCCCCCCCAAACGCTCTTCACTTTCGTCCCCGACTAAGAAGATAAACATTACAAAAATCATATTTTAATTTAACTGAATATTTCCTAATTTAGGATATGTTTAAATATACATTTATAAATTAAATAAGTATAATATAATCAGATATGCTTATGATGCATTACAATGTACTTCAACCCAAAAAACAACATTTTAAAATATTAAACATGATAGAATTTGTAAAAATAAATAAATAAATAAAACAAAATAAATAAATGAAATGCTAGAAATATAATCAAATCTAGTTTTTAAAATTATTTGAATATTAGAAAGTTTTATTTAAAGTTAATTTTATGTCTAATTAATAATTTTTATACCATTAAAAAAACAAAATAATGTAAAATAAACACTAGAAATAAACAGCATTTAATACAATTAAATTATAAGTCTACCGTATGAACAACTATGAACCACAATATTTTAGCATGATTATTTATATTAAATTTATTAGTTATTATATTATAGTTATTATTCTGATATGTCTATCTGCATCAATAAAAAATAAATAAATGAATTACCGATGGCTTTGTCTTTGCTGACTCTCCACGTGAGCGGCCCCTCGTGGACCATCCTCTTGGTAGTGAGATCCAGATTCTGTCAGAAACACAGAGAAATTAATCATTAATATTGACATATTCTGCAATGCTAAAGCTTGATTTTTTGCAATTGTTTTAGAACTTTCAATTCAGTTTCCTATGGGAGAAATGACAAGGAATAATAAATGGCAGAAAATAATCAACCTACTTGCTAAAATACATTAGATGAGAATGTTTGTGTAATTTGTAATTAAATACTTTTTGATTAAATGGATTACATGAAAAGGGACTGTTAATTTCCAGTAATCCCGCTCAGTCTCTCCCAGTGAACTGTCATGGCATTATAAACTCACCACAATTAAGTCCTGGTTCCTTTAAACATCAATGATCTTTACTGCCTGATTGAGATATGCTAAAGTGAGTCTCAGACCAGACAAAAAGCACTGCATTAAATGACCTTATATTGCAATGCAGAAGTGGACTGTTTTAGATCTACCGGTTCAGTTTGCTATAGGAGAAATGGCTAAGTATAATAAACAATCAAACTACCTGCTCTACAAACAAGTACATTCATGAATATACATGTAGTTAAAAAGTAAATATCAGTTTGCAACATCAAGCAGCTGAACGAGCTGTTTTTAATGTCTAAAAATCAATTGAAGTGAAAGTTTCGAGCCAAAAAGATTGCAATGGCTGCGACCACTTGTACGTGCAGAATCAGGTCATTATGTATGTGGAGGAGGAGCTCGTACCCTGAACTGCGCTGCGACAGGATTGGACAGTCTCTCCAGAGGCGTGGCGTCCAGTCTGCGTTGGTATTGGCTGAGGAGATGCCGGTGTTCCGTTTCCCTCACGTCCTCATTCACTTCCTGCAGAATCCCACGACAACACGCCTGAGCTCTCTGGAGGAGCGGCAGATCAGGAGAACTCACTGAAAACACACACACACACATACATATATGCAAACATCTGTGATGTTAAAAGGATTTTATGTCCTAAACATCTGCGACGACAATGTGCAAAACTCAATTCAAATTCAAGGTTATTCCACCAAATACAGTTCATCCGGAAAGTATTCATAGTGTTACATATTGAGTAACTTATTTTGATATTTCTATTTCTCTCCACATGAGCGGAGATCAGGTGCAGCTGTGAGAGGGGCGGTGCCAATTATAAAAGCATGCTGTTGGCACCGTTCATCGAGTTCTCTTACTGTTTCCCCTCGCTGTCGTGTGTGTGTGAGCAGATCGCTCTAAGTTCTCTGTGTAGCAGTGATCGCTTTCTGTCTGGAACCCTTTTTCCAAAGTCGTAATTTTATTAAATACGTAATAGACTGATTTCACACGGCCGCCATTAAAAAAAGCGAAATCGAGGCTGCGGTTGGAAGAAACCCGGAAGTATCGCCTGAGTCACACAGGAATGTTGTGCATCTGGCTGTATATCTTATCAGCGAAGAGAAAGTGACACAAATTTATAATTTCACTGTCTTCCGAGTGACCCAAAGGTCCGTTCTGAATGGAAAGTGAGAATAAAACGGGATATCGGACCTCATTTTCAGCTAAGTTAAGGGAAATGGCACTAGTTAGCTAACGTTTTCTTTCCAAAACAAACGTTTTAGCTGCCATTTATCAAACTCAAGTTAACGAAGTGATTCTTTCACTATATTAGACCTGTCAAGATACTGAATTTCGTTACTGAAATTTATAAAAAACGTCAATTTCCCGCTAACATGAGCACTGTTGAATGCAACAGCGCTGATTTGCCATGGTGTTCACGCGCTCAACAGAAAGGACTGTGATTGGCCATGGAGGTCATCAGTTCACCGCACTTCACCGCTGTTTACCCAGTGAAAACACAGACGAGCGATCCGCTGATGACTCGGCTGATCTTTGCGGCTTTAAAACACTCCACTGTTCGTGCATCTGTGTTTGCACGGAGTGAAGAGCAGTGAACTGATGACCTTCAAGGCCAATCACAATCATTTCTGTTGAGCACTGGTGAATATGGCAAATCAGCTGCTTAAGCTTAGCGGCGCTTAAATGTTAGCAGGGTTTTTTTTTAATTCAGTACCAGGACAACACTATTACAGACAACACGAGGGTGTGCTACAGAGGACTGCGTTGTTTTATTGCTCAGCGGGTTACATAGGCTGAAGCAAGCAGGGAAGCCCCCACTGTGTTTACCTGCTGCCATGAACTTTATATTAAAGTTATTATATTTATATTAAAGTGATGTTTACACCGTATCTGCCTTTTGAAATCGCAGCTGGAGGTTTATAGTCCACAGCATGTTGTAGTAATAATAATAATAATAATAATAATCCCTTACATTTATATAGAGCTTTTCTGAACACTCAAAGCGCTTTACACATTCGGGGAAATCTCCTCATCCACCACCAGTGTGCAGCATCCACCTGGATGACGCGACGGCAGCCAAATTACGCCAGACCACACACCGCACACCAGCTGATTGGTGGAGAGGAGACAGAGTGATGAACCCAATTATGATATGGGGAGGGTTAGTAGGCCATAATGGACAGAGGCCAGTGGGCAAATTTGGGATTTTTTTTTAACGACCACAGAGAGTCAGGACTTCGGATTAACGTCTCATCGGAATGACGTAATAGTAATGTTTATAGAGCTGATCCTATACTTCCGGGTTTCTTCCCACCAAAGCCTCGCTTTGGTTCTTTAAAATGGCGACCGCGTGAAATTAGCGTATAGGACGATAACTTGCATTAGTGGTGGCTGATCGTTTATTTCCTGTCCGCAACCCTTTTCCAAAGTCATCTGGTGAGATACTCTGTTAAAAACTAGGACGGTATATTTACTGCTTATGGTATAAGTGAAGGCCCTTTTTTATTTGTCACGTTTTCTCCTGTTTAATGGATAGTCAAGGAGGGTAGAATTGTTGTTTTATTAAGAGATCTAATATCAAGCAGCGTACTTTATTTCGTTTGTTGTTTTGGCCTTTTGTTTCCTTGTTTTGATATTGGAAATATTTATGTTTAATAAATCTGTTACCCCTTTTCAACAATTTGGGCTGTGTGTGTGTGTGTTTGAGGAGCAGGAAAGGGGACTCCAGGTGACCTCTTTTAATAGACGGTCATCCTTATCCGCGTACCGTGGTGCATCTGATAAAAAACAATAGCGATTCACTTTTTCCACATTTGTTTATGTTACAGTCTTATTCCAAAATGGATTAAACTCATTTATTTCCTCAACATTCTACACACAATCCCCCATAATGACAATGTGGAAAAAGAGTTTTTGAAATTGTTGCAAATTTATTAAAATAATAAAGCTGTAAAATCACATGTACATCAGTATTCACAGCCTTTGCTCAATACTTTGTTGATGCACCTTTGGCAGCAATTACAGCCTCAAGTCTTTTTGAATATGATGCCACAAGCTTGGCACACCTGTCTTTGGGAATTTTTGCCCATTCCTCTTTGCAGTACCTCTCAAGCTCTATCAGGTTGGATGGGAAGCGACGATGTACAGCCATTTTCAGATCTCTCCAGAGATGTTCAATAGGATTTAGGTCTGGGCTCTGGCTGGGTCACTCAAGGACATTCACAGAGTTGTTGTGAAGCCACTCTATTGATATTTTGATATATATTGATATTCAACCCCTGGGCCCTTATATAGACAGGTGTATGCCTATTCAAATCATGTCCAATCAACTGAATTGACCACAGGTGAACTCCAATGAAGCTGCTGAAACATCTCAAGGATGATCAGTGGAAACAGAATGTACCTGAGCTCAATTTAGAGCTTCACGCCAAAGGCTGTGAATACTGATGATTTTTCAGCTTTATTATTTTAATAAATTTGCAACAATTTCAAAAACTCTTTTTTCACATTGTCATTATGGGGGATTGTGTGTAGAATGTTGAGGAAATAAATTAATCTAATGCATTATGGAATAAGACTGTAACATAGAGAAATGTGGAAAAAGTGAAGCGTTATCAATACTTTCAGGATGCACTGTATTGACTATTGTGAAGATAAAATATTTGTATTATGTTATGTCTGAAACACATGACATTTTTGTTATTTTAAGCTCTAAATGAAAATGTAGTTATGTATTTGACTAAAAAGTAAATTGTTTTATTGCTGTGACAGAAAATTAGGGTTATTCCACCAAACATTGATTTCTGAACTGTTCTGTGGTAAAAACATTTGTATTATGTTGTCAAACTATACAAACAAGTCTGAAAACATTACATACTTTTTCTTTTCATGAAATACATCCCAATATATTTATGTAATGGAGTGAAAAGTGATTATTTAAAAAAAAACCGTTGTGCTGTTATCTGCTGTCCATGTGTATTGTATCTGTGAGTGTAGTGTGAATTAAACTCTAAACACCTAAAACCTGTCGTTATGTTGACTGCTGTGTGTGTGTGTGTGGACTCACTCTCAGTGTATTTGATGATGTTGTCCAGCAGCAGTGGATATTTGGTCAAGCGCTGCATCTCTGACACCAGCAGATCCTTCAGCTGCAGCCGCCGGCAATGAGGACTGGCCTCGCACTCCTGAAAACCACCACGGAAACACAGAAAAATTAAATCAAAACACTCATAGATTATCATAGATGACTGAAATGGCTACATCTACAGGCACAGCGATAATATATCAATAATTTGTAATCAGACTGACGGTTCAATCAGATTCATAAACATTCATAAACTGCAAAAAAAAGCTTATCTTACTTTCTTTGTCTTGTTTCTATTCCAAATATCTAAAGATTCCAAAATAAAAAAGACACGCAAAAAATATTGTCTTGCTTTCAGAAAGTGCAAATTTCAATAATAATAATAATACTATCAAGATAAAAAAAGTCAGATCTTAAAACAAGCTAAATGATCTGCCAATGGGGTAAGCAAAATAGTGTTATGCAAAGCGAAAACATGATTATTTTGCTTACCCCTGCGTTAAACTTACACATTCTTAAATGCTTAAGTTTTAATCAGAATATACACATAAATGGATCTTGGAATAAGATTACTCTAAAGAATAAGATCTTTAGAGTCCATGTAAACAGATCTGCCATCAGATTAAATTCCTTCAGATTATCAGGGCATGTAAATTGTGCTGCAGTCATGTGTGTTTTACCTGTATGAGGTGGGCGAATCGTGGGTCTTTTCGCTGTTTGTTTTTGATGAACTCCAGCGCTGGACTCTGCTGACTGCACAAATGAGAAACCTGCTCCTCAAACTGATCTCCTGCCTCTCCCTCAAACTATCACACACAAAAACAAACAATGGTAAAAACACACATTTCACCAAGACAAGACAGAAATCCAGAGATGAAGACTGAGAAACGAGACTCACTCTGGCCAGCATGATGTCTCCAATGCCCTGAACCATCACCGATTCCCTGCACTTCTTCATGGACTCGCATAAATTCGCTGAGAGAGAGAAAAAAAAGGTTAAATATTTAAAAAAAAAAATCTACGTTAGTATTGGTACAAGACTTCAGGCAAGAATAGGGTTAAATTACATTAATGATTGTGAACTCCTTCGCATGTTTACATATGCAGTATATATAAATCAGAATCTTTTAAAAAAAATGTACACAAAATGTTACATAACATTGAATAAAGTCAGGGTAATGATAGTTTAATTTTGTTGAGATTTTAGCATTAAAGGTTTTTATAGAAGGAATTTTGAATAAACTTTGAATATAAAAAACAAATACTGTCTACAGCCAGAATAAAACACTTTTGATCAGGTTATGATGTATAAAATGTTCCCTAAAATGACTTAAATTATATATCAACAAACTCTTCAGTAAAAACTTTTAGAATATAGACATGAATAAAACTATCAAGTTTGGTGTATGTTTGTTGTGCTGATGTGGAGATAAAACGACCTAAAGATCCGCTGTAATTAAAATCTGCATAAGATGTCATGTAAGAAAAGGGTTAAATTTAACTCCAGTTATAGTTAGATTAAATATACATATTTTTTTTGTAAATTTCCTCAAAGAAATTCATAACACCAAATAAAGTCAGGGCAATAATTGCTTAATTTTGTCAACATATTTGTATTAAAGATTTTTAAACGTCAGAAGATTAAGCCAAAATATAACACATTTTGATCAAGTTTTTATGAATAAAATGTTCCCTAAAATGACTCAAATTACATATCAACAAACTCTTCAGTAAAAACTTTTAGAATATAGACATGAATAAAACTATCAAGTTTGGTGTGTATTTGTTGTGCTGAAGTGGAGATAAAACGACTTAAAGATATGCACTGTAATGGAAATCTGCACAAAACTTAATGCAAGAAAACAGTTGAAATGATCTCCGCCAGACGACTGATTGCATTAGGAATTTAAATTTTTTTTGTTGATAGTTAGCTAAAATATTGTTTTAATATGAAATGAAATAAAATGTGCATAAATAAATTTAAAGACCTGAACAAAATACTGTCCACAGCCAAAATAAACACTTTTTGATCATGTTTTTTTGTATAAAATGTTCCCTAAAATGACTCAAATTACATATTAACCAACCCTTCAGCAAAAACCTTTAGACTATAGATATAAATAAAACTATTAAGTTTAGTGTATGTTTATTGTGCTGAAGTGGATAATTTTTTTTTTATTACTCACTGTAACTAAAATCTGCACAAAGGTTCATGCAAGAATAGGTTAAATTTAACTCTCTGAACACCGATCACACTGAGAATTGCAAAACCTTTTTTGCTATCTTTTGCTTTGCATAATGTTATTCTTAAATATGAAATTAAATGAAATTTACTTAAATAAAAAATTTGAACAGAATAAAACAAGTTTCATAATTATTATATCATTTTGTTGACATATTAGCGTTAAAGGTTTTTATAGAGGGGTATTTGGATATCTCTTTCTCTCACCCCTAAAACCAGAAAACACAGTCAACAGCCAGAATAAAACACATTCTGATCAGGTTATGATGTTCCCTAAAATGACTCAAATGATATATCAACAAACCCCTCAGTAAAAACTTTCAGAACACAGATATGAATAAAACTATCAAGTCTGGAGTGTGTATGTTGTGTTAAAGTGGGGAAAAACCTATTTTAAAATATGCCATATCGATGAAATCACAAACTCTCAAAAGCATATTTTGGATTTGTTTCTTCTTACTACTAGTCTGAAAGACCACATTATGTACAGACAAACAGTCCAATACTAAAATATAATTGCATGATAAAATGTTTTGCCTCCAGTGTCTAACTATAAATAGTAAACAACATGACATCAAAAACTCATTCTTTTTTATCTCCTGAATTGGTTTGCTATAAAATGTCAGAGCAAAATAAGTGTGAATACTGACCATGCAGCTCGTAGACTTGACGGAGGTTCAGGAAAATACAGGACAGCTCTTCTGGACTGAGGATGCTCTGCATCTTCTGATAAAACACCTGATCCAGAACCCTCAGCGTTCGCAGATGTGAAACCTCTGTGGTGAACAGCTCTATGAGGCAAATAAAAACAAACAAAATGAAATTAAGTATTTTTGACCATCTGATAAGGCACAGGTTTTGCAGAGGGAAAAAATATAAATTATATTAAAAAAATCCAAATAAAGCACTGTTTTAATTCAATATGTTCAAGAAACTGAAAAAAAAATGAATGAACAAAACTGTCATTTGGACCGCTGATGTTTGAGAATGCAACTGCATAAGATGGCATTTATTTAGTTTAAACACATATTAAAAAAAACAATACAAATTTTAAGATTTCATATATAACTTGTTTTTTCATCCAATTATTATATTTTATGCAACATCCCAAAATTAAATCCCTAAATTATTTAATTTAATAATCAACCAAAATGTCTGTTTTTTTTGCCACATAAGCAGTTAATGGATTTTTAATGGCAAGATCAATATAGACAGGGTACAGAAATATAAGTATCTTTGCACAATCTCTGATACTATATTAAAGTTCCAGCAGAAGTCAGAAGCTCTTACTAAGAAAGAGCATCAGAGAATGTATAAGAAAAAAATATACTGAGAACTTTTTATACTTCCTATATTGAGAGTATACTAAGCTTTTCCTTTTTATGCAGGTTCTCCTCACTTTTCGTTAGAGACTAAAATCGCCTTCAAAACTTAGTCAAGACTTGCTCCAAGATTCAGGGTTCATACACGTTTTTACTACTAAAATTCAATGACTTTTTCATGACTTAAGTAAATTTTCATGACCTAATGTTTCATGTATATTTGTTAAATAATAAGAAAAAGGATGCATCTTCAAAGTTATTACAGCATATCATAAAAACATGCAACATTTAGGCCCCGTTTACACTAATGCGTTTTCGTTTTGAAACGGCGTTTTAGATCAAAAATGATCCGCGTCCACACTAGCGTTTCATCTAGCGTTTCTAAGCATATCTCCGTCCACACTACTCCACCAAAACGTATATCACGTGACCATTCGCGCACTCTGGGCATGCGCGTCCAAGTATAAACAGGAAGCATGGTTCTCGCTCGGCATTTGATTATTGTTGGTCAACAAACGCCGGTTGAACGATGAACGCGAGCGATTAGCGAGTGCTCGAACAATAGCTTGTCTCTTGCGAATATATGCAGCTGCTGTAGTTAAAAAGGCAGAGTTTAACTGCACAATGGCGCCTAAAACGGACAATAGTGCAAACAACGCTCCCATTTCTGTGTCCATGTTGTTTACAGTGAAGGCTGGTCTGCCGCCTTCCGGTAGCGTTACAGTCATGTGATAGGGGCTTGACGAATAAGGGAAGGATACGCAATGTCCCAAAAGCCCCAATCAGGTAGCGAATCTCAGCAGCCACGCCTTCGTTTTCAGATGTCTCCGTTTTCCCCCATCCACACTGAGACGGAGCAGCAGCGTTTTAGAATGAAAGCGACCTCTCCAGCGTTTTCAAAACCCTCCGTTTTTGGGGCTCGAAAACTCCGGCGTAGTGTGGACGGATGGCGTAAGCTTAGCAAAACTTATGCGTTTTAAAACTAAAATGCATTAGTGTAAACGGGGCCTTAGTTTAAATGAATCTTTCTATCTATGTACAATTTATTTAGATAATGTTCACACAGCACTAATAATCACCATGGATAGAAAAGAAGTAAAGACAACTAACCAATATTTAAGTATACATATATTTGTTAAGCTAATTTCCATGACTTTTCCAGGCCTAGAAAAAGCAATGTCAAAATTCCATAACTTTTCCAGGTTTTTATGACCACATGAACCCTGAAGATTATTGGTTTGCTTCTGCAGAGTCTAGGAGAGTTACATAAATAGCAAATGACAGGAAAATTTTAAAGTGTGATAGGAGATGATTCCCATCCTCTGAAGCCTTTTTTTTGTACTGTTGCCCTATTGAAGGAGGTTTAAAAGTATTAAATGCTTCTAACAAATAAAAAAAAAAAATCACCTTTGTCCTGAGGCATTAAGGTTTTATAACCTTACAATCTAGCAAGTTTTAAAATTTTAATGTATGGGTCCTTTCTTATTGTTTGTTTAGTACTATTTATGAAGCATGCTGGACTGTGTTTTTTAATTTTGTTGGTAAGTGATTTGTCTCTTTATGTGTTTGTTGTATCATGATGCTACTGTCCTAATTTAATTGTCCCTGGTGGGATTAATAAAGTTGTTAAAGGGTCATGAAACACCAAAACACATGTTTTGAGCTGTTGACAGTCATATATGTGTCCCACGCTGCTTTAAGCACTATTAGGACACATATATTGCACTAAAAAGTGAAAATTGCTTGTTTTTGTGCTATTTTGAGCAAATTCGTTCTTCCGGTTTGAAACTTTCTTTCAGTTTGAATTTTTGAAGCTGCGTAACAGTGATTAGAGACTTGCGTGTATTCCAGCGTGGAGACTGGATGTCTTTACCTGTGAGTGCATCGTGACGTCTCTGAGTGTGCAGCATTAATTCATGAGAAAGACTTGGTTCAAACCAATCAGCGCGCTCTATTGTGTATCCGGTGCAACTTCATTAATATGCATGATAGCTTCGAAGACTGTTTTACCTGTTACAGTGTTCAGACGACAGAGAGACGCCACGCTGTGTTGCCAAAACAAGTGGAAGAACAAGAATTGTTTGGAGACATGGGTCATCAGTGTTGTGTTTATAAATGTGCTGCAACAAAGGTTTTGTTTTCATTTTCCCACTATGAGAGCGCTGCTGGACTCACGTGTGGATTACGGGGCATGCGACACGCGACAGAAATACGTTTGTAAGGAACATTTTTACCCGAGAGCTTTTTGCATCTGGAAATGATGAAATCTGGATTTCCCTCTCGTCTCCTTTAAAAAGAGACACGGCTCCAGTTTGTGTTGATTGTCCTGTCTTTACAGATTTTGTAAGTGTTTGTGATCAGTGCCCTTTGTTTGTTTATTCAGACGTCAAAGTTAGTTTGTATCGTCAGCGGTGCTCTTTCAGTTTTTAAAGACATACCATAGTCAAAATGATTTAGTTAATAAGTTTACAGTATGTTAATATCACTGCAATATTATAGTACAATATTATAGACTGAAAGATCCGCTGTAAATGCTGCTCTCCGAGTGTAAACATGTAAACACCTTAAGCAAACTATTACCGTCGTGTAGGATTTTCGCCGCATTTTGTGACAGGATAGTCTATACACACACAGCTTTCTGACGATATGTTACCTACCGAGTGCATCTAAGTTACCGAGAAATACGGAGGATTTTTTTTCCTCCCAATCGCCGTGCGGTATCAAACACTCCATTAAAACTCCACTCTCCAGCAGTTCATCCTCGCATCTAATATGTCGTTTGTCACGGGGGGCATGCAGGAAATGTTCCTGAATGAAAGTGCCAAACTGCAGTTAAAGTCGACAAATTAATAATTTGGCAAATGATTTGATTACTGATGTCCATGTAAACACAGTCACTGTCTTTCTCCCCTGCATCTGTGTGATTGTTTTGCCGCTGTGAAAATCAACACGTGCCCAAACGGAAACTCCCATTTTTATGCAAAACCTTCTCTCTTTCTTTCCAATGACACTCCAACCTAAACAGAGCTGGACACGCCCACTTTCCTGACTTTTTCCAAAGTAGAGGTGTGAAAACACCCTGCTGAGACTGGGGGGTTTCGTGGCCCTTTAAATTGAAATATATACAACAATTCATCAATAAACACAACTTAATTATTAAGATTATTTAATAAAAAATAATTAACAGAAAATAGAATAAAGTACATAAAATATTAGATATGATTTTATCAGTTCAATAAATGATAAATAATTTTTTACATTTTTAAAAACCTCCATCAATATGCTCCGTTTAAAACTTATATGTATTAGTCCAGGGGTGCTCAACCCTATTCCTGGCGATCGACCTTCCTGCAGTTTTCAGTTGCAGCCCTTATCAAACATACCTGCCTGTAATTATCAAGTGCTCCTCACGTTCTAAATAATTGGTTCAGGTGTGTTTGATCAGGGTTGGAGCTGAAATCAGCTGGAAAGTCGATCGCCAGGAATAGGGTTGAGCACCCCTGTATTAGTCTTTAAAATGAAACTAAAATAATTGAGAGATTGTTCATTAAGGCTGGTTCCACTGGTTATGCATTATTTTAATTAGTTTCTAAAACTGACTCTTTTCTGCGTAATCTTTTTGTAATTTCTGTTCACAAAGCTCACATTGAGTTGTCATGACGTGTGCGTCTCCTTAGACAGCCTGAAATTTAGGCTACCATTTCCTAAAAATGTTCCAAAGCTTACATTTTCGCCATAAACACGCTCAAGTCTGAGTCTTCAGGCGGTCTGAGATCACGCATGACACATGATTAATATGGTTTCTGCTCATGCATCATCTTAAATGAGTTCATCTCCGCGTCAGACTGATGACAGAGGCATGTCTGAAACTGTCAGAGAAGCTCATTTCAGCGCCTGAGGAGGAACGCTGATCCTCAGAAACTCACAAAGACACAACACTCACGGATCAGATACAACATATAAACCACAGTGTCAAGACGAGCGGAAAATATCTTCAATTTCACACAGTTTATGCCTAACCTTGGGCTATTAGTACTATAAAGTCTGAGATTTCATCTGTAAACACCAGTTGCATCCCAAATGATACGCTATATACGTATACACTCAACTGTGTAGTGTAAGAGTTTAGTGCCAAGTGGAACACTAAAGTTTTTTTCAGCAAAGGTCAGTCTGGTCTAGGCCTGTTGAGATTATTACATAGCCTTTTTTGTTCTTTTAAACACTGTCATTTTTTAGGATCTTTTAACGTACTAAAGAAAATAAAACATACAAAATAATAACATTACAATTACAAGCAGTGTTGGGGAAATTTACTTTAGAAAGTAGTGCATTACAATATTGAGTTACTCCCCAAAAAAGTAACTAGTTGCGTTACTTATTTACTTTTCATTGTAAGCAATGCGTTGCGTTACTTTTGAAGAATCTAACTGAGGATCTGAGAATCCTTGTTGCAACTTATGTGTGTGTTGTTTTAAGAAAGCATCCATTCATTTGTGTTGTGTTTTATTTTGATTAGTTTTTATTAATTTATTCTTCCTTTAATTATTTGATTTAATCATATGATCATTAGTCATTTATATAATTATCGTTATATCATTTTATTGATCAGTAGTTCATGATTTGATTATTATTTGTCATTTTATTATGTTTTTTATATTTTATTATTACTATTTTAATATAATTATTGCTTCAATATTATTTCCATTTTCCCATATTGTTATAATCTTATGGCTGTGGATTCAAGCGAAACTTGTTTTCATGAGTAAGAGATAAGAGAATGTCTCCATTCCAAGGTCCGTATTGTCTCTGGACAATGTTGTGAAGCAGTAATCTTCCATTGCTGTTGCTTGTAGTATTATAACACTTGTTGGATTTATCCTGGTCAGACGAAGTCTGAGCATTGAATCATATGCAACTAAGATTATTCAATAAACTCTGCTCTTTCTTTATCATCATTACTTCGTCTCCTGCTTCTGCTCCTCTCTGGTTTTCTCAGTCAACTCCTATATTGATAGGAGACTGTTAATTCAGTTGAATACTGGTTAACAGGTTTAGGTATTGGAAACTTTGCTGACTTGTTGTCCATATACCTGGAGAAACAGACATTTCCTGACAAGATCTGGCGTCCAGGGCTGGATCGTATTTATCTGGCGGTCTAACACTTTTGAGTTACTTCTGCGTTACTTTTATTGACCTGGCTGAGGCTTGATGACTTCCAGGTTTTTTTTTAAATTGAAGGGTTAACACACTGTATAACCTTTATTTACCTTAAAAATAATATTAATTTAAAGGTGCTGTATGTAGGTTTTTGACTCTTCTAAAGCATAAAAATACCATAATATGTGTGCAGATATTTAAGAAACATCCCAAGTGAACATACTTGTTTAACTGAAAAGCAATGCTGAAGTCAGATATTCTGCTTTGAAAATGGTTTTTCCGTGACGGAACTCTGTCTTTGTTTAGGTAAATTTAGCCTGCACAATGCCAGTTAGCCAATTATAATTCAGCACTTCGGGATGCCTTGGTGAAAAACAGCATATTTCATTCATTCATTCAGAAAGACTCTGAAAGAATGCGTCTGTGAGCGAAATGTGACCTCCGGTGGACAGTATCAGACGATGAAATGAGACAGACTCAGTTCCACATGAGGTTATTAATTAGCAAATGACATAAATATTACGAGCGTAAACATTAGGTGAGCAGGTTACATTGTAACCGCATGTCCTAACAACACGCTTTGTGACGAGATGCGCAGTAATGAGCAGTTTGGCTGTTTGCACCAGACGAAACACGACAGAAATGTAAACACAGCCATTCAGAAGCACAGAATAAGCACTCACTCACCAAACGGTAAGGTTTAGAATCTATTCAAACTCACATTGTTAGCATTTAGCACTGAATAAAGCACACAAGGTTTACCTGAGGTGATCACTGTCAAATGTTTCACATGTTCAGCTGTGAGAAATAGAAGCCGTTTCTAATATCTCAATTCGAGGTGTTGGTTAGAACCAAAACTCCTTTTAATATGGAAAATATTCCCTCTATCGCGTGTCGTTGCTTTTATTTAGAACTGTTTAAATCACTCGCTCCTGTCCTCAATCTGGCATCCCGCGCTTGCGTTTGTTTTGATCCAGGAGTGCAATACCTAGTTCAACCACTGGGTGTCAAACTTACATACTGCACCTTTAATATTGGCATATTATTTCTGAAAACAAGACAATGTTTTGCTTGTCTAGAAAATGCTTCTTGATTTAAGAATTTAGAAACAACACAAAAAATCCAAGTAAGAAAAGCATTTTTTTTTTTGCAGTTTTGTGTTTGTTAAAAGTTAAAACTTTTCAGGCCTTATGTCTGAAATTCAAGTACTTCCGAGAAGCATGGGAACCCTGATTACTGCATGAATGAGTGTGTGTGTACCGTAGATGACAGCCTGTCTGTCGATCTCTCGTGATGTAAGTGATGCTAATATGTGCGGCTCCACCGTGTCCTGCCAGTTGTGCGAGTCGATCACGTCCTCATCCAGAGCCGGAGCGTCAGGTAACAGAGACACTGGAACTTCCACAATCCTGCAGACGGACAGCAGAAAATCAGAGACCAACAAAAGAACGAGCGAATAATGAGTGTGTGTGCTGAAAAACGTCACCTGCGCTGAGACCGAGGCGTGTACGGCGGCGTCGGGTTCTCCAACGACCTGAAAAAATAACACAAATTAGACTGAAATGCAGTAATAAACTTCCAAACCTAAAACATTAGAGATTAAAAAAAGTCCAACATATCTTTATACTTATTTACCGCATAATTATGTTTGGCTGATAATTTCTTGTTTCCTGGTGAATTTTATCAGCGTGTCATTTTATGGCATGTTATGCACAGTTGAAGTCACAATTATTTCCCCAATTTCTGTTTAACAGAGAGCATGTTTCTTCAACACATTTCTAATCATAATAGTTTTAATAACTCATCTCTAATAACTGATTTATTTTATCTTTGTCATGATGAAAGTAAATAATATTTTACTAGATATTCTTCAAGACACTTCTATACAGCTTAAAGTGACATTTAAAGGCTTAACTAGGTTAATTAGGTTAACTAGGCAGGTTAGGGTAATTAGGCAAGTTATTGTATAATGATGGTTTGTTCTGTAGACTATCTAAAACAAATATAGCTTAAAGGGGCTAATAATATTGACCTTAAAATGGTGTTTAAAAAATTTAAAACTGCTTTTATTCTAGCCGAAATAAAACAAATCAGACTTTCTCCAGAAGAAAAAATATTATCAGACATACTGTGAAAATTTCCTTACTCTGTTAGGGTGCTTTCACACCTAGACTTTTGTTCCGGAACCTGGCGCGTTTGCCCAGTTAACGCGATTCGTTTGGCATATGTGAACGGGGCAATCACGCTCAGATCCGCGCTAAAGCAATCGCTCCAAGACCGCCTGAATGAGGTGGTCTCAGCTCGATTGAAACGAACTCTGGAGCGGATCGATTGTAGTGAGAAAGCGATACGATCCGAGCCCGGCTATATCACAGTGTTTTATGGATATGTAATAGGCGTACGGCTATATGAAGAGAGAATTATGAGTAGGGCGGGAGGTCATTCCGGACATCCCAAGTCTCCCGGAAGTTCCGGGAGTCTCCCGCAAATGCACAGAGACTCCCGGATGCGCGATTTCCGGGAGATTATCGATCGTTTGCGGGCATCCGGGAGTCTCCCAATCTCCTGGAAATCGCGCGTCTTTCTCCCGGTCCTCAAATTCGACGCGCACCCTTCTTATCAGCCCTCCCCACAGCATCCCTCCTCGCTCTTCTTCAGACATGTCGCGCGCACCCTGTCAAACACCACCAAACCAACACCTCGACAGCTGAGCGGGTCCGTTTAGAAACTTTGCCGTGTTAAGAGCAACAATGTAACAATTTTAATCCCTGTTTCGGAACAAATGAATCGATTCACAGGTGTGAAAGCACCCTTAAACATCATTTGCGAAATATTTAAAAAAGAAATGAAATTCAAAGGGGGGCTAATAATTCTGAGTTTAACTGTATATCTACAAATATCAATGTTGTTTGTATTGTATTTACAGTGTTATTTTCTGTCTGAACCTAATAAAGCAACAAAATGTAAATATAGAGTTGTATTATACTGTTTATGGACAACATTTTACCAACATTAAATACAAAAATATTTTATAGAAATTCAATTAGCTTTAAATAAAAGTAGACAAAAAAATTTGTGAATACTGAAAGATATTTAATTCTTATTAAAAAGCAGAATTAAAACATATTTCATTATTTAATAAATATCTTTAATAATGCTGTTTAACAATAAATTGTGATTAATTGCGCAGAGAATAAGTTTGTATTTACATTAAAGATGCAGATCTGGGGTCTGTTCTTCATACCTCGCTTAAATGATCCAAGATGATTGGACAGATCCTGGATCTGTTAATCTTAATAACTGATCTCTGGCTAATTTGGTTCTTCAAACAAGTTTGTGAATCAGATTAAAATGTCTGGATGAACTGATCTGAGATCGCTGCGTGTGTTGTGAAGGACAGATCTATCGATCCCCAAAATCATGATCAGCAAACGATTGGCTGACGGCACAGCAGCGTGATTACATCATCTGATTAATATTCAATTATCCACGTGAGCAAAATGTCATAAAATTCATAGGAAACGGTTTGATAAATATGACACGCAATAGCTTTCCATCTTTGTTGTGGGCTGCAGGCTTTACACTTTCAAGTGTCGAGAGTATTTAGCAATTTATTCAGTTTTACAGTCAGAGCGGATGTTCTTTTTTAGTAGCTATAATAGTATGATAGTTAGGGCCGGCGCGTCCATAGAGAGGACGACGTCCGTGACAGCAAACCCTCCCCGCCCCCCTCCTTCGGTTCTCACTTTCATCCGTGACACTGCCAACTGACACTTCGCAGCACTTTCGTTTTCACTTTTGGGTTGCGGGCCGTGTGACCGTAATTTGCCGAAAGCGCCAGTTCAGCTTGCTTATAGTAGCCGGTTTCTTAATCTGTGTAAAAGATTAAACTGGATTCTTAAATTAATTTAGCATCACAAAAGCATTTTTGATGTTGGTAAAGATGTCTGCAACTTTTGTGAAGCATCAAATCACCATCATATTATCATACACAAATTGTACTAAAGCGATTGAATGCGTTTGTCTCTAAAAAGTCCATATCAATACATTTTCTCTTTAAACCACCAGGTGGCAGTCTTTGTTCTTTTATTTCGGAGTGCAGATTGCACAAGTTGTATTAATATATATGTTTTTAAACTTTAGTTAAAAAGTTACATTTAAAAAATTATATTTATTATTTTCTTAAGTGTATATAACTACTACTGTAAGAAAATATCAGCATTCGGTACATACTTTCAGTGGTACCTTTGCTTGAACTGACCCGATCTAATCCTGTTTATATGAAATAAGCTGCTGCTCCTGACAAGGTTTGAGCTACCAGAACTGTTGCTATGACAACAACTCTTGGGTGAGTTTTGAAGAACGAAACGATCCTGGATCACGTCAAATCATCAATAACCAAATCCAGCTAATTTAGTAATCCACGTACGAAGAACAGACCACTGTTGTGTATATTTATTTTGCATACATAAACGCGCAGATATGTATAAACTTTTCACTTATATTAATAGTTAACACAAAAAAAGTAGTAGAACTGAGACTTTTCTTACTTTCTTTGGTCCGTTCTTTCTTGAGATGTAGATTATTTTTCTAATTACTGATGACTGCTTTGCAGCTTTCAGCATTGGATTGAATGATTTATTATAATCTTACGTTTGTTTTGTAGCAGAAATATTATTTAATAAATTGACATGAGTGCATTTGATGCAAACCATAAATTTATTTTTCATAAAGTAACAGCAGGACCTTTTACAGTACATAACTCGCATTCAAGCACATTCAGGGGAGCCTGATAATGAGAAATGTTATTGTAAGTATTATTGACATCATCGTCATCATTAATATTATTTTATAATTATTAGACATTCATTTTGGAATTATTGCACAGATATCAATTAGTCATCACAGCATTAGTTAGATAGTTGTTTCTGGTTTTTGTTAGTCCTGATTGATGTTGTTTTCAATTACACTAAATGCCTTAATATACAATTTGCAGTGGTGCTCATTCATTTTGGTGGGTGCTCCTAAATTATTTCTAGTGCTCCTAAATTTTTTCTAGTGCTCCTAAATTTTTGAAGTTGGGAGCACCGGTCTATATATATATATATATATATAGAAATAGGCGTGCTCTATACATGAATATACATGGATGTGGGCATTTATACACACACAGTACACACACAATTATGTAAACATAAACTTTTATTTTGTATGAGATTATTAAATAGCATTTCATTGAATGAGTATTGCAATACTACAATAAAACACACCTTTTGTAAAGCTGCTATGCAACAATAATTGTTGTAAAAAGCGCTATTCAAAGTTGAATTGTGAACTGACTCACAAGTTTAGGTTAATGCAAACCGAAGGGTCAAAATGGAAACAAATAAAAAATAAATACAATTTAGTTTCCAAGACTCAGTTTAAATAGTCTGTGTAGTGACCAAATTGATATATTTTATTTGACTCTGTAAAGCCTTTTCAGATAAAACTGATATACAACAATCAATTTGTTAGATCCTGTTTTCTAAATACTCTGTTAGTTATGAATAGGGATGCAACGATTATAGATTTTGGCTGTACGATTATAGTCTGAGAAATAATCACGGTTTCACGGTTACCATGATTATTATGCATTTATTAATTTCAAAACACGACTAGTTCAGAAAATCACATGAAAACTCCTTGTATTTTTAAGGTCGTACTCACACTATGTACAGTTGCCTTGAACCGGGCCAAAGCACGCTTGTCCCCCCTCCCGTCTCCCCCGACGGCCCGCACTCACATTACATTCGGGCCTGGGCACGCTTTCGTCATCGATGACGCGCTGTTCAGAAGCGCTCTCGCTCAGCACAGTGAAGATGTCTTTAATTATGTCGTTTCATATGCGGTGACACGCAGTCAAATATTTCGCCGAACAGATCAGCCACTTTTGACACTCATAAACAATCATAAAGTCCTCGTGCTGCAGGAATTAGGAGGTTTGCTGAAGGTGCAGCTGTCGTGCAGTGAGGGGTTTGTGTCTTTAATAATCTACGACAGTTTACGTTCATTGAACAGTACGGATGATTAATTAATCCATATGAAACAGATTTGTGTAGGCGAGGACTTTTTTTATTTACGAGGACTTTAGATGGGTAATTTAAGCGCAGATGGGTCATTTAGGGCATATCACAGCCTCATTTCTCGCTTTCAGTTTCGGGCTTAGACACGCTTGCACTCGCACTGTAAGCGTACCGCGCCTGAGCCCAAGTGAACCACGCTCTGGCACACCTCTTCCAACCGGGCCAGGGCCGGCCAAGTGTACCGTGCCCGAGCCCGATTCAGAGCACTCACACTTCTTAAACGATCCGGGAAACGGGCCTGGGCACGGTTCGGATAGCATAGTGTGAGTACGCCCTAAGTGTTGTTTATAACTTCTTATATTTTTAAGTCCAATTTTTCTCTTTGTGCTTAAAAATAAGTGATATTTTTGACATTTAAACATAAATATTTTTTACGCTGTAAATAAATAAAAATGACAATAAAAAAAAATAGCCTTTGTCTAATGCAAGGCTCGAAATTAACTTTTTTACTTGCTAGCACCGGAGCACCCACCAAAAATGAATGAGCACCACTTAATATTGTATATTAACAGATTTATTGTATTTGAAAACAACATCAATCAGGACTAACAATAACCAGAAAATAATTATATTGGGACTTATTGATATTTGTGCAATAATTCCAAAATTAATGTCAGATATTTATAAAATACTAATGATGACTATGATGACAATAATTCTAACAATGTATTATATTTCTCATTGTCATGCTGCCTTGAATGTGCTTAAATGTGAATTATCTGCTATAAAAAGTCCAAATGTTACATTGACATAAATGTATGGTTTGCGTCAAGCAAAAATGAAGCATTGCAGTTAGAAATATACATTTTGCACTATTGTTTTTATAGGTATATACTATACCAAAGTCCCTATTCTATAGCCTTTGACTATACTGTGTTAGATTTTACATTTAGAGTCCATTTGCGCTGAACACGCAGTGAATGCAACGCATCGAGATTCGGGCCATTAAACAGCTGATCCACTCCGAGTTTTCCGGCACTCTCCGAAATCACTCGATTGATCTCGGCGGGCGGATTAACATTTTCTCAGATTAACATGCTCTCATCAGTGCCATTATTTGTAACTTTAAATGGGTTTGCAAACCTGTATACTTTTCATTGCTTCTTCCCCAAACTTCAGCCGTTTGCAGTTCTCGCAGTCACACATCTCCCTGTCATCTGAACTACTGTAGGTGCGGCTGAAAAGCGTGAGCGCGTTGCGTCGCGTGCGCGTCCCTCCATTGGAAATAACCAATTTACACGAGCTTGCCTTAGTTAATAGCCTTATTCTTAGTTAATCCAGTGTGCGTGGTTATAAGTCTCGGTGTACAAACTAGCGCACAGTTGACATACCTTTGTTTGGTTGCTGCAGTTTTGTTCTGTGCAGAAACGCGGTGTTGAGAAGCCTTTACGATTAATTAACCGTGACAAGTTAAAGCGCGGTTAATAGTGAAACCGGTTAATCGTTGCATCCCTAGTTATGAACATCTTAAAAGAAAACTATTGATAAAGGAGATGTTGGTTGTGTGTGTGTATTAATAGAGCAGATGTGTA